>OY744554.1:23297198-23317198 GCA_963556195.1 Sepiola atlantica | reverse complement strand
CAGTATGGTTAAAAGAATATACAAAAAATATAAATATTGTTTCCGCAGTGTAAGAAAAAAATCATCCACCAAAATACACCACAAAATTGAAATACTATAGTAATATACGCTTAGTTAAACACATACACACATCCAGCATCACCCATATTACCTCTAATAGCCCGGAAGTTGGCGATGACTTTAATGTAATTAGTATAGGTAACTGACCCCTACTCTAAAAAAAAAAATATTTTTATCGAAATTCCTTATCAGCTTATATTTTCTTCAGTTGAATCATTCTTTCATATCTCCCAACCCGGGCAACGCCGGGACACGGGTCCTGCTAGTTAATAATAAAATACAATTGATAAAATGGAAAAACTGAAACCGCCATTTCTTAGCAATTAAATAGTTTTGGTCGCAAAGTTGTATTCTATAATTTTGGTCTGGATTTGAAGCATTTCCATTAACATAACAATATCTCGGGATATTTTTATATTTCAAATAGTATTTAATAAAAAAAATACATCTTAAATTAAAACTAAAAAAATTAATTTAAAAAAAAATCTATAATCACGCCTGAATCAAAATCTTAAAAAAATCATTTAATTTTCATGTTTCTAGAAGTTTATGATTCATTCTACAACACTAAAAAATTTAAATTGAAATTTGGCAAAATAAATTTGAAATGTTATTTCTCAAAATATTGGTACAAAAATAGCAAAAAAGTAAGATTTATACAAAATATAGAATGTTTATTTTATTGTAAATTGTTGTTTGATTTATTGGGCAGCCCATATAATGGGAGGGAATCAGTCACTTAAGTGGACTTATTTCTCCTATATTTTAACCTATTTGTTGATAATTATTTTTAATATGCAAAAAAGTGGATTACCGGGAAAAATTCAGACGCGTATAAAGAAATATTCTTAAATTAATAAACCTAGAAAAATAAAGGACAATTTATTACATCTGGAATAGTAAAGAACAAAAACATTTCTTAAAATACTGCATTAGCTAAAGTCTAAATTTGGAAAAAAATAGATTATAAAACTTTTTAGTTTCTAAATAATTATTAGTTGATTGTTTATTTTTATTTTCTTTTTTATTTCAAAATTTAGATTTTAGTTGTAATATTTTAAGAAGTTTAAAGAATACGTTTTTATTGTCCTTTACTTTTCTAGGTGTAATAACTTGCCCATTATTTGCAATACTATTAGAAAATCCGACTACTAGGTTTATTAATTTAAGAATATTTCTTACATTTTTCCCTGTAATATATTGTAATCTCATAAACTAATAAACGGATCCTTATGAATTTTGGAATTCCAGAAATTACAGTGCGTAACATCAGCACATTAATTTGTTTTGTAAATTCCACCACCCGAAATAAAACTAAAAATAAGTTAGATCCAAAACTAAAAATAAGTTAGATCCAAAACTAAAAATAAGTTAGATCCAAAACTAAAAATAAGTTAGATCCAAAACTAAAAATAAGTTAGATCCAAAACTAAAAATAAGTTAGATCCAAAACTAAAAATAAGTTAGATCCAAAACTAAAAATAAGTTAGATCCAAAACTAAAAATAAGTTAGATCCAAAACTAAAAATAAGTTAGATCCAAAACTAAAAATAAGTTAGATCCAAAACTAAAAATAAGTTAGATCCAAAACTAAAAATAAGTTAGATCCAAAACTAAAAATAAGTTAGATCCAAAACTAAAAATAAGTTAGATCCAAAACTAAAAATAAGTTAGATCCAAAACTAAAAATAAGTTAGATCCAAAACTAAAAATAAGTTAGATCCAAAACTAAAAATAAGTTAGATCCAAAACTAAAAATAAGTTAGATCCAAAACTAAAAATAAGTTAGATCCAAAAAACTTAAAGAAAAATAATTGTTCTACCCTAAATCGTAGGTTACATTAATACATTTTAATGCGTGAGCATAAGCGTCAATAATATTTATGACTTAGTTAAAATCCTAAACTATTGAACTTATGAATTATGGAATATGTATTTTGGGCAACAAGGTGAGTAACCTAGACACGTTTCTTTAATTACCATTACGTAACCGTACCATACTTTCCAAAGAAACACCCATTAAAATATAAAACTAATGGTATGCCAATATAAGCTGTAAGCTTATATTGGCATGGATATTTTTACTAGTATGTATATATATATATATATATATATAATTAAGTCAGTCGGATTTTCTAATAGTATTGCATCTGACAAATCAATATTTGATCCTGTTTTGATAGTAAATTAGAGAAATATTCAGTCTGTGTTCTTTATAATATACGACTTGAAATTCACATAGATTTCATCGATTACATACTATATCCGACCGACATTTCCTTTTGTATGACGCAAATCACAACATACAGCGCTAAATTTTGTTGGTTAATCATCTCTATTTAATTAGTCAATCACATCGCCGCAATAAGTATAAAGGAAATAACTGTCAATATCTCGTCGCCTTTACATAGTTGGCCAAGTAAAGGTGATTTTGTTAATTATTTCACATTTCAATTTTGGATAGATTTCCATTCTAACCATTATTCTAAACTAGAACGGCTTCCCGGCTCCCTTCGGGGGTGAGCAGTGTAAAGATATGAAAGCGCTCGTACAGATATGTTCGTCTACGTGTTGTTTCTACGCATGCGTTCTTTTTCTGTAATGGTTTTGTTAAAAATCAAATAAATTTTGCCAGTTTTGTTAAATTTTTACAAACGTTCGAAAACAAATGTACTGCCAATTAACAATTCTGATTATCTTTAGTTAGTCTTTACTATTAACTATTAGTTAATTTTATTTAAAAAATACTAAATAAAACGTTAATTAAAATAAAATATAAAGGGGGAAGTTCAACGTCATCAGCGAAAATATTAATAACTGTCGATTTTTACACAACATCGTTCGAGTGGACATAAAATCAATTAGATATTTTATATCATTTTAATTAAGCATTAATTAATGGTTTAATCTCTTTCAAATCAACAATTAGTACTTATGACTGATTAAATACAAGACAAATCATATAGAATTGTTGCCTGACTTGCAGTCGCACCTTGAAACAATTGTAATAAAATCACATCGGATTTCTACATTAAAGAATAATGACAGGTAGTAGCAGTCCCGCTGGGCTTATATCTAAGGCACGCAAGCCGGTTAGAAGCTGAACTTAGGTAAAAATAAAATTAAAATTAAATCGGCCCCTGACATTTAAGGGATGATGAAGATGGCTGGTCACTCGGCAGAATAAAAAAAACAGACCTGTAAAGTCCACGGCTAATTGACACATCAAATATCAACGTACACCGATCGTCTGTAATTCTTTTTCCCTTGTCACTATATTTCGTAGTGAGAAAATGCTACCTCAGCGGCAGAATAAAGCATATCTTTGTTGCCTCGATTGGACTAATAACCAGAATTTGGACTACAGCCATGTGAGGACTTATTGGTAGCAGAGGCAGGACTTTCATCCTCAGACGACCAAGAAGAATATATACTAGCTGGAAAGCCCAGCGTTACTCGGGACTAATATATGGTACACGTATTGTATTAGTTTCTGTAGATGTAAATCCGTTAAAACTCCAGTGTTTATAAAAAGTGCTCAATAACAAGTAGAGCTGTTCTTAAGTATACATTTTTATTAATAAAAACATTAGTTACAGAATATTGATCACATTGGATTATGGCTCCCGTAAAGACAGAAGTGCTTTATCCCTGGCAACATTAAGTTTCTAGAAAAAAGGAGGTTGCGAAAACAAATGTACTGCCAATTAACAATTCTGATTATCTTTAGTTAGTCCTTACTATTAACTATTAGTTCATTTTATTTAAACAATACTAAATAAAACGTTAATTAAAATAAAATATAAAGGGGGAAGTAATTCCTACAACTAATCCGGAAATGACGTCATAGAGAGTATGACGTCATTTCCGGATTAGTTGTAGAAATTACACAGGTAAGAAGGTAAAGCCTATGAGAGTCAACCGCCTTTTTCCTAGAACTCTACTCAGACCGACACAATCAAGGATGGTACCAGTCAGATTCTACACTGATTTCCCAAGAATTAGCGTCTATTAATTTTGAATTTCTTCTCCCCTCTCGGCCGCTTCCCTCTGTCATTTCCGGTTGAATTTTAGGATGACTTACAGTTTCTACATGATATCATTGTATTTTTCCTAATTAATACATAATTACATTGAATTTAAACTGAAAATAGCTGAAAAAAGGTTACTCCTTACTAAATCTGCTCCAGTTGACCCCCAGAAAATGAATAATTTTTTGTAAATTTTAGATATTATTCACCCGAAGCTTCGCCGGTCAAAATAATACCAAGTTTGTTCGTTGTGTATTTTTAAAGTTTTATCTGGACATACAAACCTGCGAACATGCACACAGACGTTTTTCCGTTATATATTAGAATACTAAAGAACAATAAGGGAAATACAGAAGTAGAGTGACTCACGATGTTTTGTTATACAAGAATAATGCTTTAACAGTTTCGAATGAAATCAAAGTAGAATAAATAGTGGTAGTTGTGATCAACGGGTATTATACGTTTGTTTCTCGGATAATATAAAGCTCTACGTAAATAAACGAGTTGACCTCTTTTCGACGGCTGATAATCTTTATATAAATAATACAATTTCGCTTCTTCGTTGCTTGCGACACAAAAACGCGAACTGTCGAAACAAAAAAAAACGATCTGAATTGTTTATTCAACACCTACCCACAATAGGAGTGTGACACAAGGTCGGAAAGTGGGATTTGAAAAGCCAGCGCCCGAGAAGGTGAGCACTCTGGCCATTAAAAATTACCTGGGCAGCTCCGTCGGCATTCCCCGGTAGAGGTGCCTCAGGCAGTAAGCAATAAACTTACTCCTCTCTAAAGAGGGGAGGCAAAGACTGGGAGTGTGGACCTCCTAGAACTGCACAGGACAACGATCTGAAGTGAATATGGAGCGTCTAAGGCAATCACTTATATACACAGGTTGCTAGAAAAACGAGCGTACTGTCATGAAATTTAATTAGATTAGATACAAGCACATTGCATTCAAAGTGAAGCAAATGTCCGTAAACGTAGCGTTCATTTTAGCTGAAACTGATTTAACAAGTCGTTAAGGTAAGGGTTTGTTTGTTTTTTTAAGTTAACTGACATCCTTTCCTAATTTTTGTGGTGTGACGTCACTTCCGCCCGAACGTCCGATGCTTTAATGTATGGACGAAGATGGTATGACGTCACTTCTGTCTTAAAGCCGTTCATATTATCGAGATGAAACATTAGGCAGTGTGAGATACGTCCACGAATCTCTCGAATTCAATCTGTCATGATTGAATTTGAAATAGCGTTTACATTTTAAATCAATTGTCGTGGGGGCGTCTATCAGGCTTTAGTTTCGAATAACATTTTTGTCGGTCTGTCATGCTTCAGTTTGAAATAGCACTAAACGCGCAGATTGAATGGTCACATCTTCAGTATGGATTCGTTCCTGTTTCGATCTGTTAACTTTTGGCCGATAAAATATTTGGAGAGTTTTATTGATTTTTGTTCGAAAGTTTGTTTTGGTCAGAATATTTAAATGGGCTATTCACTTTCTAAAGGACACACACAGATCAATATTAGTGGCATTTCTTTGGGGTGGATAGCATTTTACTTTTTGTAGTGGTAACACAGGTCGACATAAAAACAAAAACAAACACAAGTAAAGCACGAGTTGCGATCACTACCACGTGAATAAGTCACCAGTCCCTTAGTTATCTGTATATTTCTCTCGTCCTCTCACTATGCTGATTTAACTACCTTAATCTTTCTTAACGTGAGCATTAAGAGAAAGACTCTTTGAGCATTGCCATCTAATTTACATGGTGTCTGTAGACACCACAACACACGTATAAATTAACGATATTGATAATATAGTAAAGAAACATATTTTAGTTATGCAAGAAGATATATCATAGTTTATGAATTTTCGAATGAAATCAAAGTAGAATAAATATTGGTAGCGCTTGCGATCAAACGGATCACGCGTGCATACTACATACAAACACCAATACATGTGAACTCATATCTCAGAATGTAACCATCCATACACATTAACATACACACGTACGTACATACACATCCACACAATATATACCCATATATACGAGAATAGCGATTCTAGTAGCAGCAGCAGAAGAGGAGAGCAAAGGATGACGTAAATATAGAAAAAGAAAATACAAAAGCAGTAGTAATAGTGTTAGTATTAGGAGTGAGAGAAATAGCTATGAGGATAGCGTGAATAAAAAAGAAAAAGAAAACATGAAAATTACAGTACATCATATAAGGTTAATATAATATTCATTAACGGGCAACGCTGAGTAAACCTTTTAATTTAAAGTAAAGAAAATCGTTTTAATTAATCCATTCAATAAAATAAAATATATTTTGAGGAACGGAAGTAACAACTAATTTAATATGAATTGTTATTTCTTAAAAAAAAAAAAAAAAAAAAAAAAAAAAAAAAAATGGTGCCTCTGTACTAAAATAAATCTTTTTTCAAATAAGCGAAAAATGTATATTCATTGCTCTGTGTTCTTTTTTTATCTGTGTAATCGCAATTCGGAGTATGATTAATGTGAAGTGTGCGAAATCACGTTGAAAAACGAAAAATTGATGCTAATTAGAGTTTTTCTGTATATCGGGACGGTGTAATGGGTCGAAGGATGAGGACTTATAGGTTACTAAAATACAGTCTTTGTAAGGAATAAAAACTAATCTCGATTTGATATAATCAATAAAATTGAATAAAACTAAATATGTTACCGCCTAAAAACACTGACAATAATCGACCAAAATCGCAAAGGAAACATGTTTATATGCAGCTTTTGTTCATGGAGCTATGCCGGTCAATATAATAGTGAAAATCTCGTCTCTATAATATACTATGGATATCTTGTGCAAATCTCGTCTCTATAATATACTATGGATATCTTGTGCAAATCTCGTCTCTATAATATACTATGGATATCTTGTGCAAATCTCGTCTCTATAATATACTATGGATATCTTGTGCAAATCTCGTCTCTATAATATACTATGGATATCTTGTGCAAATCTCGTCTCTATAATATACTATGGATATCTTGTGCAAATCTCGTCTTTATAATATACTATGGATATCTTGTGCAAATCTCGTCTCTATAATATACTATGGATATCTTGTGCAAATCTCGTCTCTATAATATACTATGGATATCTTGTGCAAATCTCGTCTCTATAATATACTATGGATATCTTGTGCAAATCTCGTCTCTATAATATACTATGGATATCTTGTGCAAATCTCGTCTTTATAATATACTATGGATATCTTGTGCAAATCTCGTCTTTATAATATACTATGGATATCTTGTGCAAATCTCGTCTTCATAATATACTATGGATATCTTGTGCAAATCTCGTCTTCATAATATACTATGGATATCTTGTGCAAATCTCGTCTTTATAATATACTATGGATATCTTGTGCAAATCTCGTCTTTATAATATACTATAGATATCTTGCGCAAATCTAGTATATTATAATACTATGGATATCTTGTGCAAATCTCGTCTTTATAATATACTATGGATATCTTGTGGACCACTTAGAAAGTAGCAAAGGATTTCTGGTTATCTATCAACCAACAGTTGAGAATAACTAGATTTATCGCGAACAGATATTGAACAAGGCAATTCAAGTGTATCCAACCTTAAGACCTTTTAATCACTCCGTGACCTCTCCTGGGTGTGTGTGGTCCTTGCTGGATATGCTCTCATAAACAGACACCCACAGATGTCACCCCCGTTCTTATATTTTGTCTCAGAAAATCAATTGTCTTGGGGCGTTTGACTTGCACACAAAGACATAAAAATTTACTTTCTTTGGATGTTTGTTTATCTTTTCCACTACATTCTTTTGACTGATGTGTAGGTTAAAGCCGCTCCCACTCACCACCCCCACTCATTTCAAAGCGAGCATGTAACATTGATCAAGTTTTTCAATAGAATAACTTGATCAATGTTACATGCTCGCTTTACTTTACTTTTAACAATTGTGTCCGATTCATTCAACAATTTCTTTCAGATGAATAAATAGAAGCAGCAAAGGCAGAAAAGGGTTCGATAAAAACGAATTAAAACACGCATTTAGACCGGCTCTCTTCTTGCAAAAGCGAATTAGAAACATTGAATTCAGTAAAATAGTAAAAAAAAAACTAAACCCACATATCCATTAATCCATCTTCTGAATCAGATTCAAAGATCATTTGTTGACATCTACGCAGACGACATAACTGTCTATGGCTGCACTTCGATGATCGTATTTTTTTTATTCGATCTGTAACACGTAGTGTAATGAAGAAAACTTATTTTAGCCCTCTAAAACCGTCTCTCTTTTCATTATCAACGTTCAAATTTTTGTTTTGCTCCAATTGAAATAAATAGCTCTTCTCATCGAGGAAGTCCCTTGATTGCCCTTGGTTTTCTAAGCTCCTAGGACTGACTTTCACTCCAGAAAAAAATGGAAGACTTATGTTCAATCAGTTGGTGTTGGAAAAATGGTTTAATTATTTTACTGCTCCAGAAAGTACCTTACTCCTGATGTAACTCTCTGTGCATAAAAATGTCAGATACGCTTTAAGATGTAATACTCTTGTAGCGACCGTTGCTCCCAGCACTCTCCGTGGATTTCAATAACAGTTACAAATCATTTTGCGTTTTTGGAGGACCCTTTTTAGGGTTCCAGTTTTGGAGGGGAAGATTTATGGAAGAACCGATTTTATAGAAACATTTTACAGAAAACAGTTTTAAGTAATATTCAAGTGTTTGAGAGAGCGAGAGAAATGTACGGTAAAAACAAACGAAAATAATGAGTCCAAAAGCATAAATTTACAAAACAGATATTTTATATATGTTTAAAATGGAAGTCTACAAAGATAGGGACACATAATAGAATAATTGTTCAGTATTTTCAGTTTCCTTGCACAACAAGGGTAATTCATTAGTTGAGATATCGAGGAAGCCTGAGTCGATAATTTAAGGGATGTGAATGATCGTAATCATAACTTCCTCACTCAATTACATAAATTACATTTCACTGAAAGTTATTAAATAGAGTCAATCATCATTTGTTTTCATATTAGAAAGTTCTGTGAGAAATATATGAAGTGGTTAAGTTTATACATTTGTTTTCAATCAGCAGACGACATTGGAAGGCGATTCATGCGTAAGATAGTGAAAGAGTTAATGCATTGTGTATGTGTTGGTGTCACAGTGGCTATGTGTGCGTGAGTTTGGAAAACGCATTTTCAGCTTTCCCAAGGCCCGGCAAGGGCGAGAGGGCGGGAGAAATGTCCATGTTAGCTCTGTCGTGGATTTGGACATCCTGTTTAAGGAAAAATCTGCATTCCGGGTGGATAAAAACAGCAAATTGATTGGTTAAAATCTTTTTATTTGTTTTTATTAATTCAAGCGAAAGCGCACGTAGAGACGAGTTTAAGCATTTGCATTTTGGCACCGAAGGGTAAACTTCGTCTCTACACGTTATATCAGCAGCCGTTTGCCATTGTTTTCTCTTTGACAACGGCCGTTAGTCTTTTCTGGAATTTGAGCGGCAATAAGCCTCCCCAAGGTTCCAGTATTCTGTGCATCCTGCTAGTGGTGGTCTGGTTTGTGCTCTCCCTACGTGGTCTTTCCATACTCCTTGACCCTCCACAACCATTTTCTGTGGTTGCAGATATGCGCGAGTGTTTATTTTTTTGTGTGGGGGTATTATTAATATTATTAGCAAAATTATGCTCCCTTCGGTCACATTTTTGCTAGTCTGAGAGGATGTTACCATGACAAACATACTACCCCCACTCGCCTGAGAGAATGATCTTATGCCAAAAGAACAGATACTACACTACCCACTTAATTGAACATTGAATGATGGTACAATTAATAGTTTCGGTTTCAGACTCACAGATACCAAATCTCCATTAATAATAGATTATTATTAGTGTGTTTATTGTTAACAATAAACATACTGCTAATAATTTTTGATATCAAATTATTAGTAGTGTGTTTATTGTTTAAAAACATATCAGATTCAAAAATGATCTTATTAACCGGCAATTTTGTTTAGACAAATATATAAAAAGTTACAAACATTTTAAGGAAAAAACAATGTATATAAAAATTCAACGTTTGCCTTATGATCTCATTAAGCGGCAATGCACTGTTGTAGCCGAGTCGCGCCATTTACGCATCTGAGCGTCCACGTTCTTCGCATAGAATCAATATTTGCCTCGTGTTGAGTTTCCGACTTGATGGTCATTTGTTTGAGTTAGAAGATCAAAAATGATAAAGACCAGAAAAGAGAAAAGAAATGTAAAAATGTCCGCCGGCTTAATTGAGCTTTCATTCCAGGTGTTACAAATACGATCAATCAGCATTCGATATTGATATCTTTCATGTGGAACTAACGAATTATTGATATATTGACCTATGTTTGCTTTTCAATCAACACCAAGAGTGAGAATGATACGAGAAACGTTGGGTCACTCATTGACTTTTTTTTAAATCGAAAAGTTCTTGCATAACTAAAAGTAAGAACTCTTTATTTGTATATTCTCTATAAAGCTATAGGCCTTTTGGCTAAGATCAAAGTGTAGTATCTGTTCTGATGGATACTTCACCCCATAGACTGTTATTGTCTTGGCCTTCAGGGCTTGATTTACGCCGGTCTATGGGTCTGCCCTGTGCAGTTCTAGGAGGTCCAGCCTCCCAGGCTTCGCCTCCCCTCTTTGGGAAGGAGTAAGTTTATTGCTACTGCCTGAGGCGCCCCTACCGGGGAATGCCGACGGGTCTACCCAGGCAATTTTTAAAACCCACTTTCCCGACCCGACCTTAGGTCACATCTTACTTGTGGGAGTAAGATAAAAACTGGCCTTGTGCCTAACTCCTGGAGAGGAGTAAATCAATACTAATTAAAGTAGAGAGGCCTATTATTTTGCTATACGTCTTTACTATATGTACGAGAGCACTATCTAAATTAGCTGAAAAAAAGAGTCGCTCTTACTCTAATGCTTAAAGTAACATGAACTATTACAGAGTGGTTGAATCAACATACAAGGCGATAGAAATACATAGATAGCCAAGGGAGTGTTGGCTGCCTTGATGATTAGAAAAATTGAAAATGGAACATTTTTTCAACCATGACTCAATACCCAAACTAAAAATATTTTAACATGCATTTCGTATCATTAAAATATATAGGGAAAAATGCCTAAGAGTATTGATTTACTCCTCTCCAGGAGTTAGGCACAAGGCCAGTTTTTATCTTACTCCCACAAGTAAGATGTGACCCAAGATCGGGTCGGGAAAGTGGGGTTTAAAAAATTGCCTGGGCAGCCCCGTCGGCATTCCCCGGTAGGGGCGCCTCAGACAGTAAGCAATAAACTTACTCCTTCCCAAAGAGAGGAGGCGAAGCCTGGGAGGGTGGACCTCCTAGAACTGCACAGGACAGACCCATAGACCGGCATAAATCAAGCCCCGAAGGCCAAGAAAATACCAGTCTATGGGGTGCAGTATCCATCGGAACAGATACTACACTTTGATCCAAAGAGGGGAGGCGAAGCCTAGGAGGCTGGACCTCCTAAAACTGCACAGGACAGACCCATAGACCGGCGTAAATCAAGCTCTGAAGGCCAAGACAATAACAGTATATGGGGTGCAGTATCCATCAGAACAGATACTACACTTTGATCTTAGCCAAAAGGTCAATAGCTTTATAGAGAATATACAAATAAGAGTTCTTACTTTTAGTTATGCAAGAACTTTTCGATTAAAAAAAAAAGTCAATGAGTGACCCAACGTTGATTGAACTGCCATTAGTATACTAACTAGCTAGTTTTACCGGCTCGCTATCGCTTCGCAAAGTTCGCTGCTTTAAATACTTGAAACATTAATTTAAAGTTATAAACATTTCATTGATAACTGTTGTAAAAACGAAACAAAACATTCACATTTATTTCAGATCGATGAAAAGAATTCACATTTTGGTTCGATACACTTTTTAATTTTTTTAGATGAGGATCAATAATTTTAATTTTTTTAGATTGTTCGGACTACTGTTCTCATCTAGGGATGTTATTTTCACAATGTTTCGGCCGATGTAACCTCCGACATTCTTCAGGGGTGGCTTGTTGAACTTAAGAATCTGTACGCTACTTCTTTGATCAGTTTTATAAATCGCCAATGTAGTTACTTCTCTTTTCACTTTCCTTTCATCACCTTTTTGTTTTGTTTCGCTTCTCTCCGTATTCTTCACCTTGGTAGTACTCTTACCGGCGGCAGTAATCAGCCTCTGCATTTCGAGCCATTTTAGCGCATCGTCCATGCAAGCTACAACATGTCCTCTTCCACCTTCTTTCCTTTTTTACACGCGCATTGTGCATGCCTATTAGTTGCCTGATTGTTTGATTCAGGTATCTGAGCTCTTGTTCAGTTCATGAAGGATCCAAAGTATCTAGTTACTGCCTAAATATTTATTCCTTTGTTTGTGCTATATAATTTAGTTTTTAAGCATTCCTTTTAACCATCCTTTCATCTTTATTCTTTCAATGATGCTCGCTTCCAGAATTCCCACGTATTTATAGGCGACAGGCTGGGAGGGCGTGTCTGGAGACCGCAGATACTGGAGAAGTGATGTGAACATTTACTTCGAAAGGAGTGAGGAGAAACCAGCAATGGAGGAGAGGAGAGAAGATACGATGGAGCCATCAGAACCACTTCGATCTATGGCAATTGCAATATAATCTATTGATCCAGGATAGGTCTGTACAGTCAAAGCAGACGTTGCAATTCGGCAACAAACTCATCCGAGGCGCAAAACTCCATTGTGTCCCGAGACAGACTGATGATGCCAACAACAACAATAAATACCTGCGCATTCTGGAAGCTAGCACCAAGTCACCATCGACGGAGTAATTCTATGCCTCCTGTTGCCTCAAGTCTTCCCTTTTTAATCTTAAGTGGTACAAATTGTTCCATCGGAAATTCTATTCGTATGTCCTGACTAAAGATTCCACTTAAGCTTATTAGTGTTTCTAGCTCCTTTATTTGTCAGTAGTTTCAAATCAGGCATATGCATGAGGTGGTTTAGTTCTTTATTTCGGTTTGTAAATTTTTATTCCATCTCCTTAATAAGTTGCTGCATGGCATTATGTTATGATAAAAAAGGGAATGGAGATAAAGAGCCACTGAAAAATGCCTCTATTTCATGGTTGTCGGATGTTGTCCTTCAGCTGTCAGTTCAGTCTCCGCGTTTACATTGTTTTCTCTATAAAGTTAAGTTTGATATTTTGCACATTTAAAACGTTCAATTATCTATGCTAAAGGGACCATGTCGCATGCTTTTCTGTACTCAATCTATATCACAGTTTCTATGTCACAGTTCCTTTTCTTTTGGCTTCCTTCGGGATCTTCTGATCGATGTATAGCAGGTCAGCTGTCCCTCTTTTCGACACCCTTCCTATTCTTCGGAGAGTTGACCGCCGCTATTACAGTCGTGGTGGTAGATCCTTTCCGCCGTTATTAAGGGAGTGTTAGCTTATTACTTACTAGTTTTCACACAAGTCATCATCAGTGATGTTCCCTGGAGTCTGAGTGATAACAAGTCTTCACATTTCCAGCACTGTCTCTTTCAATAACCATTGCAAATCATTTTGCGTTATCGCAACAGCTGTTTATCATCAATTTATCGCTGGCATTGGTCTTTAGAATATGAGCGACAATAACCATCCAATGTTTTAGTATTCTTCGTACCCTTCAAGTGAAGGTCTGCTTGGTGCTCTCCCCTTCTGTATCTCGATCCTCGTAACGAACAAGCATACTACATTATCCCAGAGGAGGTAAGTCCTGGGAGGATGGTTGCATGACAACAGAACAGATACTAAACTAGCACTCCCACTGAAGTGGCCATTAAAAAGATAGTGCCGGACTCAGACAGATATACGAAATCATCATTAGTAATAGTAAAAAAATGACGGGAAAATTATGCTTCGCCAGTATTCGCACTAATATTTTATAAAATGAAAGAATTGCGTCAGCAATTACATTTTTCATATATAAATTATCGGTGCTGGTGCAGATTAGGACCAAAGCTAAAATCGACTTGGCAGTGTTAGGGTAAGCTTGGGTCTTATTCTACACCAGTAGCAAATTGTTGTTATATCAACCTCCCATAAATTATCAATTCTAATGACAAAGAAAAGATTTCTTTCCGAATTCATTTCAGACGGCGCGGGTTGTCTGACTTGTTATTTTCTGTCCCGCTCCCTTGAAACGGTTTCATTCATCACGACGGTATTGAAAGTAAATTTATTTCTATATAAATAAATATACACATTACACTTGGTAATAAGTCTCCTCTTTATAATAATAATTAGTATAAGCACTTATAGACCCCAAAACATTTCGGTTGAGTTGAGCTAAATTTGACATCCTTAGGATACCGGATGTAATAAAAAAAATAGAAAAACTATTTACGAAATTTCCTTTATTTACAGCTTTCGGATTGTTTTCCTCAGATTGGTTGAGGAAAACAAGAATAGAAATAAGAACATCCCATCTCAAAAATATATTTTATTATTGTTAGAATATACGTTATTTTATTTCAAAGCTCTCGTATTACACATATATTACAAACATATCCATCATTAGACCAAAGTACGGTTAACACATTTATTTACAGTTGACAATTATAAAAGACAAGCAACATACAAAGGATATTTAGTTCTTACTTTATCTTTAAGACCTAGAGTCTTTATATTGCGAGATCCCCACAGGAGAGATCCGACAGTCGTGAATTCTTAATACTCTCTGGTCTCTTTCGAACACAATGAAAGGGAAACAATCAGGGGTGTCAAGAACTGGTCCCAAACCGGTGCCGTACACTATGTCACGTAAATAAATCGTAGGTGTTAGAGGCTAGACGAAGTCTTCACAAGAGCTAGACTTAAAGTCTCCCTTTAGACGGCTTTTTGTTTAGTTTATTTAGAAATATACGCGTGTTACTGGAAGAGGGTGTATATATTTGTTATTATTTTTGATGCGTGTTGAGTGGATGCGGGATAAATTTATTTTTTAAATCTAAAGCGGTTGGCAATTTCGATAATCCATTTTGTCGAGCGAGGGAAAAAAAATCAAAGTAATAATTCAATTTTCAGCGTTCGGATTGACGACATTAATTCATTTTAATGGCGTTCCGATTCGTTCTGATCATAAATCGCCTTGAAAGGATTTTGGATGATTTGTCTCGATGGATCTCCATTTAAATGCCTTCATTTCCATTCATTCTGTGGAAATGTCCGATGTTATAGCAACGCCAGAAAAATGGCGTATCGTAGGCAGGAATGCGTTGGCGTCATATTGTTATAAATTAAGATGAAATCAAAAGTGATAGTACCTCTCACAATGATAAAAGAGATAGAGGGGGGGGGAGAGGGGGTAAAGAGATAGAAGGTGTAAGAGAGGGGGAAGAGAGGGGTAATGAGATAGAAGGTGTAAGAGAGAGGGGAGGAGAGAGGGGGCAAGAGCACATAACTACTGATTATTATTAAGATAGAAATATATATATTAAAATGCATGACGTCACAAATGGGCTTTATTTGTCAAAAGTTACCATTAATCCTTTATGATGTCATCCATTTTCAAGGAAATGATTTATTGAAAAGAGTTAATTATCAAAGAATTGTTAAAGTTAATGTTTTATTTAATAATATAACAAATGATTCAACGGGTCAGGGTGGTCAAGTTTAATATTAAAACTGATAATCTTGATTGTTTGCACATTGAATGTTTTAGATGGTAGGGGAATGGCGACTGCAACAAGTATTGGGAATAAAAAATAGTAGCATCAGCAGATTAAGAGGCTAGTGTAATTAAATAATAACGAACAAAAGAGGAGTAGTAGAAGAGAATGCGAGTAAAGGATGACATCAAAAAATGTTTCGGAATTATTTTCAACAAACACGTAACTCTAGTTTTGTATATTTTTACATTCATTTGGATTTGTGTTTTTTTTTGGTAGAGTTTACACCTAGTTTCAGATTTTCTATTTTTGTATGAAACAACAAAAAAAAAAAGAAAAAAAAAAAGATGATTCCGACGCCAAATTCTTTATTTTTTAAATTCAGCCGGCCCTCATTTCAGCTTATGGGACGAGTGAAATTCACTAAGCGTTTCGTTCTTCGAGAATACCTTGAGATTAAGCACAGTTTTATATGCCACATCGAAAATTGAATTGAAATTCAATTCGTCTCAGATAGAAATAATCTTACATCGAAATTTATGTGGCAGAACCTTTAATAGTTTTCCCGAAAATTTGACAGCATTTCAAACAATTTGTTTAAGAACCCCCTGGAGTTCTTCCTTTCGATAAAGTTTTGTCAACGCAACATTGACGTTACAAGAAAACGCACTTTCCTTTAACAGGAGTTTGAAAGCAATTAAACTGGCGAGAAAATGCTCTGCCTGCATTGAGAACTCTATGTAATTTCCGTTATTTTTATTATTTGTTTATTTAAACATCTGGAAGTACTTACTTTTCAAGTTATATTTTATGATTCGTTTGGTAAAACAATAGTTTTGTTTTTGTTAGAAACTGCTATAAAAATCTGTTTTTTTCCATTTTACCTGTTGTTGGCGCATGTTTTTTTTTTTATTATCTGTGGCCTGCTTAGGGAATAACACGTACGTTTAAATGAACTCCCCGTTTGCTGATTTTATATGCAAAATAAACTCATTTGCTTTAAAACAAGGACATGTGGCTTTTGTTGTGAACTTGCATATTAAATATAAATGAAATGGAATAGTGAAGGAAGGATATATTAGAGGAGAAATATTAGGGTCATCAGCTAGCAAGGTCTAATTGAACATGAATGGAGTTTTGTGAATAAAACAATGAAATAAAAAAAATGAAATAAATATTAATCAAATTTTTTTATAAAAGCACAATTTTACAGTAATATAAAAGTTAGTTTTAGTGAAGAAATGTTCATTGGTAAAGTTTATTCAACTCGTGTTCTTTGGTAGAAATTGTTCAATGAATAAGCATGACACGAGGGGTAAAGATGTGCATGTCTATATTTGTTAGTGCGTGTGATACTGTGTGTATAGGTAGATTTACCTTATGGTGTTACTGTGTGTGATTCATAGCGGTTTGCTTCTATACGCCTGACTTCTTGTCTGTGTAAGTAGCTGTGCGCGAGGCAAGGAAAGCTTGCATTAAGTTTTGAAGTGTCCTGTTCTTCTTGTCGTCCCAGGGTTGAGGAGGAGCGTACTTTCGGGGTCGTCGCTTGGGTCTGTCTGCTCAACTCTGTTTATTTTTTCGTTCTTTTATAGGGGGCACGAAGTTCGCGTTGGCCTGCCAATTTAACATAGGCGTGTTACATTTCGGCTTAGAAACAATATTCATTGGTTGGACTATACTGAGTTAATGTTTCTGTGTGAACTCCCTTGTTTTTAGTGAGTGAAAAGGAAAGCGTATCCCAACAAAGCAGAGAAATAAGAGGGTAGCAATTCAAGCCATTTGCTTTTTGGCGTTCTTTCGGATCGCGTCTCGTTCACCACAGGCATTATAATTTTATTTTATTCCCGTTTTTTTTTATTGTTACATCGAACTGTATGTGGCATGTTTATTGTCTTATTATTTTCGGGTGTTTTAATTTCATCAGTTTTATCCGCCAAAAAGATACAATTCCAACAAATGAGGTGAATAAAATGAAAAACAAAAATGTTTTTTAACATATCTCCACTGAGCCTCGCCACATGATTGAGAACATAATTTCCGCCCGTCTCAGCATATGTGTGGATTAGCAAATTATACTGAAGTACTTCCTAAAGGTATCTTCAAGGCTGTATATTTTTAGTGAGTTTTTGCAGCCCTCCTACATATAGCACGTGGTATTCTCAAATAGTCACCCATCTGGCATAGCCAGGCTCAACGTCGCTTAACTTCGGTGATCTAACGAAAACCACTGTCAACGTGATTATGCCGCATGTTTCACGATGATGAACGAATAACATATCGGTTAAGTCCACGAAATTGTATACGCTAATATGCAATGTACAAACGGGTCACGAGTCGTCTACTATTATACTAAATCTTGCTCGCTGTTTGCACATTAAAAGTATTACAAGGCGGAAGGAAAGGCGAATGGGACGAAATAATATGGTAATATAAGTAGTAGGAGTAGGAGGATATACATAAATAAATGACAACTAGAAAAAGAGTAGCAACAGCAAAGTATCTTTGGCGGTGAAAAGCGAAAGAAACGAGCAGTGGTGGGAGGAGGGAAATAGTAGTAGCAGCAAGAGCGAAAAAGGAAAAGGATGACGAAAATAAATATAAATAAAAAGGAAGATTAAATTAGTACTAGTAGCAGCAGTAGCCATGTAAAAGCATGAGAGTAAGAGGATCACATAAATAAAAAAGGAAAATAAGAGAATTTTTGGCGGTGAAGGGCAAACGAAACGAGCATTAGTGGGTGGAGGGAAATAGTAGTAACATAAACACCGAAAGAGAATTACAGTAAGAAGATGACGTAAATAAATGACATAAACAAAAGTAAAATATTAAAAGTAAGCAAGGAGTAAAAAGATGAAGGGAAGAAAATGTACAATGTACCAACGTTGACTAAACGAGTCAGTTTGAGATAATACTTGGCAACAAACTAATGTCTAAAAGCATGGAATGCGTACAGAGAATGTTCTACCGTAACTGGTTATTTTTTAACCAGGAATACAATGATTTATTTGTTGCCCTAAGAACATTTAATTTATAGTTAACCGGATGTATGCGTGGAGCCACTTGCGTAGAAACGTATTTTACACAGGATAATTCTTTTAGCTTTTTTTCACATTTTACAAAATAAAAGAAACATTGTGCTGTCACTGTCATCGCCAGGTGGTGACTCCGTTACATCATAATGATCGAAAACATTCAAGACGTAGATTTGGCCAATATTTTAGCTCAATAATATTTTAGCTTAATATTTTAGCTTAATAATATTTTAGCTCAATATCCTCGATGCAAAATTTCATTAAAAGAGGAAATTAAACAAGTGAATTTGCTAGCAACGGACACTTTAAGTATTCACTTTTAAATTAAAACCGTTTTTTCGTTAAAATAAAAACTTTCATAGAATTCAATTAACCTAATTATTTTATTCGACTTAATTCCATTAGCCTAATTATCGTTTTTCACTTTAAAAACAATCGACTATTCTGTGACGGAATTATAACGAAACGGCCCTGCCATGTCCTGATGACTTTCACATTGCAATTTGTTAATTTTTATTTTGTACAAAGTCGTTCATTCTAAAGCTGATGTGAACATCTCTACAGCTAAACTCGTTTACACGAAAATGTATCCTAAGTAGATACTTAATGTGTGCGTTTTGTTAAAACCCTACAGAGAGAAGTGTACACATACCTAGTATAGTACCCAGGTGTGAGATTACCCTACTAGTAGATGGATTCGTAGATCTTGTTAGATAATCCATCTAGGAGAAGGGAACTGGTGTTAAACCGTGTTTCTGCATCGTGTCTTCAGTCATATTACCTCTGCTCGTCACTGAAAAGAGGCTTTAAAAAAACAGTGTTGTACGAGCTCACATGGTAATTTATGTACATTCATACTAAATTAAGAGTAAAAGACTGGAAATACTTTTGAATCTCGCTTCCCCTACTTTGTACATACATTCAATGAGCCATGTTTCTGACAAAGGGGGAAGAATTGATGTTTTTTGTGTCAGCTGTTTAGTGTGGACAGTATGTAGATATGCTTTAAGTATATATTGTTTTTCTTTCTTAGTTGCAATAAGGCTATATATATATATATATATATATATATATATATATATATATATTTACACATGTATATATGAGAGAAAATATGAAAATATATTTATGGCAAGCCAGATACATCGAAATGTTC
>OY744554.1:23289698-23292198 GCA_963556195.1 Sepiola atlantica | reverse complement strand
AGAGAACATAAAAACTAAGTGCAGATTCAGTACAGATACTACACTTTGCTCCTAGCTAAAAAGCCAATGAGTTAACATGTTGGTAGTGATGATTATGATGATGCTGATGATGATGACCAGTTTTAATGGGGAATTCATTTTAATTTTTATGCTGAAACAAAATAAAATTTATCGAAGTTGAATATCTTCAAGACCATATCAATGAACTTTGTTGTTTTTTTCTCCTAAAAAACAAAATTTGACGATGTTCATGCACAGTATATTTCCCCCATATTGGAATATACCAAATAACACTACACCAAGCACCATTTTTTAAAATGTTCTCTTAATTACTAAAATGTCAAATGTAAATTTCTTTGGTTTCTGTAAAAAGACTACAGCGTCAGTAATTGCCGCCCTGAGGGCGGGTAGTTTTTGCTAGTATATATAGGAAAATTCGGCAAGCGAAAACTCGGCAAAGTAGGAAAATTCGGGAATTATGGAATAAGTATCGATTGAAAATATATTTTAGAACCTTTCTTGCAGGGGATATAGTTGTAAGTACTGCCCCCCCCCCCCCAAAAAAAAGAACATTTCTTGTACTATCTTTTGGTACTTGTGCAGTTTACGGACCAGGTAATTTTTTAGATAAGATTTTCAAGTTTAATTCAATTTTTACGATATCTTTTGTTTATTTAATTGTTAGTTGAAAGTACAGAATAGTTAACAAAATTGTTAAGAATAGTTTTCTAAATAATGTTATTATTTCAACCCGGTTCGTAATTAAGTTAAGAGATTAAATCCATAATAATGCATTTCGAGTTCTTCGTAAACACGTGAGCCATTTTAATATTTTGTTAATAATTGAAAAAGTTATTTTTTGTAACTGTAATTCAGTTTTTTTTTAAATCTTAGGTGGCCATCTTGCCTAAAAATAGTTTTAACTAAAGTTTATTTACTACTTGAAATTTTTTTTTCTTTTAAATAAATCGTTGAAAGTTCGGATAAAATCATAAAAATACAGCCGATTTATTGTCCGCCATTTGGGCTGTGAAACGAATTAACCACTTTATCTTACAGTGATTTACCAATTTAGAAGTAAAAAAATACTCGACGAGCGGCCGATTTTAAACACATCTTCTTTCCCGCCGAGATTAAAACACTGAATTATAATTAGATAAACAAATAAATCAGAAATTTATTTCATGACAAGAAAAACAAATTTCCATTCAAATTTCGAACAGACACGAAGTAACTGATATTTTAAAAAAATATTAAAATATTAAAATGCCAGACTTGTTTACGAAGAAACCTAAATGCATTATGATGGATTTAATCTTAATTACGAACCGGGTAAAAATAACATTTAGAAAACCATCCTTAACATAGGGGGGGGGGCTTTGTTAACTATTTGCACTTTCACCTGACCATTTAATAAACAAAAGATATCGTAAAAATTTGATTGAACTTGAAAATATTATCTAAAAAAATAGCCCTGTTCGTAAAATGCACAAGTACCAAAAAGATAATACAACCCACAACGTTATTCCCCGCAAATCTTTTTGCAATCGATATTTATTCCATAATTGCCGAATTTTCCGGGCACCATATAATATATAATATACAATACATATATACTATACATATATATATATATATATACTATACATATATATATATATATATACTATACATATATATATATATATATACTATACATATATATATATATATATACTATACATATATATATATATATATACTATACATATATATATATACTATACATATATATATATATATACTATACATATATATATATATATACTATACATATATATATATATATACTATACATATATATATATATATATACTATACATATATATATATATATACTATACATATATATATATATATACTATACATATATATATATATATACTATACATATATATATATATATACTATACATATATATATATATACTATACATATATATACTATACATATATATATATATATACTATACATATATATATATATATACTATACATATATATATATATATACTATACATATATATATATATACATATATACTATACATATATATATATATACATATATACTATATATACATATATACATTTATACTATATAGATATATATATATATATATATATATATATATATATAGTATATATATATATATATATAGTATATATATATATATATATAGTATATATATATATATATATATAGTATATATATATATATATATATAGTATATATATATAGTATATATATAGTATATATATATATATAGTATATATATAGTATATATATATATATAGTATATATACAGTATATATATATATATAGTATATATATATAGTATATATATATATATAGTATATATACAGTATATATATATATATAGTATATATATATAGTATATATATATATATAGTATATATATAGTATATATATATATATAGTATATATATAAGTATATATAT
>OY744554.1:23268473-23283473 GCA_963556195.1 Sepiola atlantica | reverse complement strand
TCATACTGGTGCTACCAGATAAACCAGTCTGAAGATACTGGCTCCTGACCAAAAATGCACTAAACATTGATATTGTTTTTTTTTCTTCCTTTCCCTTTGCAAAACTCTATCATGTTCTGCAAAGCCAAAAACAAAACCAACAATTTTCTTCTAAAAACAACTAAACCAAACACCATGAATAAATATAAGAAGATATAAAGAACTTGAAGCGTACAATCTTTTACTAAAATGGCCGTATTCGGCATTAAATAACCCCAAAAGGGCTGATATGCCGTAAAACATAAAAACCAAACAAAAATTCATAATGTTCGGTTAGTTTAGGAGTGAATCTTATACATACAATTTTTTTATAGAGATCAACTACGCAAATTGTTAGAAGGAATCATGCTGAAGATATCGACCAAAACAATAACTATTTCCTGTTAAATTGAAAACGAGATGAAAGTGGACAAAAACAAAACTTTCCATTTTTCGTTAAAAAAACAATAACTAGTTTCTTTTTATTTAAAAAAAAAATAGGTTATATGTAAATATTTGTTTACAAACACTCGTCTATAAGATAAATACTATAGTTTTCACTATTAAACTCGACGAACTAAACTAGAATAAGTAACTTTTATATATATATATATATATATATATATATATATATATATATATATACATATATATATATATATATATACATATATATACATATATATATATATACATATATATATATATATATATATATATACATATATATATATATACATATATATACATATATATATATATATATACATATATATACATATATATATATATATACATATATATATATATATATATATACATATATATATATATATACATATATATATATATATATATATATATATACATATATATATATATATATATATATATATACATATATATATATATATACATATATATATATATATACATATATATATATATATACATATATATATATATATATATATATACATATATATATATATATATATATACATATATATATATATATATATATATATATACATATATATATATACATATATATACATATATATATATACATATATATACATATATATATATACATATATATACATATATATATATATATATATATATATATATACATATATATATATATATATATATATATACATATATATACATATATATATATATATATATACATATATATATATATATATATATATATACATATATATACATATATATATATATATATATATATATACATATATATACATATATATATATATATATACATATATATACATATATATATATATATATATATACATATATATACATATATATATATATATATACATATATATACATATATATATATATATATATACATATATATACATATATATATATATATATATATATATACATATATATACATATATATATATATATATATATATATACATATATATATATATATATATACATATATATACATATATATATATATATATATATACATATGGACTGTTGATTTGGGATTTTTATTACTCTTTAGAAACCTAATGTGTGACAAATTAGCAGACCTATCCCTGATTCATTGAGATTAAATCTTTGGGTTTTAGAATCCAGTGTATCAATTTCATGCCCACTCTTATTTGTTGTCTATCCTGGCAGTTCCCTTGTACCTCTTATCACCTTTCCCCCATTACATTCTCCATACTAGCTCATTAGGTGTGAAAATAAAAAAGTAAAAGAAAATAAATAAAAATATTAACAGAGGAATAAGAAACAGACGAATGTGTCACCCACTTGGCATATTTCAACATCACTTTGTCTTCTCATATGGTCCAATCAGATCATCCTTCCCCTCATCCTATGTGTGTGCCTTCAAAATAAAATTATATCCAATTCTTCATTGCTGAAGACGTACGCCAACAGAACGAAACCGGTCAAACCTCTTGTTTTTGTTTTTTCTCCAGCACTTTAACTTGTTTTCCGTTTGTCATTTTTCACACATTTTGTCCACCACGACATTTCATCTTCATGAATTATCGTGTACCTTACCCCATATATATATATATATATATATATATATATGTGTGTGTGTGTGTGTGTGTGCACATGAAATAAGTTTAGTTTCCTCAGTAGTCATTCGAATGGTGACCATTTGTGAATAGCAGGTTAATGTCAAGGTATGACTAGCTGCAAAGTCACCTCATTTAGTACTTTTGCAGATGGTAGCAGCCTTCCTCTAATTATAGATGAAATTGAATAGAATGGCCCATCAAACTAGACCAGCTATTCTAGAGTTCGAATCTCGTAAGTGGATACGTGGTTTATAAATTTAAATAAATTAACATAAAAACTGTGAAATTAACATAAAAACTGTGAAATTAACATAATATAAAAACATTACGTATTTTTAAAACAAAATGAATTCATTTTTTGTGAAATTTATTTGATATTCTGCAAAAAATAGTTTGAAAGGGTATTCGGCATTAGTTCAAATTGAATTATTTTTTGCTTAAGACATGATTTCTAATGGTTTTGCTACTAAAACCAATATGTAAGTACACTTATCGTATTTACTTACTCTCGTATTTTTCCACTCAATTTTAAATATTTTCTTCGTACTAGTTATAAAGCGATAGTACCCAGGTACTGTACCAACACCGCTCAAGGAGTGGGTATAAACTAGTAATGAACATTTTCATCCAAGAAATACGTAAAAATCGTTTAACCGTATTCGAAAATCTGCAAGAGCTAACCTAAACGCCCGCCCGTCTGGCGGTGTTTAAGCTAAACAAAAAGAAGCGAAAAATGCAACAGATGTAGATTTTCGATCAAATTTTCTGGCCATTGAACTTGACGCTTTTCAGTCATTGGTGCGTTTTGCTTGAACCTTTCGAGATGTCCTTCTCCACTCGAGAGGCCATTGTTCTTTGTTGGGTTATGGCATTTTTACGATGTTCGCCATTCACGCTTTACCAGTTCGATAACGCATCCGCGTCTCTACTGTTCTTAACTAATCAATCGTTAAGATAAAATATACCCGGCGAGAACGATGCAAGTCATCGTGGAAAGGTGAAATTATTGTTTTGTAACAAGAGCTGTTAATTATTTCGATAGGTTTGTTTGTTTTTTTACTTTTTCTCGGCAATAAAGCAACAAGCAAAAACATTAGAAAATTTCTAACATACAAATTTATCTTGTGAGTTTTTAAAATGGAACTAAATAGCATTAAAGCTACCGTAGCAAAGTGTCATATTCTGAATTGCCAATTTTTATGCCTTTTTTTTGTTGGAACTATAATGTACTTCGCTACAGTTTGTTTAAAAAATGCTGTAGTTCCGCTAATAATAATGTAGTCCCGAAATATCAAACAAGGAGAATAATTCATATTTTAATGAAATATTATAATGGTTGTCTATTCAAAAGGAAAGTATTCTGTATTACATTTTTAAAATGTGCAAACAAAAAAGGTTCAAATAAAATGACTTCAATTCATCACGGCGGTTAGTTTTAGATAAAGTCAAATCCTACATTTGTTTCATACAATAAAATTTAGATTTTGGGTTCTGTAAGAAAATGATTTTCTATTAATAAATCTGCCTGTATGCACATACGTCCATTTTTCAATTTCATCATAAAATTTCGTCGATGACTGAATTCGAAATCACAACGTCCAGATTTGTAGTTCAACGTTTTATTCACTATATTCTGAGCATCTCATAAGTAAAACAAATCTAATTTAATCGCTTTAAAAATTTGTTTTATTTCAAGTGCAGACAATAGTTTAAACGGTTAAGGAAATATTTGTAAAATTTGATATTTTTTATTCTCCTCGGCCCAAACTATTTCAGTGGTGTTCTTTTCACACACACAGAATGTAAAAGTAAAATTTTAAAACAAAACAATAAAATGAAAAAAATTATTGATATGCCAAAAAGTTACTTAAAAGCTAATATATAAAATAAATCTAATATAAAATTATATTGTATGATCTTACAATGCTATATATATATATATATGTCTAAATCATATCTTACACATTGATATTTGCTTCTTCCAATCCACTTTGTCTTTATTCCAGCATGTTTTTTAGAATACCATAATGTCTTTCGATTTAGTTTCTTTGGAAATATTCCGGTTAGGAAGATTGTTACAATAGTGACACTTTTAAATAATGACTAAAATAATGTAATATGATTTGTCTCTCTTACATTATTTAAGTTTTTATTGCGCATTTTTTTATCTTTTCTCTTTTCTATAATAATAAAATCATGATACTACTTCGCGTGTGTATGTGCGTTTCTCGTCTGAAATACATATTTTATTTAATTTTAATCTAAATTTTATTGAGATAATTACTGAAATAATAAAACAATAAAAACGAATTTTATTTCTTTCCTGTATAACTTGAAATACACATTTTAAGTTATATAGGAAAGAATTGTATACTAAAATGACGTTGAATCTTGGGCTACACCGACTATTTTGAAATCATTTTAAAAAATAAAAAAGGAGACTTATAAAATAAATAATCAATATGAAATTTTAAAATTAGAATCTCTAAGAAGAATCTCGAATAAAATGCACGTGATGTTTTTGTTTCAATACGTATGTATGAATAGCATGTAACACTAAGGGAGATAATTAAGAATATATTCAAGAGAGCAATGAGCAGTAATATCATTCAAACATAACAAGTTTTTTCAAGTGAATTCAATGGTAAAAGTCGTAGGAACCAAAATGTATAACGAAAACTAGGTTTATTTACAAAAGTTGGGTTTTTATGTGAGTACTATAAATTCTCTATTTTTATCCTCTATTCATTTAATGTCACTTTATCCTTGTGCAGGGGTCAAACGCTTTCTGACATTACGCAAGCTCATTCTCCACTTCTCGCGGATCAGCAGTCTCCAAATTACACTCTGTGCGGTCTTGTCCAATCACTTGCTTTCTAAATTTTACTTGGCCAGCCAACCTTCCTTCAATTCAGGGAATTCATTTTTCTGTAACGGTTTATCCAGGAGATGAACGTTTCACGTGACCAATACTAGAATAATCGATTCATCTTAAGGATAACCTCCGCGCTGTGAAAATCCTTTGACCTAGTGTGTTGGGTTTGATCAGGTTTCACATTGCAGATCCATCTAATTATGTGGATGTGTAATTTGTAGTAACAAACCATGTTTATGAGGCAATATATGTCTGTTTGTTGGCGAAGAGATTGCACCAACATAACAGAATATAAAAATTATTCGAAATAATAAATAAATGAGTAAACATTGAAAAATAAAAAATACATTTTTAAAATTACTAATATAAAAATGAAAATATTTTTTAAATAAAATATAATATATAAAACATTAAAAAAATGTTTAAAATAACTTATATTTGTAAATATCCCCCCCCCCCCCGAAACAAAAAAATAATTAAAAATATTTTCAAATATTAGAGATAAACCTTGTTAATTAAAATAACAAGCCGCGCATGCGTGATCACTCTCTGTATGTGACTCGATGTGGCGAATGTAAAATGCAATAAATTTGGGCAATTTGGGGCATTTTTGACCCCCTGGGGGCGCGAACCAGAATTTTTCTGAGATCAAGGATGCTCATTTTATATCCAGAACAATTGTCTCTACATTTTGGCCAAGTTTCAGAAAAACTGAATGGATGGATCAAACGTTATGGGAGAAAAGGGCCATTTGGGGGGCTTTTGACCCCCTGGGGCGCGAACCAGATGTTTTCCAAGTTATGGGGCAAAAAATGTCATTTTTTGCCATTTCGGGGCCTTTTGACCCCTGGGGGAGGGGGGGGGGCTAACCAGATTTTTTTTTCTCCAAAAATCGGAGAATGTCACTTTCTAACTTGACAAAAGTTACAACTTCATGCAAAATTTCAGAGAAATTCAATGGATGCTTGCGGAGAAAAAGACGGACGGACGGACGGACGGACGGACATGCCTCAAAACATAAGTCCCCCGATTTTATAAATCGGGGGACCAATAAAACGAGATTTTCGAGAATTTAATCTTTTAAGTAAAGTTTAATCCAAACTCAGCATTTAGTGTGAAAAAAAAATGTCTGAAATTGTGTCAATATTAAAGTGCCCAGTTTAATTTCTAAATAGCATCTTCGTTAGTCTGTTAGTTTAAATTTGAAATAGCATCACACACACACACACACACACACAAACACACACACACACACACACACACACACACACAAACAAACAAACAAACAAACAAACAAACAAACAAACAAACAAACAAACAAACAAACAAACAAACAAACAAACAAACAAATAAATAAATAAATAAATAAATAAATTTGAAATAGCATTATCGTCGGTCGGTCCAGCTTTGAAATGGCATTATCGTCGGTCGGTCCAGCTTTGAAATGGCATTATCGTCGGTCGGTCCAGCTTTGAAATGGCATTATCGTCGGTCGGTCCAGCTTTGAAATGGCATTATCGTCGGTCGGTCCAGCTTTGAAATGGCATTATCGTCGGTCGGTCCAGCTTTGAAATGGCATTTTCGTCGGTCTGTCTCGCCTTGAAATGGCATTTTCGTCGGTCTGTCTCGCCTTGAAATGGCATTTTCGTCGGTCTGTCTCGCCTTGAAATGGCATTTTCGTCGGTCTGTCTCGCCTTGAAATGGCATTTTCGTCGGTCTGTCTCGCCTTGAAATGGCATTTTCGTCGGTCTGTCTCGCCTTGAAATGGCATTTTCGTCGGTCTGTCTCGCCTTGAAATGGCATTTTCGTCGGTCTGTCTCGCCTTGAAATGGCATTTTCGTCGGTCTGTCTCGCCTTGAAATGGCATTTTCGTCGGTCTGTCTCGCCTTGAAATGGCATTTTCGTCGGTCTGTCTCAATTTAAAATAGCATAATCGTTTGTCTGTTCCGCTTTGAAATAGCATTTTCGTCGTTAAAATTATAAGTTGAACGGACGTATCTTAAAAACGAATAAATTTTTGTTTTTGTTAATTTCGTTTCAGTCGGGGGAAAAAGATGAATTGTATTTAATCTGTTTTAATCTTAATTTTTTTTCTATCGGCCACTGACATCTTCATCATTAACTAACCCATTAATATATCCCCAGCTGTGAACATTTGACTTGCAATGATATCACTCGCGCTATGAGGCATGCGCATAGCAACCATTGTGCAGTCGCCATTTACGCAAGGCTAACATGTCATTAGAAGCAGAATAGGATCAAACATTTTATTCCACTTTTTTATAGCATGTCCAAGTGATGGGCAATTATCTTATATATATATATATATATATATATAATATATATATATATATATATAAATATTATTCCATGTATCCACATGCAATGTTTTAAGAGGATATATTTGATGTATCGATTTTCATTATTTACTTCAACAATGCTCAATACAGTAATGGGTCGCTAGTGCTGTGTGTATTCGGCGTTTTTGTTATTAAATGTGCTTTTACGACCACAATAATTTCCTATGGCTTTATAATGCTACTTAAACTCGAGCATGATATATCGACTTACGGACAGAGCCTCTTATTTTGATGCTTGGGGGTGGGTCTAAAATGCGTTAATTCATGTGGGTGTTTTATCGATAAATATACTATTCAAAAACGCTGAACCGATAGATAAACCTCCGAAAGAAAGGCAACTCAAAACCGATTATAATGGTTTTAGAAGGAACACGTGATTGAATAATGTCGTCTGTACCCATCAATTCATCCACGAAAAGTTCGCACGTGAAATCCAGACTGAGCCAATTAACACGATCATTCAGCTTCAAGAGAAAACGAAGACATTTAACGCTCTTCCAAAATCGACGGGAGGCTGTCTGGACTTCGAGCGTCACCAAAAATCTTGATATTTTATTCTAGATGGCCGTTGACCCAACAAATATGTTCATTTTACCTTTGTCACGTTATGTTTTTTATCCTACTGGGTGAATAAGTGTGATTTCTTCAATTCAGAGGAAGATTAAATCTTGACAGTATAGTGAGATGCGTGCAGAACTTCGTGTGTATAGTTAAGTTGAACGAAGGGATGAGATTTCTTGGGTTAATAGATGTAAAACATTTGAAGGAGAACTCCAAGCAAAACGGGAAGGAGAAAGAGGGATAAATAAAGACCTGGCTAAAGATTGGTTAGTTTGGCAGTCAATTTCTAAAAGACGGCCAACACATGTGAACCCGAATATGATGATGCCTGTTGCTTAATTGAAGTAGCTTCATGTTCACCTTTCTTTGCTTTTTCCTATCGCACTTGTTCATTCTCGAAATGATTCTTTCCGTCATAAACGACCCATCCCACTTCTCTCGATCCAATGCCCCGCCTTCCCATGTAACTCGATTCTACCACAATTTCGAGTTATTCTCAAAGAATTCTTGTATCTGATCTTCAGCTATTTAACCAGACACTTAGAAGGAATGAGTCCGTCATACAAGAGTTGGTTGGGAAGTCCCTATTTAGTCATTGAGGCTGTCCCTTCTATATTAACCTATGCTTAAATATGATCACATCTATGATCTGACACTGGGCTTGTTCATAGCTATCGTAAATGAGGCCAGAGCGCTGGAAAATGAAGTCATGCTTTATAGCATGACTTCATTTTTCAAACGAGAGCTCTGTCGAACGTCAGGATATTGGCATTTTGACACGTCCCTCCACTTAAAAATTCAGGAAATCGACCAATTTTAATGAAATGTATTAATTAACGGTACTGATATCGATCCTGAACCAGTTTTCGTGAGGTTCGACTCGGAAGCGTTCGGCTGTCCTACGCAAACGCCCGAGAGTTGACGAGCCGATTTGTACCAGACGACAATTTTGATACGGTGCTGCGTCCTATGATAATGTTTTGCTTGTTTTGTTTTTTGTTTTTAGGGTTAGGGTTCAGGGTTAGGGTTTTAGGGTAAAAATATTTATTTGATAACAGTAATTTCGCTGTTTTGCTTGTTTTATTTGTTTTGTTGTTTAAAAAATTTCTTGCAACTATAACTAAAATTATAGGGCGCAGCAACGTATCAAATTAAAAAAATATTTATTTGATAACAGTAACTTCGCTATGTTTTGCTTGTTTTGTTTTTTTTGTTGTTGTTGTTTCCTTTAGAAAATTTCTTGAAAATATAACTTAAAATCATAGGACGCAGCACCGTATCAAAATTGTCGTCTGGTGTCGTCAACACTCGAGCGTTTGCGTAGGACAGTCGAACGCTTCCGAGTCGAACCTCACGAAAACTGGTTCAGGATCGATATCAGTACCTAATTAACGATCACAGTATATAATTACCCCATTTCATTATTACAAATCTTAGTGCAAATGTATTATTTTGTGTAATTTGCGTAGACATGGACAGTAAGCATTTAATTAATACTTAATAAGGAAATGGTGTTATAAATGGTTTCATTTTTAAAACATGAAAATGTTTCTTTGAAAAATGGTCTGATTTAATATTCATTCTTAAAATAAGTCTATTTTTCTGAATGAAAAGACTAGTATCAGTTATACTGCATGGAAATATCTATTGGTGTGTAAACACAAGACAAATCCCTATTTTTAGGCAGGTTTATTCTTTATATGAAAATTTCATTATCATTAGTTTTAGCTGAATAATTTGAGAGTCGCTCTCATTTCCGAAAAAAATATTTCTTTTTTTTTTTTTTTTTTAACTTAAAAGTAAATCGAACATGAAAGATTACGAATTCAGTAAAATAACACAAAATCAATAATTTAAAATAATTAATAGAACATTTATTGAAATAAATTAAAATTTGTGATTTAGGTTTTTTTTTTGCAAAACGAACAGTTTATCTACAATATAGTAAAAATTTATAATAAATTAAAACTGATGTTTTTTCTTGGGGGGGGGGGGGAAACGAACAGTTATTTTACAATATATTGTTTTAATATCTCGCTTATTTCCTTGGATTTTCCCACACATTTTGGACGAAACTTATCAATAAATTAGTCTAAAATTGTATTTTTTTTATCCTGAAACCAAATTCTAGTTTATTTTTTGAAGACTTGAAATTCGAATTTCAATGCAATTCTTAATCGTTGGAGGTGATCTTGTAATTTCCTCTGATTTTCTTTGCGCTTGACATCTATAAAAAAGGTAATACGTTTGAAAAAAGGAACGTGTTCTTGGCAGGGGAATAAATGCACAATAGCAGGAACAAGTTAACAATGATTTCCAAGTGAATGAATAATCCTATGGACCCGAGTCTGTTTGCTCTAATTAAAGATGAGCGCATGGGCCTTAAGTGATTCGAGCACTTCCGGCCCTCATTGATAGTGGTTCTTACTCCCACTATCAATGACGTCACCAAAAAACTCGACTCGGTTACCTGGCCTGGGTTATTACGATGGTCGTGGCTTGTTCTAATATCTTGACGTCACACATGCGGCATGCAGAGGTGATTCCCGGTGCCAACACCTTAATCGTATGCCCCAAACACTCAAGTATAGGTCCTAGTACTGACAAATATAAGAAGGGAAGGTTATTTTGAATCTGATTGGATGCGCCCCATTCCTCTTTGCACGCCGTTGCCTAACACGTCTTTTCTCCAATTTCCCAACAGCATCATTCGCTTAACTAATCTGCAATCAAATTGGATCATCGATGGTGCCGGTCATGGTTAATTTGCTGCTGAAGTACACGAACTTTTCTGACATCAACGTCTTCCCATAAACATAGATAGCAGGTTCTTGACACGTGCTGAATCATACATAACCACCGTATTATAAAGACGCGGTGCAGCCGTTTCAAAAGCACCCACCAATAATTACTACATATACGCATACATACTTGATATTCAATTTACAAAACAAATTCAACTATGTTCACAGCACACTGGTATTGACATTAAGTAAACAGTTTAACCGAAATATTTATTGAAATCACATCCGTAAATATCAATGCAATATCGATCAGTTTAATAACACGGACGTAGAAATGATTGTTCAATGAATGAAAAATAGGTCGCCCACCTGTTAAAGTTCGCGGGGGACGTTTATGCTTACATAAACACTTTCTTCTTCGTGGAAAGACTCTTCGATATTGAGTTTTGCAATAGACAATGAAGATTCGCCTTATTTAGAGTTTATATTTAGACATTTACCAAACGCATTTCAAATAGGAAATTTGTCCGGTCCGTACGACCGACTTGGTGTGTATCGTTAAAGATCAAACTCTTATCTGATCTGCCACTTTTTTTCACGAAAATCTTTATTGAGTATTTGAAATACAACGAATTACCTCGTTACTTACAAGTAACAACTTTCGTTCTTGTAAACGGTGACTATGAATAAAATTAAACACGTAATCCAGCCGGCAAAGTAATTGAAGATTTTCTGTCTGCTGCCTCACATCGACCGTCACACTCCTCTACCACCAACTCACGTAAACTTCTGGTAAATAAAAATGTTACAGTATTGAACATTTGTAACAACTGAATTTCTTGTTCACACTATGGTAAATAAATCTTGTTTAGATCAATTTTGTTTGCGTGTTTCATCATATATATATATATGTATATATTCATCATATAGATATTTTTTCATCAGATATTTTTTCATCAGATATTATTTTTTTCATCATATACATATATATATATATGTCATGTATATATATATGTCATGTATATATATATATGTCATGTATATATATATATGTCATGTATATGTATATGTCATAAATGTATATGTATATGTCATATATATGTATATGTCATGTATATGTATATGTATATGTCATAAATGTATATGTATATGTCATATATATGTATATGTCATATATATGTATATGTCATAAATATATATGTATATGTCATGTATATGTATGTGTCGTGTATATGACATACATATGTATGTATGGCATATGGGTGTGTCTATATGGGTGTGCCTATATATGATATATATATATATGTTATATAATTACCGAGTGTTGAGAAATCCATTTTTCACTGTGAAACATTTCTAATAATAAAAACATATGTGGATTAATCATATCAACATCATTATATATAAATAATTAATTATATATAATAAGTAAAAGATGAGAATAAAGATTGTAAAAATACTATATAGTACGTCATCAGTTGCTCAAAACATAGTGTTTCAAATAAGAGATTTTTTCCTTAAGCTATGACTTTTCAAATAATGAAATCTACTCAGATGGTAGGGGACTTACCGAAATATGACACATATATATAACATAAATACAAATATAGAAATGTAAAGTACAAAAAGAAGATATTTTGTTATTGTCTTTTATTGTTTTAATCAATAGTTTAGTCAATAATAAAATAGTAAATACGATGCTGAGAACAGATACTACACTTTGAATTATTTATAAGCACAAAATATAAAAATTTAAATTACGAATAAATTAGGCACAAAGCGATCGAAAGTGTGGGAAAAGGGGAGGGTCGTTGGTCATCCTTGGTTAACAGTTATAAAAATGTCTATCTTACTCTTAACTAGAATCGTCTGTCATCACAATAACACATAGAATAATAGTGGGAACCATTCTTAAAATATCTTCAAATTGTTGAAAAAAAATTATTTTTTCATAAATACATTTATTTACAGACATTCATTGAATTAAAACAGGGAGTAGGATCTTAGGGAAAGGACCAAGAAACTATAACAAAAATGTTTATTAACTCGGCATTTATAAATGAATGACTCTTCTCCCCTTAAAAAAATACTGAGTTAATCTATTATTGTATTATCTTTTAATGTGGATAGGTTAGTGTAGTATCGGTTCTGTTGTCATATGACCGTCTCTCCAGGAATTACCTCCTCCTTTTTTAATCCTCCCAAGTCTTACATCCTCCTGTGAAGGAGGATTAATGTAGTATGTTATTTTGTCATGATACCATCTTCCCGAAGACTACCTTCTTTTTTAGGGGAGGTGCAGGTGGTAGTGTAGTATCTTTTCCGTTGCTATGATACTATATTCACAGGAATTATATTCTGCTTTTATGGGGAGATCCTCCCAGGTATTACCTCCTATTTTGAAAGGGGTGTTGTAGTACCTGTACTTTTGTCATAATACCATCCTACTAGAAGTTACCTCTTTCTCTGAGGATTAGTGTAGTATATGTTCGTTAATACGTCCTCCTTTAGGGTTCAGGGTATGTAGTTCGTTCATCATGGTATCACCATCCAAGCCTAGCAAATGTATGCAACCGGGGGGGAGCATACATTTGCTAGTATATAAATACAAGTATAAAAAGTGTAGAAAATATCTAATACAAATAGTAGTTAAAAATATATGAAAAAGTTCAAAAAGAGGTTAAAAATATGAAAAAGTTCAAAAAGAGGTTAAAAATATATGAAAAAGTTCACCGTTGAAGGCGACATGAAAATTGTAGCAGCAGGTTCAAAAACAGTAAATCCAGGAAAGGTTGGCGTCAAAAATTGTAAAATCCGTTGAATTATTTGGTAAGCAAAACGATTTAAGGTTTAAGAAACCCGGTTGGAAGCGGTTGCAATGTAAAAGTTAAGGATGTAATGTGTGTATTAGAAGCCATTTTAAGGACTACCATGGGCTTTCCAGATATAGTTTTTATAGAGCTGAATTCAAATTGAGATAATAAAAAGTTTCAATCCGGGCAAAGAGCTGATAAAACTACAGTCTCTACAGAAATCTAAATGTTGATCAAGTCGTTATAGAAACAGGTTGTATTTAAAGAAGTGGAAGGTAGCAAAGAATGAGTTGTGCGAGAGGTTAGACGGGTGATGTAAAAAATGTTGGGCTACCTGGATACAGGTCAGCTTAAGATATAAAAATACATTTTAAAGCATGAAGTGATTAAGTAGAACAATAAAGTGACTGATTTATAATAAGTGATTGAAGACCACAGAGGTTGTATAAAAAGGGGGCGTGAGTCTATAAGATTCATATTAATGGGTTAATGCTGGGTACAGGAGTTAGGGAAAAGAACCTAAAAACAAAAGGCCAAATAAAATGAATATAATTAAAGTGTAAGGAATTAAAGTTAGAAATAGAAGGATAAGTTAAATTATCGTCGAATCTTTAAGTAAATGAATAATAAAGGAAATACTATCTCAATAGGGAAAATGAGCCGGAAGAGAAAAAGGACAGATAAGTTACAGTAACTTTTGGGGACATAGTTACAGTAACTATGTCCCCCATGATTAGTGATTGTAGTTATGAGGGAGAGGGAATGCTCTTCTCTTGCTCTTTGTTCAATCTTGCTTTCCTTGGTTGGTTGAGAACCAGTTAACTTGAAGAGTCCAGCGATCTATCTTGTTACGGGGTAGGTTAGATTATTTTTTGACTAACGAAATAACTCCACGAGAGACACTGTAAAGGTTATTGGACAGTCATACTACGTCGCGGAAAGGCAATTGATTTCGCAACTTAATCTGATCTGAGTACCCTTTATTTTCTTTTAGCACTCAAGATTTTCTCGACAATTCTGAATAGGTATGTCTTCGCGTTTATCCTTGATATTTGCGCCAATATTATGTATTTCACTTTAGTTTATTTTAAAATATACATTTTTTATTCGAAAATTGGTAAAATGAAGACATTTACTCGATCATGCTCCAACAAAAATAAGCTTACGTAAAAGAAAAAAACAATAAATTCTTGCTCGCTATCACATAAACAATTGTTTTACATAAATATTAGTCTACTTATTTCTTAGAATTACTTCATATCATACTTATTAGTATGACGCATTTTAAAATGCCGTCTAAACGCAATATTCGAAGCGGTTTTACGTGTCCATCTTGCATGTAATTTAAAACATAATTCTGTTCAGATACAAATAATTCTAAAAGTATCAACACTTTCTAACAAATACAAAAAACAAATAACATACATGACTTTAGAAAATATTTAAACTATTTCACCAGAGCCGGCTGAGTTTCTACTACGGTAAATTCAAATGGCCAAACGAAATATTTACAATATAATTACTCATTACACGGGGGAT
>OY744554.1:23236105-23258605 GCA_963556195.1 Sepiola atlantica | reverse complement strand
TAGAATTCATTTCACATTCTTTTAATTAGTTAAACTTGTTCAATGTTAAAATACCAACCGTAAAAAGAAACAAATTCATAAAAGTCCACCTGAACATTGTAGATTTAGTGTAATGATCGTCACAAAATTTTAAATAAAATTAATTCCCATAAAGTCTTCTATATTTTTAGAAGATTCAAATTGCAAATTGGCGACAAAAAAAAAGTTTGGACGTCGCAAGTTAGAAAAAAAAAGAAAACAACATTGACAGGGTATTAAGTAATCTGGAAACCTGACGAAGTGAAATTAATATATTTATACCAGACTATGAGCAAACGTGAACATGTTAATAATGTATGAACTCACCTGTTTTGAATCTTGCGACGTTTCCAAGTCGCAGCATTTATGACTGCTAAGTAATCATCAAGACAACACTCAGTGATGTCAAAGCAAAGTAAAAACAACAAAAAAAAAAAACCACAACTATCCTTGTTTTAGGGTGTATTTACACCCTAAAAACAAGGATAGTATACTAATTGTCTAAAAAGATAAAAAAGGTCAAAAATAGAAAAGAAAAATTTTCTTTCACGTTTACGATGTTTTGAAAGTTAAAAACTTAAGTTTTGCGCATGTCAACTATACATATATTTTCATTAATACTAAAAGAAAAATGGGATTTGAAGTAAACAACTAATTGTAATTTACATTATGCAGAGAGTAGGTATGCCCAATTATTTCTACCCCGTGCCAAAAGTCGGGTATCACATAACATTAATAAGAATATTCGGTATATGAAGTAATGAAAGGGATTTTTTAAAATAAAATGTTTGGTAAATGTCCAGAATAGTTAACAGTCGTAAACAATTAAAAACAATTTATAACAAACACGTTAAGATTATTTAAAAACTTTGGTACTTCCACAGAATTTGAACCGAACTGTCCTTTTTAACCCAAACCTAAGGTCTATGTTTAGTTCGGCAAAAGTCCGTTTGGTTCGGTTAAAATTCTGTAGGAGCAGCCAAAATTTTCTTTCGATAAAAGCGGTCTAAACAACCGAGATGATGGCTTAACTTTGGTTAACTTCATCCTGAAAAAAAAATACTTATCCTAAGTCTGAATAGCAAGCCCTCCCAAACTACACGTAATCACCTATGTTTAGAAAAGTTAAGTGATAATCTCGGCTATGTTTTTGTGCGTCAAGACAGTTTTCATCAGAATAAAATTCTAAAATAAATCTTACAATTTCTACCCGTGAGCATTTTTTTTACAAGTCGTTAAAGAATTAGAGATACTGCCACAAAATTGGAACCGAACTGAAAAAAAGTTGGTTTGGAAAAAGTTGGTTTGGTTCAAATTCTGTAGAAGCACCGAATTTAATTATACTGCGTTTGTTATAAATTATGTGTTTTAAAAATGTTTGTTTTGTTAGTTTTGTACTTTACCCAACTGTTTACTGCAAAAAGCAAATGTATTCGTCGTTGATTTGTTTTGCGCATTATACCGCGCCTACCATAATTAAACAACGGATTTTCTCGTAATTGAATTGACACAATAAAAGGAATTGTAATATTTGAAGGAGAATTCAACGAAGAAATCTACGCACAAAAAACAAATCCATTAAACAATAGAATTAAAATAATTCTTACATTTTGAAATTTGATTCCCGTAAATTCAAACAATATTTTCAGTTCTGTATTTTTTGTTAATTTTTTGTTTTTTAATTAAGTGATATTAACAGTACAAGTTATTTGCATGACCTTTTAGGGTTTAACTTAAATTGATATAAATCAGCGCAAGGGTCGGCGTACATTCGTTTAAGAAAATATCAGTAAAATACCGATATTCTATTTGACGATTTTATATGAAAGAAATACTGAAAATAATTGACGTAAAAATTTCGACAATTCAGTTCAGTTAAGAAAATAAAGGGTGAAATCAAAATGTCCAAATAACGTTTTACCAAAAGACGAGAACATTTAATTTTCTATCGATCTGCGTAGCTTTTTAGTTTTGCAACTTTTTAAAGTGTTTTCTGTTAAGATTTTGTAACGTAGCCTAGGATTTGAAAATAAAGATTTCAAGATGGCGTCCTTTATTTACTTGTTGTGAATAGTCGTATATTTAACTCAAAAATCGATAATTAAACAAAAATAAAACTAATAACTGTCCCCAATCGGACGAAAATTACATATTTGATCGATTCCACTAACCCCCTTAAAACATTATTACTATTTTTGAGCCTGAAATTCACGACCAAGCCCCCACAAAAATGGCGGCCATGATAGAAACCACACTTGGCTTGTTTAAGTAAAAGTGACAACAAAAGCTGAAAAATACTTATGAAAAATTTCAAAACGGTAGAATACTAAATTTTCTTGCATTTGGTAAGAGTTAATTGTTTTTTTTCACCTCTTATATTCTTGTCAACTACACTGCACCATTGCCGAAATTGCAAGCATTTCGTTTTTACGTCAACCACGTGCGTATATAATCCGTAAGTTTAGTGCGAATTCTTCACTTCCTTAAAAAAAACACAAAATAACTATGTGCTCAAACACTTAAAACGCCGCGACCAAAATTTAAAAGCATAGAAACAAAATGAAATGTACGTTGTGTACAAAATTCGATTTTTAAACATTCATCTTTATAAGTTTAGAAACAAAGATATTTTAGCATTTTTAATTTAAGTTTAAAAGAAAACGTGAACACTGTCCGCTTTTTTTTCGCCGTTGATTGGGCATACATAGAAACACTCGAATCTTGAAAACGAAACCTGAAACCAAAATAGAAATGTTAATAGACATTTCTTACTTGTTATGTAAAGAACAGATACAAATAAAAAAAACCTACCGTGTTTTGAGCAGAAAATCTTTAAATAAATTAGTCCAGTGGTTTCAGTCCTTCAATGAAATATAGAGAAACAAACGAAATGCTAATTTACTGCCACTCGATATATCGAGAATAGAAATGAAACACCTTAAATTTGATGGCCAAATTCATATATCGATATTTATTTAGATTTATCGTGAATAAAAAAGGACCTGTTAATCAGTTTAGTATATTTCTTCATTGGACGATTACAAGATGTGAGGAAGGGTTCACTAGAATCGCCCGACTCACTAGAGTCGGGCGATTCCATTCCTACTATGCTATTTTTGTTTTACTTCTTATTTGAATGTTTACAATTTATTTATTCAATCATAAATAATAAAAAAAAAAAGAAACAAATATATTACACTGGTCCAATCGGTGAAACAGTAAAGTATAAGATTAATAATTCAATAAATAATTAATAAATCCCTTATTCGTCACTTGGACATTGTTTAGTTCAATTTCAAGAAATCCCGATTCCTTATATAGGGTGGGCAAAAATAAGGGTCCTATTTTTAAAAATTCATAACTTTTTTATTTATTGATTTAAACAAATTTTTTTTTTAGAATAAGTAAAGGACCCCTTCCGAAGCAAGCATGAGCCGTATTAGCCCTAAGGAACGTACCCTCATTTAGAAAACATTATTTTTGCTTAAAAAACTCAAAACGGTGTAAAAAACAATACTTTAGTTTTTGTAAGTTTTAAGAAGTGTTTTTCGGCTAAAATTTGTTTTGTTTATTTCAAAAAATCTCGGAAGGGTCAGTCTACACACACATAAAGTTTGGTGAGTTTAACTTTTATTTTGTGGAAGTTATTAAAATTCAAGTTATTCAAATTTAAAGATAGGACCCTTATTTTGGCCCACCCTGTATATAATCGTATCACAGTCTATGCTAAATTGGTATCACTATGGCGGTGAACATTTCTTTCATTTTGTGAACAGTGATATTGTTAGGGTAAGGGTCATCACTATGGTTTATTGAACAGTGATATTTGATTAAAAATAATAAAACTATATGACTTACTTGACCTATTTGCATACATCAAGAGACCTTCGCTACATGCTTGAAAACAAAATTGTATCATTTTCCACGGCCTTGTGTCAGTCTTTCACCTATCAAAGGTGGCATGCCAGTCTCAACCCTTATCTGGTCGGCCCATCTTTTTGGTGGTCATCCTCTTCATCTTGAATTAAATTAAATTTTCTTGATGTAATTACATCTTTAGATAGCTGAAGTCAGGTCCAAACTATGTTAATCTATTTTTGGTCCCCCGATTTTATAAATCGGGGGACTTATGTTTTGAGGCATGTCCGTCCGTCTGGTTCGCGCCCTCCAGGGGGTCAAAAGCCCCCAAAATGGCAAAAATTACCCTTTTCTCCCATAACGTTTGATCCATCCATTCAATTTTTATGAAACTTGGCTAAAATGTTCTGGATATAAAATGAGCATCCTTGACCTCAGATAAATTCTGGTTCTCGCCCCCAGGGGGTCAAAAATGCCCCAAATTGCCCAAATTTATTGCATTTTACACTCGCCACATCGAGTCACATACAGAGGGGGACCACGCACGCGCGGCTTGTTTTATTCGAATAATATCGTTGTTGATGGATCGATTAATATTGAGTCTCTTGCTGATATCTGCATTTCTTAGTCTTTCTGGCAAAGTTACTCCAATAATAGTTCTTAAACATTTTAAGAAATGTTTCATTACTAATCTTGTTAAAAACGATATGACTTTCATATAAATATAACCACGAATTTAGGTATGCCATACGTGAAACTTTTATTTTATTCAAGCAAAGTTTCCAATTGTATGTGTAAAAAAATCAGATTTATTTTACACAACGTACATTTTATGTTTTAATAAGTTATTAAATTTAGGTGATGGCGTCTTAGGCATTAGGCTCGCCTACGTTCATGACTAAATTATGGCAGGCCTAAACGCGAGGAGGTGGGAAAGAATTCTGAAATGAAATCTCGATATTATTTAGCAACATTTTTTTAACATGATATGTTCTTTCATTTAACGAATATGCCATCTCATTGCATTGATTTATAACATAATTTAGTATAATTACATTTCAATTTAAATGTGTTACATGTTGAAAAATAACCCATAGCTCCTTTAAAACCTCAGAACTACGTGCGTCGTATTCCTAGGAAATTCTACACGTGAAAACACTTTTATATTTTGGGTACACTTTCTAATCTGTTTTCGAATATAAGGACATCCCTTTATTGGACAAAAGACTAGAATGTGTACCCAAAATATAAAAGTGTTTTTACATGAAAATTTTGAAAGCAATCTTAGATTTTGGTATGTTTAGTACACCCCCCCTCTCAATCTTTCTCTCTCAGACAGAGGTTATCCGTTGTTATATATAGAGACATGGGAAGAGCAGGAGAGAGAGAGAGAGAGAGGGAGAGAGAGAGGGGGGAGAGAGGGGGGAGAGCACGTGAGAAAGACAGACAGAATAAGAGACGTTAGATATTAGTATCTAACGTCTCTTATTCTGCATACCAAAATCTAAGATGTTATTTAATTTCATTTAATTATATTAAAAAAATGTAAAAAGTTATACAAGTTATAGAGAAAGTAGGGCGAGAATGCGAGAGATAGGCAGACTGAGGGAGAGAGGTTACGTACTAAACATAGAAAGTTCTACAATTTCTTTGAATTCAGTTATTTTTATTTAAAATAAAAGCAGTGGTCGGAGCGCAGGATCGAAACAGCATCTGATGTATTGATGATTGTTGTGAAGTAAGGGTAATCAGCTTGCACTTTGTTGACAAAAAAACTCTTATTCGTAAATAGCGAGATTGGGTGATTTATCCATAGATTTCAGTTTCTCAATTTTCTCATTTGTCGAGATTTGACCCCTAAAATTCTTCCTCATCTGACTTTAACTCCCGCCATTCATAGGATGTAATGACAGGAAGTGTCCGTTGCCTACAGCATCGAGCAAAGGCAATTTGTTCTAACACCAACACATATCAAAAGGAGACGGAAAACCTTAAATAAAGGCTCCACCCAGAGTGAAGGGCTGGAAAGATTAAGAGGATATTTAATCCATATGATATCAGAACAGTAGTCTGGAAGGACTCAATTCTCCGAAAACATCCGACCAAGAACTGTGAGTATGCCAGTAAATGAAAAATATACACAAAAGAGTTTCATGAGGTCGATTCACAGTAAAATCGTAATACGTAGAGATAAGTCGGGTATGGCTGCCATTGTGGGATGAAGTGAAAATTATGGACAGAAAAGAACGGTGGAGATAAGACGTTTCAAAGAAACAGCGCATATGTTGCGCGACAATAGCCTCCTAACTAGATTTACTATAGAATATCTATCTATCTATCTATCTATCTATCTATCTATCTATCTATTCATATAGATCTCCCTCGCTATCTAATCGCTTCCAGTCAGTTCGTATCTATCCACTCCCCTATTAGGAAGCGTTTGTTAGTATAATTCAAATTGCGATATCATATGTCATTCAAACTTACTAAAAGTCTTATGGCGATGGAAGAGTGACAAAGTGTGCAGACAAAACCATGTTGGAAGCAGTCATTTGACAGAACACCTAGTAACATTGCTTCTGTTGTGTGTTCATTTTGACCGAGACCATCTTCAGTCGATCGAGCAGCCCACCAAGTTGTCTGGGCGCTTACTAAGCAAAGATTGCATCAAAAATGGATATCTTTAGATCGGTCTATCTATCAATGGAGACAGATGGTACATATCTATTTCTTTTCCCCTATCTCTTCCACCTCTCATATATAAATAGATATATACATGCATATATCTATTTACATCAGTTGATCTTATACTTCTATAGATCACAGTTGGTTGATACCTATATGTATATAGCTATTAATTTGTGTCAGTCTGTTCTTATCTATCTTTTTTATCTATGTACATTTATATCTATCTTAGTCTGATGATAGCTTAGTTTACTTCTAGAGTTTGTTAATATCTATATATCTATCTATCTAAAACGTCAATCGATACTTATCACTCTATAATTCCACTGATAAACTTATCACTCTATAATTCCACTGATAAACTTGTCACTCTATAATTCCACTGATAAACTTGTCACTCTATAATTCCACTGATAAACTTGTCACTCTATAATTCCACTGATAAACTTGTCACTCTATAATTCCACTGATAAACTTGTCACTCTATAATTCCACTGATAAACTTATCACTCTATAATTCCACTGATAAACTTGTCACTCTATAATTCCACTGATAAACTTGTCACTCTATAATTCCACTGATAAACTTGTCACTCTATAATTCCACTGATAAACTTATCACTCTATAATTCCACTGACAAACCTATCACTCTATAATTCCACTGATAAACTTATCACTCTATAATTCCACTGACAAACTTATCACTCTATAATTCCACTGATAAACTTATCACTCTATAATTCCACTGATAAACTTATCACTCTATAATTCCACTGATAAACTTATCACTCTATAATTCCACTGATAAACTTATCACTCTATAATTCCACTGACAAACCTATCACTCTATAATTCCACTGATAAACTTATCACTCTATAATTCCACTGACAAACCTATCACTCTATAATTCCACTGATAAACTTATCACTCTATAATTCCACTGATAAACTTGTCACTCTATAATTCCACTGATAAACTTATCACTCTATAATTCCACTGATAAACTTATCACTCTATAATTCCACTGATAAACTGTTGTTTACTTTAAACACCTGAAACGATGACGTTCTTGGTGCAATCAAACAAAAATTGTTGTTCGAATATCTGCTTAAATAATACATTAATCAATGTATCTACACTCAGCGGTGAAGACGAGGTTATGGCGTGGTCGTCAAATGGCCTCGCACACTTTACGGACATTATATTTCCTCATCCAGACCCATACGTGGTCAACGCTATGGCGAACATTTATTCTCAACATGAGCCTACACGTGTAATACAAAAGTTTGAGGTCAAGAGACTGGTAGCCAAAATTCATTCGGCCAGAAATTCATAATTAACCCCAACTACACTTACACAACTTTGGTTATTTTTCTCATTCAAAAACAGGAATTTCCTGGTCAAGATATCTCCTGTAGTTCTTCTTCTTCTTCTTCTTCTTCTTCTTCTTCTTGCGTATGTCTTTTTAGACCTTCAGCTCAGTTGCAGCAAGCCAGTCAGAGTTTCATTGTCCAGATTAATAAAGCACAGACTGCCATTTGATGGCCGGTGTTTGGGGCAGATATTGCTGACGTGTTCCACGGTCTACAGGGGGTCCCCACATTAGCATTGGGCACCATTCGTGAGACCCCACTTCTTCACCGACTCACCAAAGCGTTTCATGCATGTTCTCAGGCGATAGAGGCGTTGCCCACTGCTTTCGCGGCAGGTGCTGGCCAGGGACATCTGTGGGGTTCTTGATATAGTGGTGAATCCTAGATAGTTCTACTCTCTTCCACTGTTCCCTACATCTTGCCTTGATTCAGGAGCCTTGATGGTGTCAGCTGGTGTAGTGCGGAGCAGTTCCTCGGCTTGCAGGGCGAAGAGGCGCCGGGACTTTAGGCGCTTGCGTTGAGGTCTTTCCGTGATGATCTTGTAGAGAAGATGGAATTCACTCGTTTGTGTCTTCCGGACAAAGGCTAGCATGGCTCCTTCTCGTCTGATATTGGCTGGAGCAATACCGCCGATGACAGGCAGTCGGGGAGTTGAAGTGGCTCGTAGGCATTCGGAGTCATTGATAGAAGTGTCCAGATTTTTTATATGTGGACTGCGGCACCAGACTTAAGCACAGTTCTCAGTGGCAGTGAAGACCAGGGCCTCAGTGGAAATGTGCAGTGTGTCTGTAGTTTCCCCCCATGTGGTACCAGCTAGGCGGCATATCAGTGTAGCACGGGCGGTGGTCTTTGCTTTGGTGCTGTCCAGGTGCTGTTTAAATGACAGTGTTCAGTCAATTTCACGTCGAGGTATGTAGGGGAGAATTGGGACTGTAGCCGGGCATTGTCAACCATGATGTTTATCTCGCGGGTTTCTTCTTTGTTATTAAAGTAGAACATTGTTGGCAACACTGAGCTTGAAGCGCCAGTTCTTCAGATACAAAGACAGTTTAGTGAAAACCTCCTAGTCAGCTTTCCGGAAGTTCTATCTCTTGACATCCCTCTCTTGCACAGGCTGAATCACAGATGGAATGGTGATAGGGGATGGTCGGTGGTGTGACCGGGGAAACATGTCCATGATGCGTCTCACTCAGAGTGGTTGGTTATTATGCTATTTCTCAAAAGTCAGGTATGGGTTGGTGATACTATTCCAACGTGCGCAGTAGAAGGTGCGAGGCTCCTTTAGGTCGTATAAGAGTGTCGCATCAACGGTGGAGGCCTCGTCTACCAGGGAGTCCCCATCATAGTTGGAGCTGCTATAACTATAGCTGCTATTGAAGTCACTAGCATAGACAGCAGGGACCTGGACATTTGGCAACGGCGATGAAGCCAATCTATTTGGTAGTGGTTTGTAGAGGTTGACGATGGTAATGTCTTCCACTTTGATTGAGATCAATTCTATCACCGCACACTCCGCGAGTAACTAAAGGGTGTATGCAAGGTTGCATGCTCTTAAGTGAAACACATGTCTTCAAAACGTCTAGAGACCTCAGCCCACGCGCTAGCACTTCTCCCTTGTAGTTGACAGTGGTTAACATGTCACCAGTTTCGAACAACACAGATAGCATATTCTCTCCGTTTGAGAGTACGACGCTAAGCATCATCACGGAGTAAACAGATAACGGAGCTCAGAGACGTCCTGGTCGAAGCTACGAACCTGATTGTTCTGTGTGTAACACTTGGTGACAAAAGGCCAGTCTTTTCACGCGTCTCAAGCTCTTTCCTCTATCATTCTTGACGGCTGTGAACAATACTGTGACCACATAAATTTTTTTTTCCATTCAAGTCATTTTGAGCCTCGCATCATTTTTTCAAAGTCATTTCTAACAGTTTATCCGTTGACTATTCGGATCTGTCTTAGCGATTTAGATCCTTGAGGTTTTCACTATTCCTCAAACTGCAACCGTTTGACAATATCCGACTTGTTGTGGCCCGCACAGAGGAGAGCAGACATCCTAATTTCTGTACTGTCCATTGTGGTATATATATATATATATATATATATATATATATATATATATATATATATATATATATATATATATATATATAACTTTTAAAAAAATACGCGGAAATCTCTCTAAGGCCCTTTCGACTATCATCTCATCAGGAGGAAATCGATAGTTTTAATTAATAATAACTTCGAAAGAAAGAGCAAATGGGGAAATTGAGTGTGCCAAAATTAACGTTGAAGCGATTAAAATTCAATTTAATTATTTCGTTAAAAGTCGATTAAAAGGCACTACGTTAGGGGATTAAAAAAAAAAAAAAAAAAAAAAAAAAATTGGGAAGGAGTTCAAAGTTCCCCAAAGAGATTCAGCGAACTTACAAATTCCTTCTGCCGGCACAAGGAAGGTTTTCGCATAGCAATAGAGACAGATTCCAATATTTTCAAATGGTTCTTGGAATCTGCTCGGAGCATTGGCATTCTTTCATAAGTTAAACTCTATTCATGAGGCTCTAAAGTTTACGATGGAAAGTGAAAAGGATAATTGTCTTCCCTTCTTGGATGTTCTTGTTGAACGTTCAAGGGGTGGCTTTCTCACTTCCATCTACAGGAAACCTACTTTTACGGGCCTGTATGTAAACTGGTCTTCTTTTGTGCCTAAGTCTAGAAAGGTAGGCTTAATTTATACTTTGGTACATAGAGCTCTCGTTATTTGTTCTCCAAATAAATTAGAATGTGAACTTAATAGGATCAGGGATATATTCATTGATAATGGTTATCCCGAGGACCTTATCAATGATTGTATTAATAAAAAGGTTGCTGATTTTAAATCCCCTAAAATATTTGGGCCTGTAAAATGCCCCATTTATTTAAAATTACCTTGGATAGGGGGAAATAGTATTAAACTAAGTAAACAGATTGTTGATAGCATTAGCAATTGCTTCTACTCTGTTTCCTTACGATTAGTTTATGCTACAAGACCTGCTTTTCCTTCCTTTCGCAAGGATAGTGTGCCTATACAAATTATAGTAATATTGTATACCAATTTAAATGCCAATGTGATGCTGGCTATATAGGGCGCACTTCCTTGCATTTGCAGACTCGCATAAACCAGCACATTCCATCGAAAATACGTCAGGGAAGGGTAGGGTCCTTGTGTTACCCCTCCTCTAATTCTTTGGACTCTGCTATTGGCCAGCATTTGGTTGAAAACCCTAGCTGTGCCAGTGGCTATAAAATAGACCGTTTTGAGGTCTTGCATCGAGCAGATTCCAAGAACCATTTGAAAATATTGGAATCTGTCTCTATTGCTATGCGAAAACCTTCCTTGTGCCGGCAGAAGGAATTTGTAAGATCGCTGAATCTCTTTGGGGAACTTTGAACTCCTTCCCAATTTTTTTTTTTTTTTTTTTTTTATCCCCTAACGTAGTGCCTTTTAATCGACTTTTAACGAAATAATTAAATTGAATTTTAATCGCTTCAACGTTAATTTTGGCACACTCAATTTCCCCATTTGCTCTTTCTTTCGAAGTTATTATTAATTAAAACTATCGATTTTCTCCTGATGAGATGATAGTCGAAAGGGCCTTAGAGAGATTTCCGCGTATTTTTTTAAAAGTTATCTATAAATTTTGTACCTCAAAACATTTATTTATATATATATATATATATATATATATATATATATATATATATATATATATATATATATTTCGACACTTGATTATTATGGAAATTGTCGTATAATCAGTACCATTGGAGAGCCATGAATATTATAACTGTCCTGTTTTTAAATCTCCGAATCAGTTACATGGTAAACAGCTGATGATCCCCGTGTTAATATTAGACGCTTAAGGTCTCCTGTTTTTGTTTCACTCTTAGATAATTAACCCCCCTTTTTTTTTACTTATATTTTTTCATTTATTAATTTTCCAACGAATGTTAAGTCTGCAATATCTTGGATTTAGTTAGTTTGTCTGGGAATTTAAACTGCATTTTACATTTTTTATTTTTTTTTAATGCCTCAAAGCTTCTTTAGACTATATATATATATATATATATATATATATATATATATAATATATATATATATATATATATATATATATATATATATATATATACATATTACAAATTCCCATTTCCGTTTCAATATCGTATTTACAAATACAAACGATAGGAATAAACGATTTGAGGAGATATGAATTGAAATGATTTTATTTTTGTGTTTCATCGTAAATGTTTCATGACATTTTAGGTTATTAATTACTAGCCGTCCCTACCCGGCGTTGCCGGGGAGCTTTTGGTGACCGACAAAAGTCTTTAAAATAAAGTGAAGGTGTAGTACAGGACCGTTGGAATATCTAACCTATGTAATTTCGTGATTAAGTATTTTTATAAATAGGATTTTGAGCAAGTTATTGTTTTTTTGGGGGGATGGGGCTAAATAACTTACCAAATTGTCGGTATTTTAATACATGAAGATTTGCTAAGAATATTATTTTCAATAGGATTTAATTGACACATATATTTGTTATGTTCCATCCCCAGAGGCGATCTTCCCATACATTACCTTCTTCCTTGAGCGAGGAGAATGGTTTAATACCTGTCGCTTGAGACCACCACCCCCCGTTTTAAGGGTAGCTGAATTCGACATTAAAATCTGACCTTGTCTCTAAGTTTACCTCAAAGGAAGTACACATGTAAACAGCCTGAAAAAGTTGGCGGTTAAAAATAAATATTTAGAGTGGGAGATTCTTCGGACTACTATCCTCATCTTGATGTCATTCTCAGAACGCTTTTACTGATGTGACCTCTGATTTTGTCCAGGTGCAACTTTTTAAACTCGGAAATCTTTATGTCAAACGAATTTCCATTCGAAATTTCGAAATGATATCCTTAAAGAAATTCAGAGATGATACGAGAGACGTTCAATAAGTAATGCCCCTGACCAATTTCCAGTTGTCTAATCTAGATGAAATTTTGTGTAATGATTTATATCTGTATGGGTTATGTTGCAAAAACAGCTCTGAACTAATTGAGGTTTCTGATTTACATGTGTTTGAACTGAGTGAGGTGTGAAATGGAGCCAGTTAAGTGTCGCGCAGTGATCCGGTTTTTGTATTTGAAAGGATGCACACCAACGGAGACTTTTGATGAAATGAAAGAAACTTATGGTGATGATGCCCCATCATATGACCTTGTAAAACGCTGGCATCGTGAATTCAAACATGGCCGGAAGTCTGTGGAAACAGCTCCCAGACCTGGTCGTCCCTCTTCTGCCATTGATGAGGCATCTGTCCATCAAGGTGAGGCTGCCATTTTGGAAGATCGACGCATTACTATTCGCCAAATAGCCCAAGAGGTCAAGATTAGTACAGGGTCTGTGGAAACTATCATTCATGACCATTTGCATATGCATAAGGTGTCTACCAGATGGATTCCCAGGTTGCTCACACCTTTCCAGAAGCAAGAATGCGTCGAGTGCTCGAGGATGAATTTGGAGATGTGCCAAGAACATGAGTCAAAGTTTTTCAAAAAACTGATTACACAGGATAAAACTTGGGTCCATCACTATGATCCAGAGACCAAAGCTCAGCCAATGCAATGGAAGCACTTGGACTCACCACCTCCAAAGAAGGTAAGGTCATGCTCACAGTCTTCTGGGACCAGGACGGAGTAGTGATGACAGATTTCCTGACAAAGGTTACCACAATTACAGGAGCCTATTACGCTTCACTTTTGATTAAATTAAGAGAAGCTATCAAAATCAGGAGGCGGGGCAAGATCAGCAAAGGTATCCTCCTCCTGGAGGACAACGCTCCGGTCCACAACTCGCATGTCGCCAGATCAGAAGCACGCGCGTGTGGCTATGAAATCCTCCCCCATCCCCTTACTCTCCTGACCTTGCATCCTCTGACTTTCATCTCTTCCTAGCCATGAAGTTGTTTTTGAAAGGAAAGCGTTTCTCAGATGATGCAGCCTTGATTTCTAAAGTTACGACGTGGTTGGAAGACCAACCTGGGGTGTTCAACAAAAACGGTGTCCAGAGCTGCATCAAACGATGGGATAAATGCATAACTCTGGGTGGTTCCTATGTAAAGACAGACTGATAACTGCCAAGTTTCATTAATCTACTACTATGGGAAATGGGTCAGGAGCATTACTCATTGAACATATTAGCCAAAACATTGTGAGAATAACATCCACTACGAGAATAGTCCAAACTAAACACATTAGCAATCCTCATCTAAAAAAATCAGATTTTTTTTGGTATTGTTTGGATTATTCGGACTACTGTTCTCATCTTCGATGTAATTCTCACAGCGTTTCGGCCGATGTCGAGATTAAGAATTCAGAGTTCGACAAGATGAACCTGAAGAACGTCGGAGATTACATCGGCCGAAACGAATAACATTGAAGTAGTATTAGGGCAAAACAGAAAAAAATTCAAAAAATATTCGAATACACATGTAATTGGTCATCAGGTAACCAAAACAATGGGAAACGTTTATTTTATGAAGGGCGTAAGGTCACGCTTGCGTTTAGGTCAGAAATAGAAAATGTAAATATTGGCCAAAATATTATTAGAAAAAAAAAACGAATCAAAAGAAAGTATATTCATATCAATAACATAGTGGGGACAATTAACGAAAAAATAGACTAACATAAATCAAACTGGAATATTTCCCACGGATTTTGGGACTTTTTTTTGTATGTAGTCCTAATGTAAATGAATTAAAAGATCGGAATAATTACGTACCCAGCGATTTTAGACGCCATTTTGAAGAGACCATTTGTAAGAAACAGTGAATGTAGTACATAGATCAATTACATTACTTCTCTCTCTCTCTCTTTCCTATCTATCTATCTATCTATCTATCTATCTATCTAACTAACTACAAGTAACAAAATCAAATAAAGAGTCATACATCAAAGAAATGGTTCTTCAGATAACGGCTTACTCAAATTTCGTAATCGTAAAATTCAATCACCTATTTCGAAAATATATATTCACAGAATAAACTTTGTTAGTCTTTCTCTAATTTATCGGTACTCGACTGAGCTCCAATCTCGGGGTGTTCCTTGTAAAATGTTCACATCAAGAACTTGTCTTTCTACCACAATACTAAAGAACTGTGCTTTCATCCTCCGTATGCCCTAGCATCAGCCAGAATTTCAGTGAACAGTTTCTTTCAAAGAACTTTCTAATTGTGAAACACATTACCACAGGATTGCTTCCCAACAGCTTACAACATGATTGTCTTCAGATCCAATGTCAACAAATATTTGTCATGAACGGTCCTCATAAGTAATCACATCGTTCCATTCATTATTTTCAATCCTCGCATAATATTATTCATCATTCAACTGACAACCTATCATTATCTTCGAGTGGCTTTTAAATGGTGACTCATTAGTAAAAAAATATTGTCGCTCAATTTTCTTGGTTAAAAATAAGAAGACGTGTTTCTCCAAATATTAATATCCGTACAAATCTTGTAAAAGATTTGTACGGTAGACATTAACGAGCGAATCAACCGGAAAGTCGTTTATAACGGCCCCCTAGCGGATCAAATTGAAATTAATACCGAAGCCCGTTTGTCTGTTCGGATTGCATATCTGGCAGAATATTTGAAGCAACATATTTATTGATACAACTGTGCACAGATGGAATACCATTAACAAATTTATATTGGGTTTCTTGAAAATTTGGGAACCACATACACACACTTCTCTCTCTCTCATATATATATAGAGAGAGATCCTCGACTACGAATCAGTGGCGATTTGTGATCGGGGTTCGCGCCCACCGACCGTTGAGAATTAGTTCTTACACTGAAGATGGCGTTAGCATGAAACATCGATGTCTGTAGGTAATTAAAAAATAATTAATAAATATTTATTTATAAATATTATTGTATATATATATATATATATATATATATGAAAAATGTAAAAGGTAAAAGTATTTATATATTCACCAATGTTTTGTCTTTATTTCAAAACTTTCTTCAGATGATTGGTTTAGAAGAAATACCATGTAAGTACAATATCTGAAAATACGTGGTGCGTTTGTGACGTGAAAAGAATAGTTTTGATCTTTTTTCGAACGAAAGGCATATTTAGAGGCAAGAGAGGAAAAAAAAGAATAAAAGGCCAACTAACTTTCCCCAAATAATGTCAACGTCTTTACGAAATCCTTCTGCTTGCAACGAGAAGGCGTTCGTAAAGCGATCGCGACGGATTCTAAAATTTTCAAATGAAAAGTAGAATCCGCCCGATGTAAGATAGTGAACCACTCTATTTTATACTTATCGGCACAGCATGCATTGTCAGCTAAATGCTGGCCAATAGACGATTCCAAAGCCGAGGTAGAGGTATTTTAGAATCCGTCGCGATCGCTTTACGAAAACCTTTTCTTTGCAAGCAGAAGGATTTCGTGAAGACGTTGACATTATTTGGAGAAAGTTAGTTGGCCTTTTTTTTTCTTTTATTTTTGTCTAAATCTGTTTTAGTCGTTTTTAATCGTTGAATTGAATTAAATCTTTTAAACGTATATTTTCACCGGCAGTAAATTCCCCATACTTGCCTTTTTTCGTTTTTTCTCACTATTAATTTATTTCATCCTGTTTTATTCCAACGATTTCTCCTGATGAGATGTTGGACGAAAGAGCTCTCGAGACCACACTTACGGAGATTAACAAAATTCCGCTAATATTTAAAACTATATATATATATATATATATATATATATATATATATATATATAAATTAATAATGGAGATTGTGCATCTGTCTGTCTGTCTGAAGCCAAAACTATACTATTTAAAACTATTGTACTTATTATGAAATAGTATATACTATTTCAAACTAATATACTGTCTTTAAATGCTCAATTAAGGGGCATAGTGTAGTGTAGTATCGGCTCTGTTGTCATAATACCATCCTCCCAGGAATTACCTCTTCCTATTTTGGGAGGTGTGGAGGTAGTGTAGTATCTGTTCTCTTTTCATGATATCATCCTCCCGGGAATTGCCTCCTTCTTTTTTGAGAGGTGTGGAAGTAGTGTAGTATCTGTTCTGTTGTCATGTTAAAATCCTCCCAGGCATTACCTCCTCTTTTTTGAGAGGTGTAGAAGTAGTGTAGTATCTGTTCTGTTGGCATGATACCATCCTCCCAGGCATTACCCTTACCTTTTGAGAAGTGTAGAGGTAGTGTAGTATCTGTTCTGTGTATGTTACCATCCTCCCAGGCATTACTTCCTCCTTTTTTGAGAGGTGTAGAGGTAGTGTAGTACTTGTTCTGTTGTCATTATACTATCCTCCCAGGCATTACGTCCTCCTTTTTTGAGAGGTGCAGAAGTAATGTATTATCTGTACAGTTGTCATGATACCACCATCCGAGGCATTACCTCCTCTCTTTTGAGAAATGTAGAGGTAGTGTAGTATTTGTTCTGTTGTCATGTTACCATCTTTCCTGGCATTACCTTCCTCCTTTTTATATGGTGTGGAAGTAGTGTAGTATTTGTTCTGTTATTATGATACTATCTTCCCATGCATAGCCCAGTTGAAAGAACCTTCTTTTGTTTGTGAAATTCGACAAGTCTGGTGTCGTGTGTGTATTTAACTATGGTAGATTTTTGTGTGTCGCATAACCTTATAGACGCGTTGTTCTTTGAGAGGATGCTGGCTCTCGCCGATGGAAATTTATATATATATATATATATATATATATATATATACGTATATATATATATATATACGTATATATATATATATATACGTATATATATATATATACGTATATATATATATATACGTATATATATATACGTATATATATATATATACGTATATATATATATACGTATATATATATATACGTATATATATATATACGTATATATATATATATATATATATACGTATATATATATATATATGTATATATATATGTATATATATATATGTATATATATACGTATATATATATATATACGTATATATATATATATATACGTATATATATATATATATATATATATATGTATATATATATATATATGTATATATATATATGTATATATATATAGAGAGAAATAGATGCACCACTATCATTAGTCTACATTGCTTTAATTCGAAAATTCATAAACTTTGTTAAAACATTCTTCTTGCATAAATAAAATTAATAAGTTTCTTCAGTTCTTCTTTTATTATTATTATTATTATTATTATTATTATTATTAGTAGTAGTAGTAGTAGTAGTAGTAGTAGTAGTAGTATCATTATTATTATTTAATAGTAGTCTCAATTTTTGAATCTTTTTAGTTGGATTTTTCTTTTTGAACATCAAGTAAATTCCCTTGACTTTAAACATTCAAGCTGTACCTTAACACTTTCGCCGTTTCTAACAGGCAAGCCGTTTGCAGGATTTGAAAATAAATTATCACGTCAATCTGTTTAATCCATTTATAGTGGCTTTTCGTTATGGGTCAAAGCGTTCCAATTACAACGGGAATCACCTTTACTTCTTTACATTTCCATAGTCTAATTCCCATTTTAGATCTTGATATTTTTTTAGTGCTCTTTCTCCTTCACTCTGGTATCGAAGGGGCATGTTATATCAATGATTAAGCAAGTTCTCTTGTTTTTGTTTAGAAATATTAAGTCGGGTTTGGAATGTTCAGTTTGTATTCGCATGTGCCAAAGAAGTTTGCCATTGTCGTTCTCCTGTACCATTTCTGGTATATGCTCATATCACTTCTTATTGTTGTCTAATTCATAAAGTTTGCATATATTCCAGTGTAGTACCTGAGCGATTTTGATGTGTCTCTATTTTTTGTATTGATGTCGTGTTAGCATAGGGCATTCAGATACAATATGCGCTAATGGTTCTTCCCTTTCATTACACATTCTGCACATTGGCGATTCGGCAGTCAATGTAATGTTTGATGGACCTAATGCAAGTGGCTTGTTACTGGGCTGACATTAAGTTGCTCTTAGTATATCTGTTGAGATCACCCCTGACCAACCAATTCCATCTGTCATTATCTCTAAATGCAGTATTCTTAAAGAATAAACTGCGTAGTTTCTTTCACAATAATTTTCACCCTCTCTCTTGCAACCTTTGATTCTGACCCAAGTTCTTTTTACTTTACGAGGAAGAATATCATTACTTTCAGAAATATATTTATATAGAGAACCTTCTTCTATATTCACAACATCTTCAACACTAAGTAAACCTCGACCATCTTCTTTTCTTTGGCGATACAATCGATCTGCATTTCCTTTCTTTGCAAAAGCTCCATAAATTGTAAGCATTGTCCGCTATTTGGTGTCCAAACATTATAATTCATCTACATTCCAGTCAAGTATACTAGCAGTATATCAAATGATAGCCAATGCTCTGACATCAATGTATTCTGACTGTGGAGGTGCGATTTAAGAATAACCTCTTCTATTGTACTCAGCTGTGCTCTGTTTTTTTGTTTGTTTGCTGTTTTTAATCTCATCTGCCTCCAATATTCCCAAGTATTAGTATCTCCTCTCACTGTCAACATTCTTTATCAGATCTGTTGTTGGGAGTTCAAGGCTATTTGAGTGGACAAATTTACCTCTTCTCATAACAAGAATAGCACATTTGGTGATGCCAAATTCAATTCGTATGTCATCACTAAATAATCTGACCGTATTCATTAGGGTTGGTTTTCATTCTTTCCCAAAACTTTAAGGCTATCCATGAATAGTAAGTGGTTAACTGTAGGAAGTTCTTTCCCAAGTTCATATCCTGCCTTCACATTACGTAAGAGAAGTGTCATTAGGATCAACCTAATGACAAACACCTAAGGGGAAACACTATCGCCCTGGAAAATCCCTCTCCTGATTTTCACTTTACCTAATGTAATACTTCCTGAAGTTAAATTGGTTTCCCGATTCTTCATGCTATTCTTTAATATTGGGGGCTATTCCGAAAATATCCAAGCATTTGTGAGGCACCATGTCAAATACCTTCTTATAATCTACCCACCCCTATGGCAAGGTTAGTAGTTCTTCGTTTGCAGTTTCTCAGGATCATTTTATCGATTAGAAACTGATCTTTGGTGCCACGTGATCTTTTACAGCATCCTTTCTATTCCTCAGGCAGCAAATTGTTTTGGTTTAAATGACCATAAATACTTTCAGACAATATGCTAGTGAAAAGTTTCCACATAACTGAGAGGCAAGTTCCCCCCCCCCCACACCTTTTGTCTTATCTTTTATGATCAAGACTGTAGTGCCCTTTGTCAGCCACTCAAAGAGACAACTTGTCGTCAAACAGATATTTATCATTGCTGGAAGAAGTAGGTGAAGTGCCGGAAAGGTTTTAAACCAGTATCTCTGAACCCCGTCAGGTCCGGGTGCTTTCCAGTTTGAAAGCTTTTTAACCCTCCCCTTCAGCATCTCAACGGTGACTGATATATTCATTTGTCGTTTAGAGTAGAACGACACTTTCCTTTCAATATCGTTGATCCATTCTACACAATCTTGATGTTTTACTTCATTTTCTCAAATGCCTTTCTAGAATACAAGAGATTGCTCAGCATCAGGTATAACGTCATTCACTCTTTCAATTCCTTCTTGTTGTTCAAAAAGGAGTTTCTGATTTTGTTTTTGCCGATACTGATCAATTCTGTCGCTCTAACGTTTTACTCTGGCAGTTTTTAGCTACGACACGCAGTTCTTCAATTACACACGTGAAACATTTTCGGTGTATGTTAAACTTAGGGATTAGTCTTTGATAAGCACTCTGACCTTTGAGTTTACCATTTCCGACAGCTTGCACTTTATTTAAATCCTTTCTAAGTTGTTTTATTTGCCCATTTAAACGTTTCCACGACTAGGGCTCTTTCTTTGCTTTTTTCTGTTATTCTATTCCGAGTAGCTTTGACACATTATTGGCAGCAGCTTTAATAACTTTATTGCACTGATTGAAACTATTTATGGTAATACTTCATTCACTTAGGTCGTGACAGTTTTACATTTTTTCCTATTGACAAATGGCAGGTTCGACGACTGTTCTAAATTGCCTCTAGTCTAACAATCTGAAAATATCAATATCATCTTCTGTCACCCCATGTCTATCATACGTTTTACGATTGCATCAATATCTTCTTTCTGTCACCCCATGTCTATCATACGTTTTACGATTGCATCTGTGGAAACAGCCTACTTACCATTAGTTACAATATTTTCGTTTTCAGAGTTAGTTGTTGCTTTTACCCGCGACTTTTCTCAAACTACATCAAGTTTATTAATCTCCACAAACTCATCGAAATCTGCTCTTTCAATTTCTCTTTTTAGTTCTTCAATTTCAATAGAAGATAATGATTCATTCGTTCTAATCATGGGCTTGCCTTCCAGGTTTGGGTCTGTTAATTCAAACAGACTAGCTCATTCCAGCTTCGGTGCATTCGTTGTCTATATCATCTCTTAGAGGACCACTGTTCAAATAACATTTCATCACAATTCTATTTAAGACCATTAGTCCAATTAGTTCTAGTTTTAGTGTTAGTGTTTCGAGGGTGTCGTTGGATGACGACCTGGGAAGCCTCGTTCGTTCCCCCGTCGGACGTGGGGGCATGTACTTGACATTCCTGACCCATTTACGTCGTTTTCGGTTTGATAATTTTAAACACTTATATTGGAATAACACAAGGAATGATTTGTTTATGGTTTTTCTTCCCTAGTATTTTTTATAGAAGAGTTGTTAAACAAAGCTTAAGACCCAATTCTGGCCATGAAACGCAGTTAAACCCCGCCAGATGTGAACCTGGTATTTACAACTGCCGTTGCATTCCATCAGGTATTTGCTATCCTTAGAGATGTTGAGTTCGCTGGAGATTCTCAACCCCCTATTCCAGTTGACCCGTGGCTGGGATTATTATTATTACTATCATTATCATCATCACCATTACTCTATGATTATCATTATTGCTACTACATTTTTCACCATTATTTTTATTACTATTATTGTTAATATCATTATTTTTATGACCTATTATTATTATTATTATAAAAAGCAAGTCCACCGATGTTATTAAAAATTATTTTTGGGTGTTGTTTTTGTTTTTCCTTCAAAACAACGAACGCGTCTGTTTCGTGCGAGATTTACCGATATTATGAAACAATACTTTTGGTTTTGGTTTTGAATTTTGTTTTTAAACCTTCGACGCGACCGTTTGAATTGAAATTATCCGATGTTGTTGTTGTTGTTATTATTATTATTATTATTATTATTATTATTATTATTATTATTATTGTTGCTGTTGTTGTTGTTGCTAGAAAATGACTTGATATGCCGTAAAATCGTGGTTTGGGTAGTAAATTACTAAAAAAAGGGGGTTGATACGCCGTAAAATGTTGGCGTGATTATCAAATGACTAAATAAAGGATCAATATGCCGTAAAATTAGGGGCTGGGTAGTAAATTACTAAAAAAGGTGTCGCATGACAACAGAACAGTTACTACCCTCGTAA
>OY744554.1:23216105-23231105 GCA_963556195.1 Sepiola atlantica | reverse complement strand
TGGTACTACCATTCCTCTGGTCAACATCAGCAAGACCAAGAGGGAGATTCTGACGATTGGGCAACTCAGTCTCTCCATAGATCTGCCCTGGCCAGCGCCCTGGAGAGAAAACTTCAGCTATGCATCTGTATAGGACTAAACAGGGGAGCGACAGTTACTGGTTATAAGCCTACAGCTCAATTGGCTTACAGCTGGGTCAGGGGTCGATCCCGACGGTGGGAGAGGTTATTTAACCTCATTGGACAGCTACCGCCCAACACAAAGCTGAGCAGCCAGTAAGGTGCTATCCCGCCACTGACCACCTGCTTTACTGGGTGCGTAAGGCATAGGACAATTCCAACAAGTGGTCAGCAACCATTGCACCACCAAACAAAAACAAAAGAAGTACAAAGAAAGCAGCACTTAGGCTAGAGTGCTGGAATGTCCGTACTATGATGACTGGCCTATCTACTAACATACTCAACATCTCCGATGTCCGAAAAAACTGCTATCATCAACAACGAGCTACTGAGAAACTCGCTTAGCATACTCCGGATGCCTAAAGGAATCAGACTATACCTTCTTCTGGCCAGGGAAAAAGGTAGAGGAAGTTCGCGAACACGGTGTTGGTTTTGCAGACATAACCTCACTGCTTCAAAATGTACAACTCTGTGATTCAGCCACTGAACGCTTATTTTCACTTCGTCTGAACACCACAGATAGATCAATTAATCTATTGTGTGTGTACGCCCCAACACTCGCAGCACCTGACGACACAAAGGAACACTTCTACACTCAGCTAGATGGCACCATCAAGGCATTTTCACAGAATGAGGACCTGGTCATACTTGGGGACTTTAATGCGCGTGTAGGTGGTGACAACGATGCATGGCCAAGCTGCCTCGGTAACTTTGGAGTAGGTAAATGCAATGATAAGGGTCAGCGACTACTAGAACTCTGTGCCTACCATGACCTCTGCATTACCAACACATTCTTTGGTGCTAGGCCGCATCACAGGGTGTCTTGGAGACCTCCCAGGTCAGGGCGCTGGCACCAGCTTGACCTCATCATTACTAAACAAAGGTACCTAAAACATTTCCTGATGTCTAGAGCCTACCATAGTGTCGATTGTGATACGGATCATTCCTTAGTATGCAGCAAGGTTAAACTTCAACCCAAAGATTTCTACCGCACTAAACAGGAGGGTATTGCGCGTATAAATGTTAGCAAGACTCAACACCCAGATCGCATTGCGGAATTCAACGTGATGTTTTCATCCACCTTCAACGGAGATCACAGTCGACCTGCATCTGAACAGTGAGAAACACTACAGAACGACCCCCACTCTACAGCTATCAACGCCTTTGGGAGGAGGACAGGTTGTAAACGTAATGACTGGTAAGATCCAAATTCTACTACCTTCGATCCAAGTTATAAGACAAGCAACCATCTGCCCACCCAGCATTTAAATCCAAGGTACACCACTGAAGCTTGTTCACCAGTTCCAGTACCTAGGTTCCACTGCTTCAGGCACTCTCTCATTGGACGTAGAGCTCAATAAAAGGATTGCTAAGGCATACACAACCCTCTCTAAACTAACTAAAATAGTCTGGGAAAACAGCAACCTTACCACTTCTACCAATATGGCCGTCTACAGAGCGTGCGTTCTCAGTGTATTACTGTATGGGAGTGAGTCCTGGACCACATACTCAAAACAGGATAGGAAACTCCAGGTCTTCCATATGAGGTGCCTACGTAGGATGTCAAGGCTGTAGCAGACATGGCAGGACAGAGTGGGCAACAATGATATTCTGCAAAGGACAGGCATTCCAGCCATCTACTCCCTACTGCGTGTGCGACGTCTTCGCTGGCTGGGCCATGTGCGCAGGATGGATGATGGGCGCATCCCTAAAGACCTTCTCTAGGGCAAGCTTGCCTCAGGCTCAAGAAAAAGAGATCGTCCCCATCTCCGCTTCAAGGACGTCTGCAAGTAAGATATAAAGGCTTGCTCAATTGACATTAATACATGGGAAGCCGAAAACACATACGTCAGGGAATGATCATCAGTGAGAAGACCCTCCACGATGAAAACGCTGCGAAGAGAGCTAGGAGAAGAGCGAGTCTACAGGCAAACTAACAAGCCGAGGTGACATATAACACAACAGCTTTCGTATGTCAAGGCTGTAGCAGACCATGCAAATCAAGAATTGGTCTCTACAGTCCCACAAAAAGATGCACACAAACAACATCCCAATACGGCGCTGATCCATAGTCGTTGCGACTGACGGATGCCAATACATAGTTTTACAATTACATTGGAATGAAAGATGTAGTAACAACGTAAAATATATGCATCAAGATTTTATTGCATTTCGATTCTTTTTTAAGAGAACTTAGTATTTTGTTTTGCTAACATTGATATTCGAAAAGAAAACACATACAGGAGACGACAATAGATTCGAATTTATAACTTAGTAAGTAAATATGTAAAAAAATATTCTGTTAAAAAGATTCGATATTAAATTAAATATTTATGAATAAATTTTATTTTGATGTTCAGTAACAAAGTTCATCTTATGCTATTAAACCCTATGTTTAGAATCTTTATACCAAATGTGGACATTTATTACAAGAGTAAACAAAAAAATGGGTGAAAAAAACAAATGTGCAACAAATACTTGTTACCAAAGGCAAGATAAGTTACTCTTCTACCTACCTGAATAAGTTTATTTGTGTTTCAACTTATTTTAAAGCGTTTTTTTTGTAAAAACAAACATAGTGTTTAGTTACAACGAAAAAGAAGATGGCGTCGATAAGCAATGCACGTGTACCCCTAGGCCCTTGATAGTCGCTTCAAAATCGAAAATTAAACAAAATACTGGTAGAAACACATCCAATAAATGTCACCAATCGTGCGAAAATGTAATGTTCAGGGAACTTCTGCTATTACTAACTAGCAGAGCGTTACACCTGTCGACCAAAGGAGCGAGTCTATCAGGATCTTTACGCAGTGTGATTATGTATGGAAGTGAAACCTGGCCAGTGGGGGTTGAGGGCATGTGTTGCATAGATAGAAATGATATGAGAATGATACAATGGGTGTGTAATGTGAGTCGTAAAGACAGGCTTAGTTTGATGACCCGAGAGGAAGGTTAAACCTGGACATAATAGCGAGATGTGTGCAGAACAAAATACTTCAATTGTATGGCCACATTGAAAGAATCGATATGGGTTATTGGGTTAGTAAGCGTAGACTAGTTAAAGTAGCAGGTCAGTAGTAAAGTAGGAAGGCCGAGAAAAAGACGCGAAGAAGTAGAAAGAGGGATAAAAAGACTTGGCCAGGGATAGGTTAGTTTAAAGTCAATTTCTTAAAGCCGTTCAATACATGCCAGCATGTAAAATGGACGTAAAACTGTTGTTGTTGTTGTAGTAGTAGTAGTAGTAGTAGTAGTAGTAGTAGTAGTAGTAGTATTCACTAAAACCTTATCAGATAATCTTAAATGAACCTGCAAAACGCATAAGTTTGGATATTATTCGCCCTCATTTTTCCCCTGGGATAATTTTGCCCTTGACCTCAAAGGGTGAAATTTCAAAAACCACATCGATTACCGAATTGATTTTTGGATTAATCAACGTTTGTTTCCATAAGGCTTCTTTCCTATATACTTTGACTCGAAGAATACTCGTCCCAGGACAAGTAAAATGAATTCCCCGAACAGAAGAGTTTTGCACCACTTACAAAGATTAAAATCAAGACACAATGATACTAGCATACTTATTATTTTGATGAAAATCCCTCACATCGTTTTGATTCTAGAAAATGTTTAGAATTTAAGGCTTAAGCTTAAGAGATCTTAAGAAGAAATTGAAATTAACAGAATTTTGCTTAATTGGTGCCTTATGAGTCTGGATCAAATTTCATGCAAATCTGAAATATTTGACTTTTACAATTGTGAGGTTGTGCACATATTAAACCTCTTTAATGCTCCTAAGAAACTGGAATTTGGGAAATAATTATTAATTGATGTCTAATATCTATTGTTAAAATTTCACAAAAATAGGAGATATCTGAATTTCACATTACAACTCCTTTTTATCCTCTTGGCATGAAACTAAATCAATCTAAATATAGTTCACATTAGGACACCTTACGCCTAGCAGCTACGTTCCAAAATTCATAATGATCGGTTTATTAGTTTAGGAATGAATCCTGTATATACAAGTATATAAACATACCGAACTTAATATATATAGAGATAACATCAAATACATGCTGAAATATACTTCCGTTTTGGGATTGAGTTATGTTTGAAAACTATTCTGTTTTAATTGATCTACTTAGCTGTAATTTATAATTAACTGAATAATTCAGCCATCTCTCTCTTAGTAAACTATATAATTCTTTAATATTTCTTAATGTCTCTGTGAGCATTTGGAGAAATAGTGACTCTTCTTTTCAGTGTCGTACTCTAATTTACATACGTGTGTTTTTGTACACACCACAAACACATATGTAAATAAGATGGCAAAATAATAAGTCTTTTTACTTCTCCCACTGAAGAATAAGAAGAAGAAAGAAGAGGAAGAAGAAAAAGAAGAAGAAGAAGAAAGAAGAGGAGGAGGAAGAAATCCTCTGGGATATCGACGTAAATCAGAAAAAATCATACAAGCAAGGAAACTGGATGTTATAATAATCGACAAGAAAGAAAAATCTTGCAAAATCGTAGACTTCGCCATTCCAGCAGCCACATAGTGAAGCAAATAGACAGAACTTGTCAGAGAACTCAAAGGAATATGGAGCATCAAGAAAGTCAGTATAATACCAATCACCGTAGGAGCACTAGGAACAGTCCCCAAAAACATGGAGAAAAGACTGGTTGAAATTGGAATCGCAGGGATTACTTAGACATTACAAAGAACGGCAATGATCAAAACAGCTATAATCACAAGAAAAATCATCGAATGCGGAAACCAACCCGCATAAGCTACAAATGGAAGTACAAGAAGAAAACGCATGAACAGAAGCTGTAAGAAATATCATAAGCTGCTCCCCCCAAATGGTACCGGCCTAGGCTGACACCACACTATATTTTTGTAGAAAGTCAAGGAGGATGAGAAGACCGAGGAGGGACAGCACACACCAGACCTCCACTGGAAGAGTGCGGAAAGCGCTGGGACTTTGGGGAAGCTTATTGCCACCCAAATCCGAGAGAAGACCAATGGTCCTTACCAGCGAGAAATCAATGGTAAGCGGCTGTTGCGATACCGTAAGGTCATTTGCGGTGGTTATCAAAAAAAGGTGGAGAGTACTGGAAATCTGGGGAGATTTGTTGTCACTCAGACTCCAGGGAACACCACTGGTTTGTTGTCGGTGAGCAATCACTGACGATGACCTGTGTGATAACTCTTAATGAGTAGTAGTAGTAGTAGTAATAATAATAATAATAATAATAATAATAATAATAATAATAATGCAGATTGTGTAATGGAAGGGAATAAACCTTAACACCATATTGTATCAGAATACCCTATGTTTACAAGTCGCACAGGTACTACACTGAGATATATGCAAATTCTATGAATGAGAAGTGGTATGAGATTATTCTCATACCACTTCTCAGAAGTGGTACAGGAGAACGTCAATGTCAAATTTCTTTGGGACATGCTCATACAAACTGATAAGGTTCTGGAACATTCAATACCCGACTTAATCTTTCTAAACAAAACAAGAGAACTTGCTTAATCATTGACATAGCCTTCCTCTTCTATGGCAGAGCACAGGATAAAGAACAGTAAAAAATCAAAAAAAATCTAAAAATCTAAAATGAGAATTAGTTAGACTATGGAAATGTAAAGAAGTCAAGGCGATTCCTGTCGTAATTGGAACGCTTAGAGCCATAAAGAAAAGCCACCATAATTTATGGCTTAAACAGATTGACGATTCCAATTCTGAAAAAGGCGTGGTTGTTAGAAACGGCGAAAGTGTTTAGGTACAGCTTTAATATCTTAAGTCAGGGGAATTGACCTGAAAAAAAAAATCCAACTAAAAACATTCAAAAGTTGCGATTACTATGAAATAATACTAATAATAACAATAATAATAAAAATACTACTACTCATACTATTACTACTATTATTACTACCACTACCTTACCATTACTACTACTACTACTAATGATAATAATAATGAAACAGAAATAAAGCAACTTATTATTTTCAGTAATACAAGAAGAATATCTTAAAAAATATCCCGCAGTTTATGAATTTTTGAATGAACTCAAAGTAGAATAAACAATGGTAGTGGTTGTGACTCAACGGGTCACGTCTCGTATATTCTTCTAACAAGTTGGCAGATTCGATGATTTCAGCACTAATTCCGAAAATCGAAATTAAAGCGTCATTTTTAGGGACTATCGGATGAAATATTTAACAGAATTTGTTTTGTATAATTAATATTGTATTGGTAGTGTAAATGTCTACATTAAATCTAACAGGAAGACCCGACGTTGCTCGGGATTGAATGAGGATCACTACTATGTACTTTTTCACTATACTCATAACACCATATTACTTTCTTTATTTTTACTACCCTCCCTCTGGTTTCACCTGTAATATAGTCGGAAGAAGCTGAAATATTGGAAAACTCTCTGAATTAGTGTCTTATACTTCTGCCTCGAACTCACGAAGATCGTGCCTCAGGATTGTCTGGTCTGCATGAAGTCCTCCCCGTTGGTCGCAGCTATTCGTTAACCTGCAACAGGATTGCTTGTGTTTACTGCAGACACCGAGAGCATCAAGTCTCAGTGATTGCATGCGAAGTTGAGAAAAGTTTGATCTAGCACACACAAAGGAATGAGGCAGAAGCAACGTTGCTACTTTCACTCCATTGATTTACGGTTATGCGCCTGACATGTATTTACTTGCTAAACGCATAGACAGAGACGACCAGAGTATGCCGGATCCTGATGCCGACTCCTCCTGGATTATCACCAAAACCTTGTTAGCCTGGTTGCAATCCTAATATCACTTTGTCCGCCATGTGTGACCCTGTCAGGAACCGGAGTTTCAGGTGGCATCGCTCTATCACTCCCACGTTGTCACCTGCCATAGTGTGAAAAGCTCGAACTTTATGGAGGGGGGGGGGGGGTAAATAATAGTTAACAATGCTCAACAGGAAGTTTCAGTCTGAACTATCTTTCGATAGAGGATGATAGTTATCAGCCTACAGAATTATGATACAACGTTCGTCAGTCCGACAGTGGCTTTGTTCTCGGGTTGGGATATGGTTCTCTCCGGTCCTAGGAGGTCCATCATTCTAGGCTTTGCTTGTCTCTGAGAAGGGGTGAGTTTATTGCTAATCCTCTACAGAGCAATGCCGATGGAGGTTCTCAAGATTTTTTAAAGCCAGAATGTGCTTATCCTTGTGCGCTGGCTTCTAACAACCACGCGTGACCTTGTGTCTAACCCTAAACCCTAGAGAGGAAGTAAGTAATATCTGCCAAGATCGTTCACTAAAAATCTTCCAATGTGATATGACCAACTTCCAACTAGTTATCTTCCTGCGGGCCCCAGCTGATCTTAATCAACCAAATTTATAAACTCACCGAATCTGACGAATAATATCTACCTTTAAATGTTAACATATATTACGGCTTATATTAATATTTGAAAGCAAAACTATTGTCGACACTCATCATAAAAGACGAGTGTATACCTTCCGTCAAAAACTGAATGAAACTATTTCTTTACTTTGCATTCGTGAATGTGGCTAAATCATTTGTGTGCATATCGTACGCTTCTATGTTTAAGTAACAAACTTATTCTGCATTCATTTTTATTTAACCACTTTAATTAATCCTCAGTCAGTGAAAAGTTTTATTTACTCCTCCCCAGGAGTTAGGCACAAGGCCAGTTTTATCTTACTCCCACAAGTAAGATGTGACCCAAGATCGGGTCGAGAAAGTGGGGTTTGAAAAGCCAGCGCTCGAGAGGTGAGCACTCTGGCCATTTAAAAATTGCCTGGGCAGCCCCGTCGGCATTCCCCGGTAGGGGCGCCTCAGACAGTAAGCAATAAACTTACTCCTCCCCAAAGAGGGGAGGCAAAGCCTGGGAGGGTGGACCTCCTAGAACTGCACAGGACAGGCGTGCAGTATCCATCGGAACAGATACTATACTGTGAAAAGTGCATCCTTCTAGACTGATGCAATTTTTATTTTTGTCCAAATTCAGAGTGCCCCTCTTTGCAGAGCTGGATTTCCCCACATTGAAACCAGATCTTGTGTCTCAGTCTGCCCTCGTGGGAGGCAACTAAATAGGGAATTCACTTAGTCGCGTGCGGCCCCCACAACAACATAAATGAATCCACGTGGGCCTCGTAGTAGCCAGGGTTTGACGTGCCTGTCTTTTATCATTAAGCCGTGCTACACTTTTTCTATTCTTGAATTCAATATTTTACTATTATCAATGGACGAGTCGAATAACTCACTCTTTTGCGGTAAAATAAATGAGAGCCAGTCGCATGTTCCAGCGCCAGATGGCCGACCATTAGTGTCCCTGGCAGAATGGACTTGCCCTCCTCCTCCTTCACAGATCTAATATCGATCTGGAATATTTATAGTCAAGTGTCGAACACCAATCACCGCTTTTTGATCAGATACGACGACAATTCTGCACTCAAATGACCTCCTCTTCATTTTATTAAAACTTTATTGGATACAATCGACCAACCCAAAACCTGAAATTAACCTTCAAAACGCAAAATGTGGGACATGCATATCATTCGTCAATCTTTCTCTCCCTATTTTTTTCTTCTCCCCTATCTCTTTTCTCTTTTTTCCTCATTCTTTCTCTATCCCCTTATCTCTCCCTTTATCTTTATCTTTCCCCACCTTCTCTTTCCCTTTCTCATCTCCCTTCCCTCTCTCCCCTTTTCTGTTCATTCCCCTCTCTCTCCCCTTTTCTCTTCTTTTCCCCTCCCTCTCTCCCCTTTCTCTTCCTTTCCCCTCCCTCTCTCCCTTTTCTCTTAAATAGAAACATGTGATTGGTTGACAAAAAAGGAATAGGCTGAGTACACATTACTAGGGTGGTAGTTTTTACGATGTCAATACCTGAATTCGAATCTCATAAAAGGATTTTTAACTGGGTACGTAGAAAGTCAAGGAGGATGAGAAGACCGAGGAGGGACAGCACAAACCAGATCTCCACTGGAAGAGTGCGGAAAGCGTTGGGACTTTATGGAAGCTTATTGCCACCCAAATCCGAGAGAAGACCAATGGTCCTTACCAGCGAGAAATCAATGGTAAGCGGCTGTTGTGATACCGTAAGGTCATTTGCGGTGGTTATCAAAAAAAGGTGGAGAGTACTGGAAATCTGGGGAGATTTGTTGTCACTCAGACTCCAGGGAACACCACTGGTTTGTTGTCGGTGAGCAATCACTGACGATGACCTGTGTGATAACTCTTAATGAGTAGTAGTAGTAGTAGTAATAATAATAATAATAATAATAATAATAATAATGCAGATTGTGTAATGGAAGGGAATAAACCTTAACACCATATTGTATCAGAATACCCTATGTTTACAAGTCGCACAGGTACTACACTGAGATATATGCAAATTCTATGAATGAGAAGTGGTATGAGATTATTCTCAGAAGTGGTACAGGAGAACGTCAATGTCAAATTTCTTTGGGACATGCTCATACAAACTGATAAGGTTCTGGAACATTCAATACCCGACTTAATCTTTCTAAACAAAACAAGAGAACTTGCTTAATCATTGACATAGCCTTCCTCTTCTATGGCAGAGCACAGGATAAAGAACAGTAAAAAATCAAAAAAATCTAAAAATCTAAAATGAGAATTAGTTAGACTATGGAAATGTAAAGAAGTCAAGGCGATTCCCGTCGTAATTGGGACGCTTAGAGGGTAAGTTGTAAACAAAACTAGGTAAAGATGGAAAATGACATACCCAGGTACTGTGTCAAGGAGTGGGTAGAAACTATTGTTACCATTAAAATTGTGACCACTTATCGTGTGTCTGTTTATGTATGTTTGGGTTTCTTACATATTATTTTTATTTACCATTAGTCGAAATCAAAAAAGCAATCGTATAAAATAAAACGTATTAAAAAAAAAAACTATTAAAAAAAATAATTACGAAAAAAAATTCACAAAAATGCATTTCAGTGCCTTTGTAAACAAGTAAAACATTTTAATAGTTTAATAGTTGAAAATAAAAAGCTTTTTATATCCTATCATTTTATAAATCGAGACTAAAACAATATTACCTTACAACCATCAGTCATACTTAGACTAAAGAACTCCCGCGTGAGACAGTCAAAGTGACCGATAAAGATGGGTTGCATTCAAGTCCTGGAACTGAGGTTTAAATCGATGGTTTTGTCATAGTTCAAGTAATAATTTACTGACCAAACGAAACCGTAACAATTAAATTTAAATTTCACAATCTTATTTCAAAATAATAATTTTGTGATAAAACGTCATAATCATTCCCCACGAAAAGAATGGGAATATATCCGAGACAAATACACAAGAGTGACACAACTTAAAGAAAGTTCTTGAATAAAAAGGAATTACATTTAACACTCTTACATTAGACAGATGTGTCCGATGGCAATTGAAAGAATCCTAACCCTTATTTCTTTTACGAGTAGCCATTGCTTTGACAGATACAACGAACCATCTATTTTCGCGCGAAATCTAATAATTGTTGTGTGTTGAAGAATTGAACCAGAATTAACACAATTATACGTTTATAGGTTTTTTCCTATAAAAAGGTGTTTGAAAGGACGTTATTATACTAAAACAGTACCATTTAAAATTTAAATTCTACCACTTTAGTAGATGTCTTTTTAAGGACCACAAGAAGGGTTACATGCCCTTTCAATGATTCGCAACGTGGGTCGCATATTTCTCACGTCTACAGAAATGAAATATACAAAATGGGATTAAGATGTATTTTATCGTATTGTCTCTATTTAACACATATGGCATTACAACACAAAAATGCGGAAAAAATATCAGGATGATGACATGAATAGTATGTATAGTTTGGACATAATATATATATATATATATATATATATATGTTGGACCTACTGGCGTTGCTTGGGATTCTTTTGTTTCATTTTCGTTTCGCTTTTTTCCTTTTTAAATTGCATATTTCAGGTTTGTCTTGTTTACTCTTAAATTTATAAAAAGCAACCTGGCTTTGCCAGCTCGCTATGGTTTTCGCAATATTCACTACTTAAAATACTTGAAACGTTAATTTAAAATAATAAATATTTCATTCAAAACTTTGTTGTAAACATGTAACAAAATAGTTGTCATTTATCTATATAGATAAATAAGAGCGAAATGAATGCATCATTTCTGGAGACACACATGAGGGCTTGGTCTTATTACATGGTGGAACGGCTTAGCATATGCAGCTTTTGGGTATTATTATCCTATTATGTTTTAATGCAGACGGGGAAATCGACTTTACTTCATTATATCAATTTAGATGCGATAAAAGTTCTTCCACTTCAAGTAGAAACTTCATTTGCTCATTCGGTAAAGCATCGGACGCCAACTGTGATCCCGGTTTTGAATTTTGCTACACCTAGCCACACTGATCAGTCGTACAGACGACGAAACATGTGTCAATACAACATAGAGAATTCTTCTGTTTGATTATGTCTTCTTTATTCTTTCAATTTTTCTACTGATCTTTTTTGTATAAAACACATAATGTACGCTCTATATGTATCACTAACGCGTTCGATTCTTTGTCGAATCATCTTCAGGTTACAAAAACGATATATATATATATATATATATATATATATATATATATATATATATATATATATATATATATATATATATATTATATACGCTCTCCTATGTGTTGAGCACTCTTGTAGGGGAAGTGATGGTTTCTAGTTCTTTATTCTCTGAATCCCTACATGGATTGATCAATGCGGTTTTATTTCTTTCAAAATCGAATTGGCAAGCCAACAAAATGGATAATAAATGATCGATCCGTCTGAATCAATCGGAGCAGAAAACCAGATTCGATTAAGGGCGGCTTCAAATGGGAAATTATCAATGATGATCAAACGTAGACAGAAATGTGTCGGGAGATTTGTGTAGCAAAGCGCATACACAAGTGGGCGGGGAACAAATTATATATATATATATATTTATATATATATATATATATATATATATATTTATATTTATATATATATATATATATATATATATTTATATATATATATAAAGATATATATATATATATTTATATATATTTATATATATATATATTTATATATATATATATATATATAAAGATATATATATATATTTATATATATATATTTATATATATATTTATATATATATATATTTATATATATATAAATATATATATATATATATTTATATATATATATTTATATATATATATAAATATATATATATATATTTATATATATATATTTATATATATATATATATATTTATATATATATATTTATAATATATATATATATATATATATATATATATATATATATATATATATATATTTATATATATATATATATTTATATATATATATATATATATATATATATATATATATGTATGAATACGAGAAAGATATATACGAAAATAATAGAATACATAAATATATAGATTTATGTCTATATATAATGCAAAATATATTTGCGTGTCTATCTCTCCACGCATCGTATATTTTCTATCATGTGTAAAGAAAACAATTACTATTTTTCTTTAAAACTTATCCGAAAACGAAATATCTAACCGCAAAAAACTTTGGCACGCACGTAGTCGCTATCCTGATTATCTTCTAATATATAAAGAACGTCGTATATCTGTGTGTGTGTTTTCAGTTAAAAGTAAAAACTACACCACACGCACGCACATAATTTTCTATTATTTTTCGGCATTGCCTCGGACAAATAATTTGTAGTTAAAAAAGTATATTCATTTTTTTGGGGGGGTGGGGGTCAACTGGAGCAAAAGTAGTCAGAGAGTCGACATTTCGAGTAACTTTTAATTTTATTATGTAGGAATTTGGGAAAAGAAATCGACAAGCATTGAGGAATGCTAATTACTTTTTATCTAGCGTTCAAGAAACTCGGGGGAATGTTTGGGGATAAGAAACTCGCCATTTCCCAGGAATGTATTAAAACAAATATGTGTTTCATTATATTATTGAGTGGGAGAGTAATTAAACCAGAAACTCGACGTTGCCCGGGAATAAATATAAACAAGTATGTATTTCATTTGAGTGTTGCTGGAGAGGAGTAAAACAGGTACCCTAGTATTGCAAGTGAGTAATACATCTAAAACTGAAAGCTCGGGTGAATTTCTTAATTTATTATTATTATTTTGAATTCACATATCTAACCGTTTTACCAAAAGGAGGGAATAGATAGGGGGAGAAAGAGGGATAAAATAGGGGGATAGAGAGAACGAAAAGCGAAAAGTAGAAAGAGGGAGAAGTTTTAAAAGAAATATGTTATGCACACTGTTTTCTTTTTTATTGTTTATGGCCCGGGCCATGCCGGGTAGTCATACTAGTATGTATTAAATTATTGTGTTATTTGGTTTAAGATTGTTTAACTCTGTACGAATATATATATATATATATATATATATATATATATATATATATATATATATATATATTAGATTTTAATGTGAGATACTATATAATTATTTCCACAATTAAACAACGCCGCAGCCCACACAAACTATGGAAGCCACAGACCGGAAGCCCTAGACTTGAGTTTCGCCCTGCTTTGGGCTCATTCGTCAAAACGAAAAAATGACACTTTACCTGTGTTCGCACTCGCTATTTATCTAGATTTATTACTTATATATTTTTATAAAATCATAGAATTACTTCATACATAAAATCATAATATTTAATGTCCTAAAGAAAAAAAAAAGACGAGGATTTATTTCGGAATGTATTTCTAGGCAGCGGAGTAAGTCTGGGGCTGTTGTCTGACATGCTATTTGCTTTCTTACTTCCGGGGTGGGGGGCTAGAAAAAGGCACGTGTTTTACTCGCTAACTTTTGCATGACAGGATAGATACACACACGCACATGCACACACATGATATATATATATATATATATATATATATATATATATATATATATATATATATATATATATATATATATAAAATGGAACTAATATTTAAACGTAATGGAAAATGACAAAAGAAAACCAAAAATATTTTTATGTATTCCTCAAAGTTTCGTCTTTATTTCAAGACTTCCTCAGGATGATTGGTCTGAAGAAATAACACACAAGTACAAAATATTTGAAACAGTAGCAGTAAGAGGAGAAAACTCAAAAGGCCGCTTATGGAAAGATAAATTATGAGTTACATATAGACGGTAGCAGTGGGAGAAATTGCGTGATGTGAACCCCACAGGGTCGCTTATGAAAAGATAAAGCGAATTTGTTTTACTTAAGCGACCCTTTTGGACTTACATTACGTACGCTCTCTCCTCCTTTTTAATGGTTTTCATAACTCCGACCGCTACCATTCCCCCAACACTTTAAACAGTTAACTCAATTTCTTCCACTGCGACCAACTATTTGTAGCTTATAATGTATATTTTCATAAGATGCCTTTTGAGCTTTCTACTCCTACCGCAATTGTTTCAAATATTTGTTCCTATATGTTATTTCTTCAGACCAATCATCTTGAGGAAGTCGTGAAATAAAGACGAAACATTGATGAATACATAAATAATATGTTTTGTTTTCTTTTTGCATATATATATATATATATATATATATATATATATATATATATATATATATATAGAGAGAGAGAGAGAGAGAGAGATAGAAGAAAAAAGAGTGATAAATATGCGACGATTGTCCAAATTTATTTCAAATTTCAATTGTTCAATGCAAGATGTATTCAGTAATAAACCAGTGTTTATTATTCTTTCCTTAAGC
>OY744554.1:23203605-23208605 GCA_963556195.1 Sepiola atlantica | reverse complement strand
ATCTACCTACATTTTCCGTCTTATATTTAAACAATCCCGTAGCTTCATACATGCTTTCTGCATCAAGAAACTCCTGAAACATCTACACCACATGCTACATCAGCACATCAAAAAATTTACTACAACTAAGGCAAAACTGATGATAACCACAGTATCCAAACTCAACAGGGCAACCGCAGATACCACCACTCTCTCCTTATAGAAAAGAATAGACTTAAGCGCAAGTTCACGTGGCTGCTACACAGCAATAACCTCACACATACACGCGGACAGGACAATCTAGTGGTCAACACCAACGCACCTCCAGCCACGGACACCCTTGTCACAGACCTCACAGATTCCCTCACACATGATGAAAAAGAGCTCCAGCCTCGGCCCTAAATTCATCACCACTCAAAAAGCCAACGATAACACTTTGTTAAACATTGAACACATTTCTGTAGAGCAGCTTACCACCTCAAATGGATATCCGTAATCAACACATACACTCAACAACACCACTGATAACTTCCCCGTATATCAACTCGACCACCAAAGCAAAATGGAGGGAAAATGTAACAACTGATCTGCCAAACGGTTTCAATGATATTAATTATCAATAATCATTTTATTATTAGTCTTGGATTGTATTGTCTTCTATCTCCACCCCAATCCACTTTTTTTTACATACATGGACACACAAAATCAAAGAACTGACGTGTGTTTTCGCACAGAGCCGTGAAAATATTTAAATTGACTAATTCCTTTATACCTAATTTAACTCCGCACTTAGCCTTTCATGTTCAAAGTTCAAATATTTTTTCAGGCTTTTTGGTAATCTCTTGTAAGATCCTTTGCCAATGTCGACGACCCGGACAAAAAGCACCATATAAAAAATTGGAAAACATGTTTTACATTTTACTTCTAATTAAATTATCAATGATGCTTTTCTTGACAAAAAATGTTTTATTTGCTTTTTAAACCCTTTTCGGAACCTTGTAAATCAACTTCATCTATCTAAATTAATAGTTGATTTACCTCGCGAATTTATGAATTCGCTAAGTAACCTTTTAGTATTTTTTACACAAGTAAAATAAATTTACATCGTATTTTAATGTTATTATTGTCTATAAATTTTAGTTTTTCTTGTAGTTTGAAAACAAGAAATATTTGTGATTTCATCACGAGTACCAGCAATGACAAAATAAGTAAAATTGTGTTTTTTTAAAGAATCGTTTTTGGAATCGGAAATTAAGCTAAAACTTTGCGATTCTGACACCGATTCCGATACCCCCAAAGTTCCAACTTTTTCGATTCCCGATTTCAATTCCTATTAATTGTCTCAACACTAAGACATGCATCTTTCCAGGCGGATGGAAGAAATATAAGTTATAGTTTAGGATATATCTGTAGTGCGAAATTGTTGGTCAAAAGTTACATAGATTCTTACAGCAGTGTCGACATCTTGAATCGACCTGACTATCGTGTTCTCTAAATCAGTGTTTGTATAGATATCCTCGGGTAAAAACAGAAGTTTTTACGAAGATATCTATAAAAACACTGGTTTTACTGTTTAAGGCGGGGTACGCATCTGATTGGTCAATACTGTGCGTAGGTGGTGAAATCGTGCATGCACACTCCATTCGACTTGCCATGAAGGGTGAAAACAACTCAAGTAAATAATTACATCAGGCAAAATGATCGAATACCGACAATTGATCTGAGGTTAATCCGATCCGTGAAAATGTGTCGTTGATGCGTCAGCCCGTTTCTCGATGAGCGGCTGTTTGGGCGCTCAGTTGCTCTGTCCCGTTTCAGTTTTAAATAACATTTTCATGGCGAAATGCGTAGATGGAATGGATGTGAAAATATACGTCGTTGTCGGAAACCACGGGTATCGTATGGAGGGAGGGCAAGCGTCTTTTAGAATAACTTCTCTGCTTTGTCAAAGAAAATATCTAATTTCAGAGATGAAATATGAATGAGTTTGCCAGCTGAAAAGTTATGACTGAACAAGAATCGATTTTCCTTCTTCATCACGTACTTCCTCCCAATGACGTAACTACCGGTACACGTCAACCAAAGTTATCACGTAATCACCAATAAAAAAATTCAATTTTCGTGCTCAAAAAATCTGACGTAGGAATTTTTCAGTTTTAATCTTTTATAAATATCAAAAAGTAAGAAAATAGATTTAAAAGTTTCAAATAAGTGCAGAAAATCCTTCCTACCATTTAAAAGAAATTATATATTGAAAATTAAAATTTAGTTTTGTATATATATATATATATATATATCAAATTAGACGAACAAAGTTTGGCGAGAAATGATTGATTAGAAAGTTCGCGTTTTGAAATTGGAGATTCAGACATGATTAATTATTCAATTGGACCATCAATTGTAAATTTATTTGAAGGCAACTTTTTTTCGCATGACAGTTTCGACAAATCGTATGGCGTTGTTGTTGTTCTTCTTCTGTATTGAAATACCAACGTTAGTCTTACGTAGCAAACACACACACACACACACACTATATATATATATATATATATATATATATATATATATATATATATATATATATATATATATGTAAGCTAGCTGACGTATCAGTTAACGTCAGGTTTCTGCAATCGCAATAAAAAATCAAAATAAGAACTTTTAAAAATGAAAGATTTGAAATAAACGAGGGCATTATTTAGGTTTATGATGATTGTCGATATCGGATAAGAAATAACTGGAACACTAAAAATTACGTATTCAGGGCTAGAATATTCGTTTTAATGGAGTTCAACCAGGGGGTTTTACCCCGCCTAATAAACCGGTATCGTCTGAGCCTTTGGGTCTGGATTTACGCCGGTCTATTGGGGGTTGTCGGTCCTGTGCAGTTCTAGGAGGGGCACCCTCCCAGGCTTTGCATCCCCTCTTTGGGGAGGAGTAAGTATTGCTTACTGTCTGAGGCGCCCCTGCCCAGGTAATTTTTAATGGCCAGAGTGCTCACTAAAATTCTCGAGCGCTGGTTCTTTCCCACTTTCCCGACCTTGGGTTACATTTTACTTTGTGGGAGGGAGATACATAGAATGGAGAGATATTTCAATAATGACCTTTAAAGAAAAATCGGCTTACGTCATTAATAAAGAATCCAACATTTCATCAGATAAACAATTATAAGTTTAAACGCATATAATTGTTTATCTGATAGCTGAAATTAAATATTATTATCTGATAGCTGAAATTAAATATTATTATCTGATAGCTGAAATTAAATATTATTATTATCTGATAGATGAAATTAAATATTATTATCTGATAGATAAAATAAAATATTATTATCTGATAGCTGAAATTAAATATTATTATCTGATAGCTGAAATTAAATATTATTATCTGATAGATGAAATCAAATATTATTATCTGATAGCTGAAATTAAATATTATTATCTGATAGATGAAATCAAATATTATTATCTGATAGCTGAAATTAAATATTATTATCTGATAGCTGAAATTAAATATTATTATCTGATAGCTGAAATTAAATATTATTATCTGATAGATGAAATTAAATATTATTATCTGATAGCTGAAATTAAATATTATTATCTGATAGATGAAATCAAATATTATTATCTGATAGATGAAATCAAATATTATTATATGATAGATGAAATTAAATATCATTATCTGATAGATGAAATTAAATATTACTATCTGATAGATGAAATCAAATATTATTATCTGATAGATGAAATCAAATATTATTATCTGATAGCTGAAATTAAATATTATTATCTGATAGATGAAATTAAATATTATTATCTGATAGATGAAATCAAATATTATTATCTGATAGATGAAATTAAATATTATTATCTGATAGATGAAATCAAATATTATTATCTGATAGATGAAATCAAATATTATTATATGATAGCTGAAATTAAATATTATTATCTGATAGATGAAATCAAATATTATTATCTGATAGACGAAATCAAATATTATTATCTGATAGATGAAATTAAATATTATTATCTGATAGCTGAAATTAAATATTATTATCTGATAGCTGAAATTAAATATCATTATCTGATAGCTGAAATTAAATATTATTATCTGATAGCTGAAATTAAATATTATTATCTGATAGCTGAAATTAAATATTATTATCTGATAGCTGAAATTAAATATCATTATCTGATAGCTGAAATTAAATATCATTATCTGATAGCTGAAATTAAATATCATTATCTGATAGCTGAAATGAAATATTGTACTACTTATTTCTTAGATTAATTGCATATCATCAAATCAGTTTAAAGAATTTTGTTTGCAAAACATACTTCTATTGCTGTCTTAGTCTAAGCGGCTTTACCCACCAAACGTACAAATGGCCGATCGCTCGTAACTGATTGCTTATTATTATACTCTTCATTTGATATTTTTAAAATCTCTTCTACTTCTACAAATATATACTTTATTTACTTATCTCAGGGTAGTCTACTTCAAACGTAACCCCCTTTTTCGTATTATATTTGTTTATTAATGATTTAATTAATATCTTAAATTTTTCTGATTCTCCGGTTCATACATTCTTAATTGTTATTATTTTCTATACACAATTTTCTGACGCGTTACCATGCTGCTTAAACTATAATCTACACATTTTTTCCATAACGGAATCACTGTATAGTATAGCACGTTGCCATAACATGAATTAGGTTGGACATTAATAAATACTTTCTCTTTGTTTTTATAAACTCAAACACGTGTTGGTTTAGAAGTTCATTTCTTTTTGACTAGATTATTTGATACTTTAATCTTTCTTTGGTTATGCATGTTACGATATCATAACAAATTCTAATTTATTTTCTACGAACATGTGCACTTCCGGTCAAATTGGATAGACTATAAATTAGACAGTTTTGTTTCAAGAAACCCTTCTTAAACAAGTTTCGTCTTTCTTTTCTTTAGAAATACAAAGAGAGTTGCTGGAATAGATCACCTATTTGCTTTCTTGT
>OY744554.1:23176105-23201105 GCA_963556195.1 Sepiola atlantica | reverse complement strand
ATATATAAAAAGTATATATATATGTAATAAAATATAGGTATATATATAATTAATATATATATATCTATAATTAATATATATATATATAATTAATATATATATATCATTAATATATATATATAATTAATATATATATTTATAATTAATATATATATTTATAATTAAAAAATATATATATGTAATTAAAATATATGTATATATGTAATTAATATATATGTATATAATTAATATATATATAATTAATATATATATATATAATAAATATATATATATATAATTAATATATATATATAATAAATATATATATATATAATTAATATATATATATATAATAAATATATATATATAATTAATATATATACATAATTAATATATATATATAATTAATATATATATATATAATTCATATATATATAATTATTATATATATATAATTAATATATATATATAATTAATATATATATATATATAATTAATATATATATATAAATCAATATATATAAAATATAATATTATAATATATATATAATAAATATATATATATATAATAAATATATATATAATAAATATATTAATATAATACATATATATATATATATATTATTAATATATATATATAATTAATATATATATCATTAATATATATATATAATTAATATATATATACATATATATAATTAATACATATATATATATAATAAATATATACATATAATAAATATATATATATATATAATTAATATATACATATAATTAATATATATATATATATAATTAATATATATATAAAATTAATATATATATATATATAATTAATATATATATATAATTAATATATATATATATATATATATATAGAATTGATATATATATATATATATAGAATTAATATGTATATATCATTAATATACATAATTAATATATAATTAATATATATATATATATATAATTAATATATAAATAATATATTTATATAATTAATATATATGTATATATATATATATATTTAATATATATATATAATTAATATATAATTAATATATATAAAATCAATATAAATATATATATAATTAATATATATATATAATCAATATATATATATATATAATTAATATATATAAATATATATAATTAATATATATATAGAGAGATATATAATTAATATATATATATAATTAATATATATATATATATAATTAATATATATATTTATACATTAATATATATATATAATTAATATATATATATAATTAATATATATATATAATTAATATATATATATATATATAATTAATATATATATATAATTAATATATATATATAATAAATAAATATATATATGTATAAATATATATATATATATGTACAATTAATATATATATATATGTAATATATATATATATAATTAATATATATATATATGTAATATATATATATATAATTAATATATATATATATGTAATATATATATATATAATTAATATATATATATATAATTAATATATATATACAATTTATATATATATATATAATTAATATATATATATATAATTAATATATATATATATATAATTAATATATATATATATAATTAATATATATATATAATTAATATATATATATAATTAATATGTATATATATATACTTAATATATAATTAATATATATACTTAATATATAATTAATATATATACATATAATTAATATGTATATATATATATACTTAATATATAATAAATATATATATATATAATATATATATATATAATTAATATATATATATAATTAATATGTATATATATATATACTTAATATATAATAAATATATATATATATAATATATATATATATATAATTAATATATATATATAATTAATACATAATTAATATATATATAGAATTAATATATATATATATATAATTAATACATAATTAATATATATATAGAATTAATATATATATAATTAATATATATATATATAATTAATATATATATATATAATTAATATATATATATATAATTAATATATATATATATAATTAATATGTATATATAATTAATATATATATATAATTAATATATATGGATAATTAATATATATATATAATTAATATATATATATAATTAATATATATATATATATATAATTAATATATATATATAATTAATATATATATATAATCAATATATATATATATAATTAATATATATATATAATTAATATATATATATATAATTAATATATATATATACAATTAATATATATATATAATTAATATATATATAATTAATATACATATTTATATAATTAATTTATATATATATATAATTAATATACATATATAATTAATATATATATATATATAATTAATATATATATATAATTAATATATATATATATAATTAATATATATATATAATTAATATATATATATATATAATTAATATATATATTTATATAATTAATTTATATATATATATAATTAATATTTATATATAATTAATATATATATATAATTAATATATACATAATTAATATATACATATATATAATATATATATATATGTATAAATATGTATATATATATGTATAATAAATATATATATATAATTAATATATATATATGTATAAATATGTATATATATATGTATAATTAATATATATATATGTATAATTAATATATACATATATATATATATATAATTAATATATATATATACATATAATTAATATATATATATATATATATATATAATTAATATATATATATATAATTAATATATATATATAAATACTATATATATATAATTAATATATATATATAATTAATATATATATATATATAATTAATATATATATATATAATTAATATATATATATAATTAATATATATATATGTATAAATATATATATATATATATGTATAATTAATATATATATATATTTATAAATATATATATATATATTTATAAATATATATATATATGTATAAATATATATATATATATATATATATATATATATATATGTATAAATATATATATATGTGTAATGTATAAATATGTGTAATGTATAAATATGTATATATGTATAATTAATATATATATATATGTATAAATATATATATATATAATTAATATATATATATGTATAAATATATATATATAATTAATATATATATATATATATATATAATTAATATATATATATACATAATTAATATATATATATATATATAAAAAGTATATATATATGTAATAAAATATAGGTATATATATAATTAATATATATATATCTATAATTAATATATATATATATAATTAATATATATATATTATTAATATATATATATATATAATTAATATATATATTTATAATTAATATATATATTTATAATTAAAATATATATATATATGTAATTAATATATATGTATATAATTAATATATATATATAATTAATATATATATATAATTAATATATATATATATATAATAAATATATATAAATATAATTAATATATATAAATATAATTAATATATATATATAATAAATATATATATATATAATTAATATATATATATAATAAATATATATATATATAATTAATATATATATATAATTAATATATATATATAATTAATATATTATATATAATTCATATATATATAATTATTATATATATATAATTAATATATATATATAATTAATATATATATATATAATTAATATATATATATAAATCAATATATATAAAATATAATATTATAAATATATATATAATAAATATATATATATATAATAAATATATATATAATAAATATATTAATATAATACATATATATATATATATTATTAATATATATATATATATAATTAATATATATATCATTAATATATATATATATATAATTAATATATATATACATATATATAATTAATACATATATATATATAATAAATATATACATATAATAAATATATATATATATAATTAATATATACATATAATTAATATATATATATATATAATTAATATATATATAAAATTAATATATATATATATAATTAATATATATATATAATTAATATATATATATATATATATAGAATTGATATATATATATAAAATTAATATGTATATATCATTAATATACATAATTAATATATAATTAATATATATATATATAATTAATATATAAATAATATATTTATATAATTAATATATATATATATATATATAATTAATATATATATATATATAATTAATATATAATTAATATATATAAAATCAATATAAATATATATATAATTAATATATATATATAATCAATATATATATATATAATTAATATATATAAATATATATAATTAATATATATATAGAGAGATATATAATTAATATATATATATAATTAATATATATATATATATAATTAATATATATATTTATACATTAATATATATATATAATTATATATATATAATTAATATATATATATAATTAATATATATATATATAATTAATATATATATATAATTAATATATATATATAATAAATAAATATATATATGTATAAATATATATATATATGTACAATCAATATATATATATATTTATAAATATATATATATATATATATATATGTATAAATATATATATGTGTAATGTATAAATATGTGTAATGTATAAATATATATATATATGTATAATTAATATATATATATTTGTATAAATATATATATATAATTAATATATATATATATATGTATAAATATATATATATAATTAATATATATATATATATATATGTATAAATATATATATATAATTAATATATATATATATATATATATATATGTATAAATATATATATATAATAAATATATATATAATTAATATATATATATAATTAATATGAATATATAATTAATATATATATATATATAATTAATATATATTTGTAATTAATATATATATATATAATTAATATATAGATATATAATAAAAATATATGTATATATAGAATTAATATATATACATATAATTAATATATATCTATAATTAATATATATATAGAATTAATATATATATAGAATTAATATATATGTATATATATAATTAATATATGTGTATATATATAATTAATATATATATATCATTAATATATATATATAATTAATATATATATATATATAATTAATATATATATATATATATAATAAATACATATATATAATAAATATATATATAATAAATATATATATAATTAATATATATATCTAATAAATATATATATATAATAAATATATATATAATTAATATATATATATAATTAATATATATATATAATTAATATATATATATAATTAATATATATATATATAATTAATATATATATATAATTAATATATATATAATTAATATATATATATTTAATATATATTATATAATTAATATATATATATAATAACTATATATATATAATAAATATATATATATAATAAATATATATATAATGAATATATATATATAATAAATATATATATATAATAAATATATATATATATATATAATAAATAAATATATATATAATAAATATATATATAATAAATATATATATATAATTAATATATATATATATAATTAATATATATATATAATTAATATATATATATATAATTAATATATATATATATATAATTAATATATATATATATATAATAAATATATATATATAATAAATATATATAATTAATATATATATATATAATTAATATATATATATAATAGATATATATATATATAATTAATATATATATATAATTAATATACATAATTAATACATATATATATAATTAACATATATATATAATTAATATATATAATTAATATATATAATTAATATATATGTATATAATTAATATACATAATTAATATATATATATATATAATTAATATACATAATTTATATATATATATATATAATTAATATATATATATAATTCATATATATATATAATTAATATATATATATATAATTAATATATATACATATAATTAATATATATATATATAATTAATATATATATATAATTAATATATATATATATAATTAATATATATATATATAATTAATATATATATATATAATAATTCATATATATATATATAATTAATATATATATATATATATATATAATTAATATATATATATATATATATATAATTAGTATATATATATATAATTAATATATATATATATAATTAATATATATATATATAATTAATATATATATATATGTATATGTATATGTGGGAAAAAAAAGAAACAATGTTTCAGACAACATGTAGAAATAAAAATGGAATAAAGAAAAAGCAATTCAACAACTAACAAAAATAAACTCAAAACTCATGTTGTAAAGTTCCACCGAGATATTTCTGTCGTAGATACCGCCATTTTCGAGCGGTTCATAAACTTTATTTCAAAACGGAAAAGGTTTCAAATTTATACGAGAATGCGATTGGAAGAAAATGTCAAGTGCAGAGAACAACAAAAGGGGGGAGAAAAAGGAATGCGAGGAATGTTATGAAAAGAGAAAGAAAAAGAAGATTAAGAAGAGGAAGAAGAAGAAAGAGAGACCGATCAACCAGTGTCTTTAGAAGAAGACAAGAAGAAGGGAAAGCAAGAGTAAAAAGAGTAAACGTGAGAAAGGGTAAATCGACATTTTGCTGTCGAAAACTATTAAAGAAGAAAAAGAGAGAGAGAAAAAATCAGTGCTAAGAATATATGAACATAATCGTGCCATAAAAAACGGCAGTACCTCAATGCACTATGCACTCATATGATCTCTTCCGACCACCACTTCAATACCCATAAGGCAATCTCTATCAAACATATTCATGACACCAAACTTCGACGTCTTACAGAATCCTGTGTGATCCTATGTCATAAAAACACCATTGACAAAATAAAAGGTTTCTATAACATTTCCTTTGCTTCGGCTAGATCGATTCTATACGAGAGGAATATAAATGAATATGACTCTGGCTAACTTTTAACCCTTGTCTCTCTTCTTCCCCCTTCTCCTCCTCCCCTACTTCCTCTTTCTCCCTTGTTTCGTCCCTCGACGTTAACTGCTTCAAATTACTACTAATCCTAGTAGACTTTTGACGTTCCCAGTCCGAATTCAATCAGTAGGCGATATCTTAGCACTGATTAATATATATATATAATTAATATATATATATATACTTATATATATATATATATATATATATATATATATATATATATATATATATATATATATATATATATATATATATATATATATATATATAATTAATATATATATATAATTAATATATATATATATATATATATATAATTAATATATATATATAATTAATATATATATATATATATATATTAATTATATATATATATGATTAATATATATATTAATTAATATATATATTAATTAATATATATATATATACTTATATATATATATTAATTATATATATATATATATATATTAATATATATATACTTATATATATATATTAATTAATATATGTATATATATATATATATATATATATAATTAATATATATACACTTATATATATATTAATTATATATATATATAATTAATATATATATATATATATAATATATATATATATATATATATATATATATATATATATATATATTAATAATATTTAAATAAATTTTTCGTGGTACAAAATTTGATAACGGCGAGGAATACGGACGTTTGGGACATTTTTGGAGGGTCGAATGAGATTAAACAAATATAAAAACGAGAGAAAACGATTAAAAAGAAATTAATTAATGTACTGAACCGGTTTTCGTCCACACTCATCAGAGTAAAACGTGGAAGTGATTGAATTTCATAATGGGTAATATTAGCATAAAATTTGCTAATCAAATTTCTGTAGCTGTGCGTCGGTGTTACCAGGCATCTAATCCTAGAATCGTCTTTCTGCTCGACTTTTGCTCAAATCCATTCATAAGGATGTCTCGCACCCAACATATTATTTATCTATTTAAATGTCGGTGCGATGCCGTATACGTGGGAAGAACAGTGCAAAGGTTTGAATCCAGAATCAAACAACACATCCCCCCTGCCATACGCCAGGGCCGACTAAATAATTTAAATAATTTAGTTAATACATCCGGGTCTGCTATTGCTGCCCATCTCATAAATAGCGCCGAATGTGCGTCGACGTACACTAGTGACTGGTTTTCTGTCATAAGTAGATCGCATTCTCTATTCCACCTCAAAGTCATGGAAGCCATATATATCAAATCAATCAAACCTTCCCTTTTGTAAGCAAAAGGAATGGCTTTTAGGACTTAATGTGATCAACTTATGACTCTCCTCCCTATATTTGTTTTTCTCCTAAACATGTCACTAGTTTTCATTACAAATTTTTTTTAGGTTTTAGTCGTATTCAATCACTTCCACGTTTTACTCTGATGAGTGTGGACGAAAACCGGTTCAGTACATTAATTAATTTCTTTTTAATCGTTTTCTCTCGTTTTTATATTTGATTAATTAATATATATATACTTATATATATATATATTATATATATATATACTTAATATATATATATATACTCAATATATATATATATACTTAATATATATATATATATACTTAATATATATATATACTTAATATATATATATATACTTAATATATATATACTTGATATATATATATATATACTTAATATATATATATACTTAATATATATATATATGTAATTAATATATATATATATATAATTAATATATATATATACTTAATATATATATATATATACTTAATATATATATACATATATATATATATATATATGTAATTAATATATATATATAATTAATATATATATATATAATTCATCTATATATATATAATTAATATATATATATATAATTAATCTATATATATAATTAATATATATATATAATTACTATATACATATAATTAATATATATATGTATGATTAATCTATATATATATAATTAATATATATATATAATTAATATATATATATATAATTAATATATATATATAATTAATCTATATATATAATTAATATATATATATAATTAATATCTATATATATATAATTTATATATATATATAATTAATATATATATATATAATTAATATTAATATATGTATATATATAATTAATATATGTATATATATAATTAATATATATATATATATAATTAATATATATATATATAATTAATATATATATAATTAATATATATATATATAATTAATATATATATATATAATTAATATATATTTATATACAATTAATACATATATATATAATTAATATATATATATATATATATATAATTAATATATATATATATAATTAATATATATATATATATAATTAATATATATATATATATATATAATTAATATATATATATATATATAATGAATATATATATATATATATAATTAATATATATATATATAATTAATATATATATATATAATTAATATATATATATAATTAATATATATATATATATATAATTAATATATATATATATAATTAATATATCTTTATATATAATTAATATATATATATATATCATTAATATATATATATATAATTATATTATCTTTATATATAATTAATATATATATATATATATATATATATATAATTAATATATATATACATAATTAATATATATATACATAATTAATATATATATATAATATATATATATATAATTAATATATATATATATAATTAATATATATATATAATATATATATATAATTAATATATATATATATAATTAATATATATATATAATATATATATATATAATTAATATATATATATATATATAATTAATATATATATATATATATAATTAATATATATATATATATATATAATTAATATATATATATATATATATATAATTAATATATATATATATATAATGAATATATATATATAATGAATATATATATATAATGAATATATATATATATATATAATGAATATATATATATATATAATTAATATATATATATATAATGAATATATATATATATATAATGAATATATATATATAATGAATATATATATATATATATAATGAATATATATATATATATATAATTAATATATATATATATATATAATTAATATATATATATATAATTAATATATATATATATATATATATATATTCATTATATATATATATATATATATATAGGAATTAAGTTCAAATATTAACAAAATGAACAACATCAATACTTTTCGAAAGTGCTCAATATATTAGAATTTTTATATTAAAATAAACATAGTTTGCGTACCCGACAATTGTTTCAGAACCTCGGCTCCTCCTCATTAGCAAAGATTAGATCCGCCAATAGACAATCATAAAACAAAAAAAAAAAAAAAAAAAAAAACCAACAGACAAATTACATTTCAAAATTTTCAGACAAGAAACCCTAAGATGACATTTTGACACCTACCTATCGACCCATAAGAAAGTCGGTCAGCTCAAACTATATGCAGGACTGGCTAGACTCTCCCCTTCCTTAACTCCATTCACACACTAAGACACACCCACGCTTATACGCACACAACTTACATACTCACAAACACACTATACGTTTCGTCCCTTTTCAATCAGGACTCATCAGCATAGAGATATGACTATTCACTATTCGAAACCCTGGATTACAAGTATTTTTCAACTCAAATCCAAACAATGATAATTTTAACACATTTAAAAGCGGCACGATATCCAGGCATTCTACTTCTATTAAAGAAGGAATGATGCATATAAAGCAAGTCACGTCACGCCGTGTTTGTACTACCATTTAGAGTGCTCTACTTAATTTACGAGGAGCGACAAATATAAAATATTTGTTATTGTTTATTATCTATGTACGTATACGTTTCGTCCCTTTTCAATCAGGACTCATCAGCATAGAGATATGACTATTCACTACCGGTCGTACGATTCGAAACCCTGGATTACAAGTATTTTTCAACTCAAATCCAACGTCGTTAACCACGCAGCCAATATTTGAATAGCCGATAAACAATGATAATTTTAACACATTTAAAAGCGGCACGATATCCAGGCATTCTACTTCTATTAAAGAAAGAATGATGCATATAAAGCAAGTGACGTCATGCTGTGTTTGTACTACCATTTAGAGTGCTCTACTTATTTTACGAGGAGCGACAAATATAAAATATTTATTATCTATGTACGTATACGTTTATATATATATATATATATATATATATATATATATATATATATATATATATATATTGGCGGATCTAATCTTTGCTCATCAGTATATCCCTGAGGAGGAGCCGAGGAGGTTCTGAAACAATTGTCGGATACTCAAACTATGTTTATTTTAATATATATATATATATATATATATATATATATATATATATATATATATATATATATATATAAACTTTATATAAACAGTAAAACAGTGTAAGCAAATGAATTCATGTTTCCTTGCTAAGCAGACGTCGTTGGTGCTGTCACGGCAATAATTCTTGTGATTATTGCCGTGACCCAATAGACCGGTATTGTCTTGGTCTTCGGGTCTTGATTTACGCCGGTCTATAGGATTGTCCTGTGCAGTTCTAGGAGGTGCACCCTCCCAGGCTTTGCCTCCCCTCTTTTGGGAGGAGTAAGTTTATTGCTTACTGCCTTACCGGGGAATGCCGACGGGGCTGCCCAGGCAATTTTTTATGGCCAGAGTGCTCACTTTCTCGGTCGCTGACTTTTCAAACCCCACTTTCCCGACCCGATCTTGGATCACATCTTACTTGTGGGAGTAAGATAAAACTGGCCTTGTGCCTAACTCCTGGGAAGGAGTAAATAAACCCCGAAGGTTAGCACATCAATATGAATTAATTGGCTTAGGCTGTTTTAATGTTTAAATAAAGTTTATTCATAAAGGACTACCTTGCATTGAGCAATTTTGAAAAAATATTGTTTTTAAATTCATTTTACTAATACATGTATTTAAACTTGCTTAATATATATATATATATATATATATAATATTTATAAATAAATATTAAATTATTTATACCTACAGACGCTAGCGTTTCAAGCTTATTGCTCTCATCAGTGCAGCGAAGTAACAATTTCAGACGGTCGGGAGGCGCGAACCCGGTACACAGAGTCAGCTATATCCACTCGGCCCACGGAAACTGTCACGTAAATATATATATATATATATATATATATATATATATATATATATATATATAAACAGATAGACAACGCCTTATCATTGCTGTTTTTGTCACGTCTTGGCACGAATAAGAGGAAGAAAGGCATACAAATATGAAAATAATTTTAGGAAATAGATATAATTTTTGGTCATTTACTTACGGTTTAAATTTCATTTGAATCAAACGGAAAACAGTTTTCAGTGAGGGGTTCTGCCCCCGGGGACCATATTAATATCATCAAAATTTGCTGAAATACTTGGAATAGACATTATTTTTTGTAATTTACCTATGGTTTAAATTCCATTTGAATCTAAGGGAAAACTGTTTTCAGTGAGGGGTTTTGCCCCCGGGGATCCTATTAATATCATCAAAATTTGCTGAAATACTTGGAATAGATATTATTTTTGGTAATTTACCTATGGTTTAAATTTCATTTGAATCTAAGGGAAAACAGTTTTCAGCGTTGAAGTGATATATTTCTCATATAGCATATGACTTTCACTGAGAGGTCAGTAGGTCACATGCCAATTTTCAAGCATTTCTGCCCAGCGGTTTGGGCAAACATAAGACACAAAGATCAGGCGGTTACACACAGAGACATACACACAGACACATACACACAGACACACACACACACACACACACACACACACACACACACACACACACACACACACAGAATTACTATTTTATATATATAGAAGATATATGAATAAATTCGATAAAGTAAAAACATCCTATTTAAAGTTAATTAAACTTATTCAATAGACGCACCATCGTTTTATATACTGCTTATGTGTATGCCATGTCAGTCGCAACTTTAACTAATTTGTATTGGTTTTCGAAAATCAATTCATTATTATTTTAATTCAATTATTGTTGTGATTTTAATATAACAAATAGTTCTGTTACGCAATATTGTCTGATTTCTGATCATTTGTATTGAAATGTTACTTTCTGTAGAGGGGGCGACTTAATTTTCAACACCCCAACCCTAACCCTAACGCGGACAGACTTGATTTTTCTAAATTGAAAGTGAAAAGGCAAATTTATTTCTTCTTTCATTTCATTTCTTTACAGTCACATTTATAAGATAAATAAATCTGTGTCGAAATAACCAAAATGTTTAAGTTTTCGTATTTACAGCAAAATTATGAATGAAATGTTTATTATGTTAAACTAACAGGACTACTTGACGTTGTCCGGATGAGTCGCAAGTAACTTATTTTTTATCAATAACAATTGATTTCCTACTCTTGTCACACACGAGCGAAATCTTACTGTAAAAACTGAAAGAAAACATATCTAGAAAACCTTACAAACAAAAACAAAAAACTAAACAAAAACTTCAATTTTTAATTTTAAATTTTCATAAACTTAAATCTTATCTAAAGAACAAATTAAAAACCGCGAGCTAAGTTTTACTTAAAAAGATAAACTAATTTGCCCTCTCTCCTGAATCTGTAATCAAACCTGTGTGCCTGTAGTCATAAATAAAGCACTTGTGTACCCGTTTTATTCACAAAAATATTAAGAACAAAGAATATATTTTGTGTCTATGAAAAGTAAAAAAAGAAATTCATTTATTTTTCATTATCAGTTATTAAGATTTCTTTATTCATAAAAAATAAATTTGCATACGTGATTATTCTTTCATTTCGTTATAATTATCAGTTATTATTAAGATTAAGCCTCCTGTTCGTTGCTCATAAATTAAATTTGCATATACAATTATTCTTTCCTTTTCTTTATTATTATAAGTAATTATTGAGATTAAGACCCTTTTCGTTGCTAATAAAATCAAATTTGCATACATGATTATTTTTATGAGCAAGGAAGGAGGGCTTAATCTTGATAATGACTAATAATAATTATAAGTCATTATTGAGATTAAGTCCCTCTTCTTGCTCATAAAATTTAATTTGCATACGATATTATTGGATAAAGGCGAACACACGTACGTTCATTTTTATTATTTTAAATGAATGTTTCAAGTATTTCAAGTCGCCATCAACCGAAGAGACAGAGGGATAGCCAGTCAGTATATATAAAATTACGTACGTTTATATGTTTATATACAGGACTGATTCGTTAACTTATAAACCGATCATTATGAATTTTAGAACACAGCTGCTAGGTTTAAGAGGTCAAAATATGGGCTATATTTAGTTTAACTGATTGTCATCAAAGACAGTAAAAATGTTTGGAAGTCCTTCAAGAAAATTCAGATTTCTCCGACTATTCTGAAATTTGAACAGTAGGTATTAGATATCAATGAATAACTCTGAAATGAAAAATAAATTTCACCAATTATAATGCAGGACAACAATGACCATAATCAAAAAAATGAAACCAACGTTTTGGTATTTTTTCAATTTTTGCAGGTGCTTAAAAATTGATGCAAAATTCACAAAGAGTTTTCCATTATTTTGTCCACTCCTGTATATATATATATATATATATATATATATATATATATATATATATATATATATATATATATATATATATATTTATATATATTCATATATATATATATATATATATATATATATATATATATATATATATATACGTATACATATATATATATACGTATACATATATATATATATACGTATACATATATATATACGTATACATATATATATATATATATATACGTATACATATATATATATATACGTATACATATATATATACGTATACAATATTATAATATATATACGTATACGTATATATATATATATATACGTATACATATATATATATACGTATACATATATATATACATATGTATATAAATATACATATGTATATATATAGATGTATATATATACATGTTTATACATATATATATATATATATATATATATATATATATATAAATGTGATATTTAGAAAGGCAATACAATGCAGAGGTGTGACGGATAGACACAAGTTTGAGCAAATAAGACATATAATGATGGAACAAATGAATTAGTTTCAACCTTAATACAATGTGTACATACACATATATATTTATTTATTATTATTATTTTTGTTGTTGTTTTTTTTTTCCTTTCACAACACATATATATCTGTCTATCTACACAATGTTACAATGTTATGTAATACCTGTATCAAGATGGTCTGGTGGAAATTCCGTATGATATAATATATTTTTTTTAATTTTCGGGAACTCTTTCTTCTTCAGAACTGTGTTCAACTCAAGTTCAAGCGTGCATATGAAGGAAGCCGTAAGATTTAGTCTCGTACTTTAGTAGTTTAGTACCGGTTACATTTTAAATACCAAACCAGATTAAAAATAAAATAAACTTTTTTTTAAAAATTATTATTAATTTATTTTATTATTTTATTTTTTATTAATATTTTATTTATCTACTTTAAAAAATTTTTTTTTTACTTTTTTACTTAAAAAAAAACCTTTTTTACTTCGAACTGTCCATGAACACCACATACAAATGCCACCGTACTTACACTGTATACCGTTTACAGTGAACCACATGCTACAAAATATACATTGGTAGTACGGTGAGACCCCTACATATTAGAGTCAAAGAACACCTACAAACACGCACCTCTTCCTTCCACAAGCACATCCACGCATGTGGCAACACCAGCAAATCATTCAAGATTGATATCCTAGCTACGAAGAGAAACGTTGGCAACCTTCGAATAAAAGAATCGATACTAATAGCAAAACTATCTCCGCAAATAAATCACCGACTCGAATTAGGATCTTCATTTCTAGTCTGATATAGTTTTACATCTCACTCTTGTATTGATTTTATCTTAATTTAACTCTTAAATGAATACTAAAAACTAATAATCCAACAAAAACATCACCTTATAATAATAACAAATAATATAACAACATAGGTCAAATACTCACTTAACGAAAAAAAAAATAATAAATAAACAAACTGGGGAAAAAAATTAAATAAATAAATAATAAAATAAATAAATAAATAGATAAAGAAAAATGAATAAATAAATAATAATAATTTAAAAAAAAAATGGTTAAGTACAATAAATAAATAGATAAATAATAAATAAATAAATAAAAATTAATAGAAAACTAGGAAAAAAAATAATAAATTGAAAAAATATTAAAGTCTATAAACTAATAATAGTAATAACTTAACCTAACAAAAAGATTAACTATAATAATAGTAACAATAATAACAATAATAACAATAGCAACAACGACAACAACAACAACGACAACAACAACAACAACAACAACAACAACAACAACAACGACAACAACAACGACGACGACGACGACGACGACAACGACAACGACAACGACAACGACAACGACAACGACAACAACAACAATAACAATAATAATAATAATAATAATAATAATAATAATAATAATAATAATGATGGATGAAATACCGGAACCACCTCAGATAACATTAATAATAATAATTAAAAAAAAAGAAGGGGAAAAAATGAAAAAAAAGGAATGAAACATTCATTATAACAATATTTTAGCCTAACAATTAGAAATAACTTATTTATAAGCGACATAAACAACAAATGAACTGAATTACCTCCCTTTCATTGTTGTCTTAGCGTTACACGAATCATTAATGAACAGATAATATTGAATTAATTAATGAAATATACATATTTAAAAATAGAATGATATAAATAAATAAACTAAATATTAATATACACAATAATTTAAAACGAACAGAGAATGCAATGTTTAATGACAGTATTAACCGACATATTAATTTAAACGAATAGACTTGGTTTAAAAAAATTTTTTTTAGATTAGAATTTAAAATTTAACGACAAAAAAGGAAAGATTCTAAAAAGTAAAAACAAACAACAAAAAAAGTTTAATAAAGTAAATAGATGAATAAATACATTAGATAAAAAGTAGATAAATAAAATATTAATAAAAAATAAAATAATAAAATAAATTAAAAATAATTAATAATAATTTAAAAAAAAGTTTATTTTATTTTTGAATCTGGTTTGGTACTTTTTTTTTTTTTTTTTTTTTTTTTTTTTTTTTTGGCTAAGAAAGCATACGCACAAGCCATGTAAGATAGGCAAAAATTTAATCAGTGTACAAAAATAAATCAAGTTTTCTCTTGAAAGCACTGATAGTAGGCGCTTGGATGACCTCAGCGGGAAGCCTGTTCCAGGGGTTGACAGAACGAATTGAGAAGGATGCTTGACGCCTCTGAAGCCGAAATTTACGACAGTAGAGCTTCTGGTCATGACCTCGAAGGCCTCTGTCTGGCGCACGAGTAAAGAATTCGTCAGCGGGGAGATTGATGAGCCCATTCAGGATTTTGTAAACCAGGATGAGGTCCCCTCGCATCCTTCGAATTTCGAGCGTCGGAAGTTGAAGACGGTGGAGTCTTTCTTCATACGAGAGATCGGCAAAGCCAGAAATCATTTTGGTTGCACGCCTCTGGATGCGTTCAACATGAAGTATATCCTTTCGGAGATAGGGACTGCACGCCTCAACACCGTACTCCAGCAAAGGTCGAACAAGCGTCAAATAGAGTGGACGGAACACTTCGGCCGTCAGGTTGATGAAGGAACGTCGAATTTGAAACAAGACGCCCCGGGCTTTGCTGGACATTTCAACGCAGTGACGAGACGGTTTGAAAGAGCTATCCACTCTTACACCAAGATCAGTTGCCTGAGATACTGAGGCCATTTCATGGTTGTTCGGACCGATAGTGAAGAGCTGGGATGGTCGCGCGCCAACTGGAAGATGACTACATTTGGCTGCGTTGAGTGGAAGGTCCCAGTCTGAGGCCCAGTTTGCAGTACAATCCAGATCGGTTTGCAGGATGGCATGATTGCGTCTTTGCGCTATGAGTTTGACATCATCAGCGAAAAGCAAAACTTTGCCCTGAAGTAAGTCTGGAAGGTCGTTGACGAACAGGAGGAACAAAATCGGGCCAAGCACTGAACCTTGTGGTACTCCGCTGCAAGCATTTGCTTCTGCTGAAGTGCATCCACTCACAGAAACTCGAAAAGTTCGTGCTTGTAGAAACGACCTTAAAATTTAACCGGTATTTTCTGCGAGACTAAATCTTACGGCTTCCTTCATATGCACGCTTGAACTTGAGTTGAACACGGTTCTGAAGAAGAAAGAGTTCCCGAAAATTAAAAAAATATTATATCATACGGAATTTCCACCAGACAATCTTGATACAGGTATTACATAACATTGTAACATTGTGTAGATAGACAGATCTATATGTGTTGTGAAAGGAAAAAAACAAAAAAAATAATAATAATAAATATATATATATATATATATATATATATATATATATATATATATATATATATATGTGTGTGTGTGTATGTACACATTGTATTAAGGTTGAAACTAATTCATTTGTTCCACCATTATGTCTTATTTGCTCAAACTTGTGTCTATCCGTCACACCTCTGCATTGTATTGCCTTCTAAATATCACATTTCTATATACCAATAAATAATGCTTCAAGCAAACTACATAAACCTCTTATATATATATATATATATATACATGTTTATATATAGTCTAAAGAAGCTTTGAGTCATTTTAAACAAATGAAAAAAAAAAGAAAAAAAGTAAAATGCAGTTTAAATTCCAAGAGAAACTAACTAAATCCAAGATATCGCAGACTTAACATTCGTTGGAAAATTCATAAATAAAAAAGAGAGGATTCAGTGAAACAAAAACATGTTTATATATATATATATATATATATATATATATATATATATATATATATATATAGTATTTACCTTATACCTTAAGTGTTTTGAATGTTAAATTGTTTTTCATATTTATTAATATTTAATTGTATGTAACTTTTTCAGAATTTATACAAGATGCGATTGAAATAATACATCAATTAGGAAACAACAAAAAAACAACGATAAAAAAACGGAACGTATTCTCGCCATTGCTCATGTCAGGTAAGTGGAAAGCTACATCGATTGACATTTTTTTTAATTGTCCACCATATTTTCTATCGCTCCGGAGTCGTGGCCGTGAAAAGGTGTTTCTATGTCGCAAAACAGGTTCATCTAGATATGAACCCTTTCGTATTATTAATCGTTTGCTGCATTTCTACGTTCATGATTACGTTTACAATAATGAGCTTCTAAAAAACAGACACATTTGTTTTTTAATTGGGATCATACTTAATGGAAACATATATTCATTGATGAGGAGGATCGCTGGTCACCCAAAAGAATAAAACAAGACGTGGCAGATGAAACCACTTGGAGGACCTCTAGATTATAAAATATCGACGTGCTTGGCGCCGCCCAATATTCGGTCCTTCAACTCATCAATGTGGCTAGACACAGCGAACGCACCGACTTCGAGGTTCGAACCTTGGACCTTAGTCACCACAAACTGAGAAAATCCAACGCTGTTATCGTCTCGCTAATTCGCCTTTTTAAACGATTTTATTTTATTTACTATTTTCCAATATCGATAACGTTGGATGATTTCATTCTTTTAAGTAAATAATCTTTGTAGCTTAAGTGAAAAGCGTCATTTAGAGCGAAATGGCTGACTGTGATTTATTGTTAGTCTCGAAGCACAGGTTAATCTAACACGTGTCTGTAGAAGGATCAAATACATTCTTGAACACGTCTAAGTAATAAGCAGAAAAGTCCCGTCATCAGAGCATCGTTGTCAAATTAAAAACAAACAAACGATCAAAAACGTGAAATTTCACGCAAAATGTCCTCAAATGTTCATGGAAGCAACAGCAAAAGAAAACACGAAAATTCCATTTGAACAAAATTTGCATCATTCAAATTCGTTTGCAAATCAAAAACGGTTCAATTGTCTGTCGGGAACTTAAAAGTTCAATCAACGATTCAGTTACAAAGACTGAGAAGATATCAAAAATAAACTCTTACATTTGGCATTCGGAACCGAAACTATTCTTCCATTGTGTAAAATGTTCAAATCAGAATTATATATATATATATATATATATATATATATATATATATATATATATATATATATATATATATACTATCAAAAAGTTAGGACGCACATAGAAACATGTAATTGGTAAACAAAAAAAGGAATAGGCAGAGTACGCATTACTAAGGCAGTAGTTTTTACGATGTCAATACCAAAGTTTGAATCTCACATTACTATGAAAAATGTAAGTAGATATGTGTTTTATAAATTTAAAGATATTAATATAAATATAATAACATAACAACATAAACATTATTATATGAATTTATTGTTTAAAACTAAGTGACCCTTTTGTGACAATCTTAAATAAATAGCATAATGATTATTTAGCATTAGTTTAAAGCGAATTATTTTTGCTTAGAAATAATTTCTGATGTTTTTTGATAAAAAACAATACGCAAATATATTCATCGTAATTACTTACTCTCACATAATGTTACTTAGTATTTGTATACTAAGTTATTGTTATTTTTCCAATAAATTTCAAGAATAAGCTATAAAGCAGTAGAAGCAACTATTTGTGTAAAACTATTTGTGTAAAACTATTTGTGTAAAACTATTTGTGTAAAACTATTTGTGTAAAACTAAAGTTGTTCATAACTGTCTGTGTATGGTACACATTGTGTACTTTTGGGGTTAATGAAGACTCTTTGAAACAAATCTCCGATAGCTATGTGGTTCTTTTCAGAAAGTGGTGGTCTGCTATGCATAACGACACGATAACCCCAGAACTAATATACTGGACAGATTCATAATACTGAATATAATGAGTTTAATAAGTACTTCAAACTAATGAAAACTACTACTACTACTACTACTACTACTACTACTACTACTACTACTACTACTAAAACAGTGACAACTTACATGTCTGAGGTTATGAGAATAGACAAGTTTTCATTGTTGGAGTTAAACATTAAATGATTGGAACTTATTTGAAGTAAAATTTCCTTTCCATCTGTATTTTAAGCGACATTAAAATAAGGGGGTCTGTTTATGGGAAGAAATACACACACACATATGCATATATAAATTGTGTGTATTTAGGCAGCATTTTCTCATTTATGCTAACATTGTTAAAAATAACATAATTCGTCTGTTTAATTATATCTTTTTTATTTTTTCAATTTTTCTGATGGTCTTTTTGTATTAAAATTTTACAAAAAAAAAAAAATGTTCCATAGGTTTCACGAACGTTTTCGATTCTTCGTCGAATCAAAAGTAAATGAACAACAAAGCTGGAGAAAGAAGAGAATTTTTTAAAAGACAGCAGAGAAACGCGCAGATGAAGGTTTTCGCATTGTTCCAGGAAGTCGTTGACGATTTAAATTCAGCAACGCTGGAGAGATCACAGAACAAAATCGCATTACGTTAAGCATTTTAAAATGTTACTACTGGTGCCAATTCTCCGCTATCTTACAAAGATTAAACTCAAGATATAATCTAACTAAACCTTATTTCTAGAATACTTATTCCAATGTTGATCAAAATTTTAGAATATGTCTAAAATTTAAGACTTAAGTAGAAATTGGAATTCAAGGATTCTTGCTTAATATAATGACTATGGATCAAATTCAATGCAAATTTGAAATATTTTAATTTTTAAATGGGAGATTATGCCCATAAAACACTTTAAAATACCCGAAACTATCTTAATTTTCACGAAGTGCTTTCACCCTTTTAACATAAAACTAAATAAAACTAAATATATCCCACAACATGCATAACAGCTGTGTTTTAAAATTCATAATAATTGTTGAATTAATTTAGGATTGAATCTTATACATAGAAATATATAAACATATAGACGCACCTAACTTATATATATATATATATATATATATATATATATATATATATATATATATATATAGTGTGTCAGGTTATATTGAAAAGAAATCAATAAAGTGTTCAATCGCAGAGGGGTGAGAGCTAATATAATTTATTTGAAAACTACGTTACATATTTCAGAAACGTACCGCGGTTTTATTCAGATGAGCTGACTTTTTGCATTAAAAAAATCTATACCAAGTGGAATCATCGGCGTACTGAAAGAGGTCAAATTACGAGTAGAAATGGCGTTCTATCGATAAAAGACCGGTGCAATCCTGGAAATTCTCTGGAAAAATATATTTATTGGGAATTAATTGAGTTTATTTTATTTATTATTTATAATTTTGTGTTTTAAGAAGGTTTTTATTTTATCTTACTCAGTGTTTTATTTATTTATTTATTTATTTGTAGTCTTTATTTTTATTTAAGGGGTTGTTTGTAGATCGTAGGAGATTACAGGTGTCTATAAAAGTGAAAATACAAAGTCGGGGGCGTTTGAATTCGTCATTTAAAAGTTGTAATACGTTTCATGTTGATATTTAAAATTATGTATTGGATTTATTATTTATAGTTTTGTGTTTTAAAGGTTTTATTTTGTTTGGGGGTTTATTTACTTATTTATTAATTGGTACTTTCTTATTTTAAAATTCGTCTCGCAAGAAAACAAAAACAAAGGGAGATGACGTATGAATATACCGTTAATTATTTTAACCCTGACGCAGTACTTATTTTAAAAGAGAGAAGTCAACAACGCACCGTTTTAACAACTCCCTTTGTTTTTGTTTTCTTTGGGACGAATTTGAAAATAAAAAAACTACCAATAAATAAAAAAGTAAATAAAAGACCAAACGAAATAAAACTTTTAAAACACAAAACTATAAATAAAATAAATAATTAATCCGATACATAAATTTAAACGCGGTATCACCATCAAAAGGAGACTTCAGTATTACAGCTTTTAAACGTCGAATTCAAACGCCTGTATTTTCACTTTTCAGGACATTGGACATCTCCTACAATCTACAAACAACCCTTAAATAAAAATAAAAATAAAAACTACAAATGAATAAATGAATATAACAATTAGTAGAATAAAATAAAAGCCTTCTTAAAACACAAAACTCTAAATAATAAACAAAATAAAACTCAATTAATTTCCAACCAATATATTTTTTCCAGGGAGACTTTCCAGGAGTGCGCCGTTTTTTTTACTCCATCTCTCATCGTAATTTGGCCTCTTTCAGTACGCTGACGATTCCACTGGGTATCGATTTTTTGTAAATGCAAAAAGTCAGCCCATCTGGACGAAACCGCGATACGTTTCTGAAATATGTAACACATAGTTTTCAAATAAATTATATATATATATATATATATATATTTATATTGCAATATTCTATAAAAACTTAAGTTTCTTGAAATTATTTGGATACTTTTGTTCCATTGACTCGAAGTGATATCCATTTCTCTCGATCAGCTCAGATTTCGATGCGAAGTTGACTTTTAAAAAAATCATTGACATTTTTGGCTGATTTTTGTAAATTTTTCGCATTTTAGCTAGGTTTCTTAAAAACCTATTTTGGTCGAGAAATATTTAACCTCTCGCCCTGAAAACACAATTTATTGATTAAATGTCACAAACTTCGATTACTGTTAAATTGAATAGTAGACACCCTCGTTACACAGCGGAACCTTTCGGCGATCGCTATAGTATCAGGACAAATTCTACACTTTTGTACAGTTTTGTAAGAAAAAAGATTTGGTAGCCGTAATAAAGCTACAATGACGGCCAACACTTCAGAAGGTACATCCTCTTCAAAACACCGTAATAACCGCCTTGAAGCTGGTAATCTTTCATTCCGTTTCTATTTTTACAAGTTTATGTGAAGCGCACCCTGTTCCAAATCTAATAAGAATCGTTGGCGAATAAGAATTGACGACTTATGACTTCTATAGTTAAGGGATGATTCTTACTTTTTTGTTGTTTTTGTTTTGTTCACCCCAAACAAGGCACATTGCAACTGAAGCAGGGACAAGATGCATAGGGAGGGGGCAACCTGTGTGATTGTTGGACAGCAAGATGTTTGTTCATATTAGATTTAAATTTATGAAGCTTGGTGTGGTCGGGGAAACAGGGGACAGGAAAGAAATTAAAAAGGCAGACGACTCGACAAAAGAATTTACTAGAGTAGAAAATTCCCCGGCATATAAGAACCTCTACAGAAAATGTTGTTAATAGTCCGGTGCGTAGGGGATATTTACATTAGAGGTTATTTGTGCAGTAAGTTTATCAGAGCACATTTCGTGGAAGTACCTGCAAACAAGCACACGGTTGCAACACTGTGACAATGCGACAGGAGCTGGAGCTTGATAGTCAGTGCGTGACCCATTAAGTTAGAAAGTCTTTCTTGCATCCTGTCCAAGAGGGCGGGGATAGTCGTTGGTGCACCAGCCCAGCTGTGGCAACAATACTCTATGTACGGGCTTTATAGAGATATAGGATACTGGCAGGTGTGAGGAGTTTTCTAGTCCCGTAGAAGGAGCTTACTTTATTAGCAGCAGACTTAGCAGCATCTTCTATGTACTTATTCCACTTCATGTTGCCTGAGACTGTCAGGCTGAGGAGTTTAATTGTTGGACTCTCTGGATATGTGCTAGCGGCCGTGACAACCGGTGGCTAGACAGGTTCTTTATAGTTGTTAAAGGAAATGAGATTTGTTTTGGTAGTATTGAATATAACCAACCATTTTTTGGTGCCATTCTACTACATTCTGAAACCAATTAGAACAACATGTGAATACCGTCAGTGAAGCACACACGGTTGTCCAATGTGAACTTTGCGCATTTTCATCGCT
>OY744554.1:23158605-23163605 GCA_963556195.1 Sepiola atlantica | reverse complement strand
CAGTTGAGCAAGTTCGGACAGCCTTTCAGCGGAGCCCCCGTAAATCAGTGAGAAGAGCCAGCAGGGAACTTCAGCTTGCTCCAGCAACTGTCTGGCGTGTCTTAAGGAAACGACTGCAAATGGTACCTTACAAGCTCAAGTTGGTCCAAAAGTTGAAGGACACTGATAAGCCACTTCGCCGTGACTTTTGCATTGCAATGCAAGAGAAGTTGGAAGATAACGGCTTTGATGACCGGCTTGTTTTTAGCGATGAGGCGACCTTCCATCTGAATGGCAAAGTTAACAAGCATAACACTCGCATATGGGGTACTGAGAATCCTCATGAACTTCTTGAGCACGAGCGAGATTCACGAAAAGTGAACGTGTTTTGTGCAATTTCCAAGAAAGGTGTCTATGGACCGTTCTTCTTTGAAGAGGCAACTATCACTGGTGAATCCTATCTCAACATGCTGGAAGACTGGTTAATGGCTCAGTTGGAACAAGCAGAATCTGATGACTTCATTTTTCAACAAGATGGTGCACCACCACACTGGAGTCTTATAGTAAGGCAGTTTCTTAACACAAGGCTGCCTGGTAGATGGATTGGGAGATCTGGGCGAGGTGATGACGTTCTCATGCCCTGGCCTCCTAGGTCTCCAGATCTTACCCCGTATGACTTTTTCCTTTGGGGCTTTGTCAAGCAACAAGTTTATGTGCCGCCCCTTCCAAGAGATATTGACGAACTAAAGGCTCGAGTAACGGCAGTTGTGGGAACCATTGACGTCAAGATGCTAGAACGCGTTTGGCAGAAAATGGACTATCGACTAGATGTCTGCCGTGTGACGAATGGTGCTCATATTGAGCAACTTTGAAGATTCCCCACAAAACTTGAAACTTTAACCTTTCCAACGGTACCAATTTCATTTTTCAACTCTTAATAGTTTTTGAGTTATTAAAAATCGTTATGTTCCCAAGACTTTTGAAACACCCTGTATATCTATACATACATAAATCCATCCATATATATATCTATACATACATCAATCCATCCATATATATATCTATACATACATCAATCCATATATATATATATACATACATCAATCCATATATATATATATATATATATATATATATATATATATATATATATATATATATATATATATATATATAGTGAATGCTTTTATTCAAACATGTACAAGGTCTGCTACACTGGCATGTCGATGTTATCGATCTACAGCTCTCAAGAGCTGAGGTCTCATTAGGCAGAAAATTATTTTTTGATTCAACCAGGTTACTGAATTCCAGGGAGAATGAAGTCAAGCAAAAAAGAAGAGGAGAAAGAAATAAAAGTCATGTGACCGATTTTAAAATATGATTGCCGTTAGAAATTACTATTTTCTTATTTTTATCTTTTATATATTTTATATATCCAACGCTGAGCTGGGGTAGAAAGGGGGGGGGGTCCGAGGAAAAGAAAAAGAAAAGAGAAGGGGAAAAAGATACAATTGCTGTTAGAAAAGTTTGATTTACAGCTATTTATATTTTTATTTTTTATTTTTATCCAACGCTTAGTTAGGGGGGGGGGGGGTTGGAAGAAAAAGAAAGAGAAAGGGGTGGAGGGGTGTTAGGGGTGGATGTCTATAGCCATTTAGGATTTGTTGCGGGAATGGTTTTGAGTTAAATTCATATTTATTTTTATTCAGCGCTGGGCTGGATAAAGAGGGGGGTCGGGGGGAGATGAAACAAGAGCGAAAGAGAAGATGAAGAAAGAGGGGGAGGGGAGGTTTCAAATTTGTTGTGTCTGCTTCCTGTCAATGCAGACATATAACAATTACATGACACCCAGCTTACGGGGATATTTTAGTTTAACTCCTTGATGGATTTATGGCCTTAATGTTAATAAATTATGTTGTTATATTTTGATCAATTGGCATTTAATTTTGATTATTTTCATGGATAATTAAATGTATTTTAAATAGTATTTATCAGTTAATTAATAAAACATAATGGTAATTGTCTTTATTTTTAGTAAGATTCATATATGGATTAGTGGCAGTAATATTAGTAGGTTTAGTTCTAGGTACTAATGAGTTAAAATATATTGGTAATTATTCTTGGTAAGGATCGTATATAAGTTTATGACATTGATATTGATGGATTATACTATTATATTTAGTTTTAATTATTTTGGAGTATAAATAAATGTATTTCGATTATGAATAATAGTTAGTGATGGATTAATAAAACATACTGGTAATTGCTTTTATTTTTAATGGAATTTATATATCGATTAATTTCAGTGGTATAGATAAATAAATTTTATTATTCGTTGTAATCCTATTATTAATGGTGGGGTTAACACCTGCTATAGTATTAGTGGTAAGGTGTTCTAGTTAAAGTTGTTAACGCAAGTTATGGTCTATGAAGGGGGGGGATTAAAAATGGTGGGGGCCAGTAATTTTGATTAAAGTGATCAGTATATAATTATTTAAATATTTAAAAATTGGTTTTGGTAATATGTAGTTTACTTTTGAGGGATTTTGTGAGCTGGATGTTGAGCGCATACACGCACTCGTGCACACATATAAATACATATATGCACATGTATACACAAACATTCATATATGCACCCAAACCCATACACATATACACGAACACACAGATACACATGTATGTGCACATATGTATACGTATACATACGCGCATACAGGCGTACACATACACACATAAATAGTTATAAATTTTATATCTTCATACATATGCATATTCATATGTCCACAAAAATCACCTATATATATATATATATATATCTAAAAGTTTTACTTTTACGTGTTATAGAATTTATTCAAAAAGGGGGGTGGTTGTACTGTATTTGTAGTTGAGGGTTAAAGTTACTTGATTTGGAGGTGTTAATAAGTGTTAATTTTAGCGGGGTTGTTGGGTATTGTTTTTTTTTGTTTTAATGGTATTATTTAGGGGGGGTTGTACAAATTACTGAGGAGATGTGATCTGTTATGCCTACAGTTGATCGATGTTTCCTATTTTTTGTTTAAAAGTTTTCCTCTGTCAGTAAATTTAATTATTTCAAAACTAGCACCTGTAGCTCATTAAACTCACCATGCTATTTATGCCTCGGCGAAAAACTTGAAATAATTAAATTTACTGACAGAGGAAAACTTTAAAACAAAAAACAGGAAACATCTATCAACTGTAGGCATAACAGATCACATCTCCTCAGTAATTTGTACAACCCCCCTAAATAATACCATTAAAACAAAAAAAAACCAATACCCAACAACCCCGCTAAAATTAACACTTATTAACACCTCCAAATCAAGTAACTTTAACCCTCAACTACAAATACAGTACAACCACCCCCCTTTTTGAATAAATTCTATAACACGTAAAAGTAAAACTTTTAGATATATATATATATATATATAGGTGATTTTTGTGGACATATGAATATGCATATGTATGAAGATATAAAATTTATAACTATTTATGTGTGTATGTGTACGCCTGTATGCGCGTATGTATACGTATACATATGTGCACATACATGTGTATCTGTGTGTTCGTGTATATGTGTATGGGTTTGGGTGCATATATGAATGTTTGTGTATACATGTGCATATATGTATTTATATGTGTGCACGAGTGCGTGTATGCGCTCAACATCCAGCTCACAAAATCCCTCAAAAGTAAACTACATATTACCAAAACCAATTTTTAAATATTTAAATAATTATATACTGATCACTTTAATCAAAATTACTGGCCCCCACCATTTTTAATCCCCCCCCTTCATAGACCATAACTTGCGTTAACAACTTTAACTAGAACACCTTACCACTAATACTATAGCAGGTGTTAACCCCACCATTAATAATAGGATTACAACGAATAATAAAATTTATTTATCTATACCACTGAAATTAATCGATATATAAATTCCATTAAAAATAAAAGCAATTACCAGTATGTTTTATTAATCCATCACTAACTATTATTCATAATCGAAATACATTTATTTATACTCCAAAATAATTAAAACTAAATATAATAGTATAATCCATCAATATCAATGTCATAAACTTATAAACGATCCTTACCAAGAATAATTCCCAATATATTTTAACTCATTAGTACCTAGAACTAAACCTACTAATATTACTGCCACTAATCCATATATGAATCTTACTAAAAATAAAGACAATTACCATTATGTTTTATTAATTAACTGATAAATACTATTTAAAATACATTTAATTATCCATGAAAATAATCAAAATTAAATGCCAATTGATCAAAATATAACAACATAATTTATTAACATTAAGGCCATAAATCCATCAAGGAGTTAAACTAAAATATCCCCGTAAGCTGGGTGTCATGTAATTGTTATATGTCTGCATTGACAGGAAGCAGACACAACAAATTTGAAACCTCCCCTCCCCCTCTTTCTTCATCTTCTCTTTCGCTCTTGTTTCATCTCCCCCCGACCCCCCTCTTTATCCAGCCCAGCGCTGAATAAAAATAAATATGAATTTAACTCAAAACCATTCCCGCAACAAATCCTAAATGGCTATAGACATCCACCCCTAACACCCCTCCACCCCTTTCTCTTTCTTTTTCTTCCCCCCCCACCCTAACTAAGCGTTGGATAAAAATAAAAAATAAAAATATAAATAGCTGTAAATCAAACTTTTCTAACAGCAATTGTATCTTTTTCCCCTTCTCTTTTCTTTTTCTTTTCCTCGGACCCCCCCTTTCTACCCCAGCTCAGCGTTGGATATATAAAATATATAAAAGATAAAAATAAGAAAATAGTAATTTCTAACGGCAATCATATTTTAAAATCGGTCACATGACTTTTATTTCTTTCTCCTCTTCTTTTTTGCTTGACTTCATTCTCCCTGGAATTCAGCAACCAGGTTGAATCAAAAAACAATTTTCTGCCTAATGAGACCTCAGCTCTTGAGAGCTGTAGATCGATAACATCGACATGCCAG
>OY744554.1:23076105-23146105 GCA_963556195.1 Sepiola atlantica | reverse complement strand
AATTATATATATATATATAATAATTATATATATATATATATATAATTATTATATATATATATAATTATATATATATATATATATATATATAATTATATATATATATATAATTATATATATATATATATATAATTATTATATATATATATATATAATTATATATATATATATATAATTATTATATATATATATATATAATTATTATATATATATATAATAATTATATATATATATATAATAATTATATATATATATATAATAATTATATATATATATATATAATAATTATATATATATATATAATAATTATATATATATATATATATATATATAATAATTATATATATATATATAATAATTATATATATATATATAATAATTATTATATATATATAATAATTATTATATATATATATATATATATATATATAATAATTATATATATATATATAATAATTATATATATATATATAATAATTATATATATATATATAATAATTATATATATATATATAATAATTATATATATATATATAATAATTATATATATATATATAATAATTATATATATATATATAATTATATATATATATATATAATAATTATATATATATATATAATAATTATATATATATATATATAATTATATATATATATATATAATTATATATATATATATATAATAATTATATATATATATATAATTATATATATATATATATATAATAATTATATATATATATATATATATATAATAATTATATATATATATATATAATAATTATATATATATATAATAATTATATATATATATATAATAATTATATATATATATATAATAATTATATATATATATAATAATTATATATATATATATATATATATAATTATATATATATATATATAATTATATATATATATAATTATTATATATATATATATAATAATTATATATATATATATAATAATTATATATATATATAATAATTATATATATATATAATTATATATATATATATAATAATTACATATATATATAATAATTATATATATAATAATTATATATATATATATATAATTATATATATATATATATAATAATTATATATATATATAATAATTATATATATATAATAATTATATATATATATATAATAATTATATATATATATAATAATTATATATATATATAATAATTATATATATATATATATATATATATATATATATATATACAGGGTGATTTATAAGTCACTTAGCTATTTATTCTTGAAATTCTAAAGTTAAAAAATACGGCAATACAAAACAGAAAGTTTATTCAACAAATTCATTGATGCGAGTTTAAAATTACAGCAAATTTTCAAAATTTCCACCTTCGTTCTGCATGCATAGCTCCATTTTTTTTGCAAGGAATTTACGACTCTTTGTAGCATATTTGATTGATTATGAAATAAATATATATAGAAAAAAATATATAAACGAACAAATTTAAAATAACAAATAGCAGTAATTAGAGAGTAAGATAACAATTATCAAAAGTTCATAGTATGTTTGTGCTTCATATGGTAATCATTTTAAATAGCTAAGTGAAGTGACTTATGAATACCCCTGTATATATATATATATATATATATATATATATATATATATATATACATATATATATTTCAAGCATATTTCACTGTTTTGTGTGTATATACAGGATGCGAGAGCTATTTGAGAACATTTTAGTATGTCAAACAATAATATTTTACCAAAAAATGCATATATTTAAATCAAATTGACATAAGTATTTTTGATGATATTTCTGTATCTAATAATTCTATAAATCTAACTTTGGCTTCAATCACTGCTTTTATTCGGGCCCAAAACCGCCTGCAAGGTGATCTCTGAAATGAGTAGGAAACACTTAGGTGTTTCCTACTCATTTCAGACATCACCTGGACAATGGCGGCTTTTAGTGAAGCTAAAGTACTGTGATGATGACGATTAGTTGTCCTTTCAAGAACGCTCCACACGTCAATCGTATTTTAATTGGGTGAGTTAGGGAGTCACATGATCGTAAAAATTATCTGATAATCAATATTGTGTTACAATAGCTTTGCGAGAAAGCGCAAGTCTTACATACTTTATCTATCCAGTGATTACCAAACGTTTTAAGAACATAACACTATTCAGTATTTAGTAGCATTGAGCCTAAAATCTTGTGGTAAAATGTAAGGTGGCATGAAATGACCATCACTGCTCACAACCATCTGAATCATCACAGTAGCCGGATATTTAGTGTGCATCACCCTGGGTACTTCAGAAGAAGATACACATAACCATCTTAGGGGAAACGTTGCTATCACATCCCTCCAGCTCAACCGAACGTTATGAACAAATGATCTGTCAACATGTAAGAAGTTACTGATTTCTAGATCATTATGTTTTGCAACTAAAGCAACTATGACTGCATGTCTTTTTTATTAAATACGGACAGTATAGTTAGAAGTGTTCAGAACAGGAGACTTTGTTGGTTTCTTCACATTGAATGAATTGATGGGAATTCATGGCTTAGTAGATGTAGTACAGCTTATGTAGCAGGGTCAGTTTTAAGGGGGAAATCAATGGAAACCTGGGAGAAAGTGATAAGGGTGGATTTGAGAAAAATAGGGATAAATAAAGACCTGAATGGGGTATATGAAATAATTTTAAAAATATATCATAAATGATTTGAGGGTGTAGTGAACCTAAAACAATATGTCCTCAAATAGTCCTAACACCCTGTGTATACTAGTGTACACCCTGTGTATACTAGTGTACATCCTGTGTCAATCTAAATTCGTAGGGAAAAAAATGATGCTTCGCCAGTGGTCGCACTCGTTATTTATCTAGATATATTACTAATATATTCATTTAAAATCAGAGAATTACGATAGTAATCAGTACAGCATATTTAAGAATTCTACCAAGTTATGGATGACATAACAAATGAACAGAAAAGTTGGAAAAAAGAAGAGAATTTTCAAAAAGCAGCCGAGAACACACACGTGAAGTCAGTTCGACACAAAAAACGAACCAGTGCAGATAAAAGATCAATTTAAATCTACTCCGTGGATTAAATATAAGATTTCAGTTCGAAATTCCGTACAGATTACTGAATTCGATATATAGATTCTAGATTTCGACAAGAACACCTGAAGAAGGTTGGAGGTTACATCGGTCGAAACGTTATGAGAATAACATCCAAGATGAGAATAGTAGTCTGAATAATGCAAATAATAAAAGTTATCAATCCTCATCACGAAAACTCCAACACAAAATTAAGTTGGTTGGACTTTCAAAGTCAGAACCAAATATTAATTCCTTAAACTCATTCCATCCATTTCTAACTCTTGCAATAACACTAGCACCAACTCCTCCTTATTCTCTGATTGTATCATCATGGTAACATCATCATGGTAACATTATCATGGTAACAAAACTTCTGGACAACAGCCTCGCCATCCAAATATTGTGTTGGGGCTACCTTCTCTTGCCCTAATCCCAACTGCCCGTACTATACAAAATGAAATGCATTCAAATCCTATCCTCAGATAATCTTCCACACAGCCGCATTTTGTTATAACCCTCAAGTAAGTACTTGAGTACTCGCCCATCTTTAAAGGATTATGAACACCCTCTGTGACGGTTACTGCTGTTTCTATTACGTTTGAAACTGAATGATATTCGAATTGCCTTTTAACATAGCCTTTCCACCAATTGAATTACGAACATTCACTTCAAAATGTTGAGTTTTTGTTACTGGTGAGTCGGCTCAATTGAGGCCGAGCCATCACCTACTCGTATGGGACGTGAGAGAATTGAGTTCCTTAATTTTCACCCCTCGACCTTAACGTTGTAAATGCTATTCGGCTTGATCCCATTTCACGTGACGGCATGAAGGGCACAGCTCGCAGCGCTAAACCGAATGTGACAATGTTTCGAATCCACTTAAACTTATGACAATCGACCGGTTAAATTGTGTAATAAGTGTCGTGACAATACGAAAAAGATGAGGTGCGGAGTGAGATTTTCAAGTTTGTAGAAATTTAATTCATTAAATAATAATAATAATAATAATAATGATAATAATGATAATAATAATAATAATAATGATAATGATAATAATAATAATAATGATAATAATGATAATAATGATAATAATAATAATAATGATAATAATAATAATGATAATAATAACAATAATAATAATAATAATAATAATAATAATGATGATAATAATAATGATAATAATAATAATAATAATAATAATAATAATAATAATAATGATAATAATAATAATAATGATAATAATAATAATGATAATAATAACAATAATAATAATAATAATAATAATAATAATAATAATGATAATAATAATGATTATAATAATAATAATAATAATAATAATAATAATAATAATGATAATGATAATGATGGTGATGGTGATGGTGATGGTACTCCGCTCAAAACATTCCTCTGGAAGCTTTTACGGGCAGCACACTTTGCTTACAACACACTGTGTAGTCGTGCAGGACTACATAGTGTGTTGTAAGTGTACAGCATGAAGAGGCAGAGTGGGTGATACCAACAAGACCTCCACTGGAAGGATGCATATATAACTGTGGCCTTGGTGTCTTATTACCACTCAAATTCCAGAGAACTCAACAGCCGTTGCCATCGAAAAATCAAAGGTAAACGGTTGTTGCAATGACACAAAGTGATTTGCAACGGGTATCAAAAGAGGCGGGGAGTGCCGGAAATCTAGCGAGACTTGTTGCTACTCAGACTCCAGATAACACCACTTGTTATTAGCAGTGAGCAATCAGTTATAATGACTTGTGTGAATAAGTGAGTAATACAATCAACAATCAGTTATAATGACTTGTGTGAATAAGTGAGTAATACAATCAACAATCAGTTATAATGACTTGCGTGAATAAGTGAGTAATACAATCAACAATCAGTTATAATGACTTGTGTGAATAAGTGAGTAATACAATCAACAATCAGTTATAATGACTTGTGTGAATAAGTGAGTAATACAATCAACAATCAGTTATAATGACTTGTGTGAATAAGTGAGTAACACAATCAACAATCAGTTATAATGACTTGTGTGAATAAGTGAGTAATACAATCAACAATCAGTTATAATGACTTGTGTGAATAAGTGAGTAATACAATCAACAATCAGTTATAATGACTTGTGTGAATAAGTGAGTAATACAATCAACAATCAGTTATAATGACTTGTGTGAATAAGTGTGTAATACAATCAACAATCAGTTATAATGACTTGTGTGAATAAGTGAGTAACAAAATCAACAATCAGTTATAATGACTTGTGTGAATAAGTGAGTAATACAATCAACAATCAGTTATAATGACTTGTGTGAATAAGTGAGTAATACAATCAACAATCAGTTATAATGACTTGTGTGAATAAGTGAGTAATACAATCAACAATCAGTTATAATGACTTGTGTGAATAAGTGAGTAAATACAAACAAAATCATAAATAAGACTTGTGTGAATACTCGAGTAACTACCATCAACAATCAGTTATAATGGTTGGGGGGGGGGGGGGGGGGGGGTAAAAAAAAGCTTGTTGGGGGTAAAAAGGTTAATAAGTGAGTAACACAATCAACAATCAGTTATAATGACTTGTGTGAATAAGTGAGTAATACAATCAACAATCAGTTATAATGACTTGTGTGAATAAGTGAGTAATACAATCAACAATCAGTTATAATGACTTGTGTGAATAAGTGAGTAATACAATCAACAATCAGTTATAATGACTTGTGTGAATAAGTGTGTAATACAATCAACAATCAGTTATAATGACTTGTGTGAATAAGTGAGTAACAAAATCAACAATCAGTTATAATGACTTGTGTGAATAAGTGAGTAATACAATCAACACTCAGTTATAATGACTTGTGTGAATAAGTGAGTAATACAATCAACAATCAGTTATAATGACTTGTGTGAATAAGTGAGTAATACAATCAACAATCAGTTATAATGACTTGTGTGAATAAGTGAGTAATACAATCAACAATCAGTTATAATGACTTGTGTGAATAAGTGAGTAACACAATCAACAATCAGTTATAATGACTTGTGTGAATAAGTGAGTAACACAATCAACAATCAGTTATAATGACTTGTGTGAATAAGTGAGTAACACAATCAACAATCAGTTATAATGACTTGTGTGAATAAGTGAGTAACACAATCAACAATCAGTTATAATGACTTGTGTGAATAAGTGAGTAATACAATCAACAATCAGTTATGACTTGTGTGAATAAGTGAGTAATACAATCAACAATCAGTTATAATGACTTGTGTGAATAAGTGAGTAATACAATCAACAATCAGTTATAATGACTTGTGTGAATAAGTGAGTAATACAATCAACAATCAGTTATAATGACTTGTGTGAATAAGTGAGTAATACAATCAACAATCAGTTATAATGACTTGTGTTAATAAGTGAGTAATACAATGAGCAATCAGTTATAATGACTTGTGTGAAAACTCTTAATAAGTAATAAAATCAGAAATGTTTGTTGTAGTTGTATTGCATGGCCCTTTAAGGTTGAGTGTATGAAAGTTGTTCCCCTTTCTTTCTCTTTATCTCGAAGACAATTTTATGTTAAACATTATTAATCTTCTTTATGGATCCAGTTTCCTTAACTATGAGTTTCTTCTCGCTCTCGCCAAACGGATCCAGCTTTAAAGCGTAAAAGAAAATCCTGATTAAAAAAATATGGTTGAGTGGGGCTTGCATGTATGTATTATTAGACTAGTCCAGTGTTCAGGAGAAATGGGGAAAGATTATAAGTTCCTATTTACTTGCCTACCTACGAATGCAGAATTAGACACAAGAGTTAGGCATAAATTAAAATGTCCTCAGTTTGGAAGGATTTCTACTTCACTGACCGAGGACAGAAAAGCTAAATTTATTTTCAGAACCGATATTACACTTTGCTTCTAGCAAAGAAGTCAAATTTGATTTTTATAAATGTATGCTTACAGAGATTATTATTAGACTCGGTTAGAGTTCAGGAGAGATGGACAAAAAAGAAGTAACTAAATAGATGCTAGTAAGAATATTATTAGACTGGGATACCTTTCAGGAGAGATGGTGAAACCTTTTTATCTTAATTGGGCAATTGTTAACTGTATAGATCTGATCTTCATAAATGTATGTACGTCTACGCAGGCGTTGAGAGGTGTTCGTCAATCCGTCACGCTTGCATCTCTTAATGTGCATCGTGAACGGACGCATCTTACGAACTGATCCGTTCTTGTTGGTCTGTCATTTTAGCCCACTTGATGTCGTCTGTTTCTGAGTTGTTCAAATACGTGTAATTGTCTGACGCGTCGAGTGGGTTGAAGATTTCCTACTTGAAATGAATGCAATCCTCTTATGAATTCTATTTTCGAAACATCAGTCGGAAAATTTCGACGACCGTCTGCATTTTTATTCAATTTCTTATCTTTATATGTGAGGTTAGACAATCACAAACAGTTATGTCTCAAGTGACAAACCTCCCAGGCATTATAACCTCCTTCGGAGGCAGCGAATAAATTACATCCTCCTTCGTCTCTTCCTTGTTATTGCCGACGGGATTTTGGTGGAGCTGCATTTTCTCTACATTAAAAACGGAACTCTGTACTCGTGGGGAGGCAGGTATATAGGGCCAGAGACCAAAAGAAAGATATACTGTGACATAGTTAAGTGGCCAATTAGGGAGAGGGAAATTAATGTTCTTCACTTCTTTGTTAATTCAACGTTTTAAAGATAAAAGGAAACTTGAATCGAACACACTGATATCTATTTATCTTATATAGAGATCAAGTGTTAGCCCCTTGATTTCTGAGAACTTCGACTGAAGAAAAATGAAATAAAAAAATTATTTAAAAACATTTTTCATCGTTAATTATCTCATTTATTCTTACGTCATCTCATTACTCTTCTCCAACAACTTCCACCTTCCTCTTCTCCCATCACTTCTCGTCTCATTCGCCCTTCCTCCTATCATTCAATGAACAAACAAACACACAAGATTATCAGTGTATAGTATTATACTAGAAAAAATGTGACCATTTATTGTTTCAATCAGAAAGAAAGTGAGTTTGCAAAGCCAGTTAAATTAAAAAAAATAAATATCCAAAATGTAGTTTCTTTCTGTTCGCATACATATATATATATACTTATATTAAATTCTTTTTTAATATTTTACCTATGTACGACGTCGTTTCGAGCTTATGGCTCTCATCAGCGCAAGGAAATACAATTTCAGACGGTCATAGGGCGCGAACCCGGTTCACAGATACACCTTGAATTTGTAGGCTTTCACCTAGTCTCATTAGGCCACGAGAGATTGTTACGTAATAACATTAAGTGGTGTTTACACTAGAAGCAGCGAGCATAGACATCTAAACATTTGATAGCACTCAACGACAGAATCGGAGCATTGCACTGAAGCTTTTATGCGAGTGTTTATTTTTAATCTTTCAGACAACGCTAAACTTTTCATTTTACTTGGAAGGGGCTTATAATAAGAGAGAAAATGATTATATAATATATATATATATATATATATATATATATATATATATACCTCTCTTTTTCTTTCTCTCTCTCTCTCTCTCTCTCTCTTCAACTGTGAGTTAAATAGTATTAATACTTTTGCTATTCCTTAGAGGTGTCTTGTGTATTACTAAATCATGTGGACGCAGCTTTTAGAAGTGATATATATATATATATATATATATATATATATATATAGATAGAGAGAGAGAGAGAGAGAGAGATAGATAGATAGATAGATAGATAGATAGATATATGAGAGTTTTAATTACCTACTGCGTAGTTTGAATTACCGTAGGAAAGTTTGAATTATCTTAGGAGAGTTTTAATTACCTACTGGAGAGTTTGAATAATCTGCTAGACACCATCCTCGAGTATATTCGGTCTCTCTGTACAAGGGTTGGTCAGGACAACCTGACATGGGGATACTTCACCCTACAAGTAAACCCTTACCAAATATTCAAAGCAACATAGTATTCGCAGAACAAATAAGATCACCTCGACGCGGCTGTCCACTGACTTATGCGAGGAATGGTGCCCCGTTCTGCAAGTGATGTTATCTAAAGTAACAGCATTTAGCTGGATACTCCACCAGACCAGATGAATTCTTGTCCTGGAATCCGGTAAAACAAGAGATCACAAGAAAGATATAGAATAACATAGTTAACTGATCAATTAGGCAATGAAAATTAGTGTTTGTTTACTAACTCAACCTTTTAGAGGTAAGGGAAAACTCTAATGGAATATTTGAATATCTATGTATCTCATATAGAAATCAAGTGTTAGCCCCAAGATGGAGCCCCTTAATTTCTGAGAACTTCGACTGAAGTCAAATGAAACAATACCATATTTCGTTATGTAACGAGCAAATTTGCAGTTTTCATCATTTAAACTTACGCGCCGTTCACTAAAAAAACAGCTGCTTTTCTTTATTCAGAACGTTTCTTTAAATTTAAAATAGATTATCACATAACATTTGTTCATCGCAATTGCGTACACATCTTTGCCGTGAAATACTAAAGTAAATTTTTTAACTACTTCGTTACTTTGCATTCGTGAATGTAGCTAAATCATTTATATGTTTTAACTACTTTGTTACTTTGCATTCGTGAATGTAGCTAAATCATTTATATGTTTTAACTACTTTGTTACTTTACATTCGTGAATGTAGCTAAATCATTTATATGTTTTAACTACTTTGTTACTTTGCATTCGTGAATGTAGCTAAATCATTTATGTGTTAACTACTTCGTTACTTTGCATTCGTGAATGTAGCTAAATCATTTATATGTTTTAACTACTTAGTTACTTTGCATTCGTGAATGTAGCTAAATGATTTATATGTTTTAACTACTTTGTTACTTTGCATTCGTGAATGTAGCTAAATCATTTATGTTTTAACTACTTTGTTACTTTGCATTCGTGAATGTAGCTAAATCATTTATATGTTTTAACTACTTAGTTACTTTGCATTCGTGAATGTAGCTAAATCATTTATATGTTTTAACTACTTTGTTACTTTGCATTCGTGAATGTAGCTAAATGATTTATATGTTTTAACTACTTTGTTACTTTGCATTCGTGAATGTAGCTAAATCATTTATATGTTTTAACTACTTAGTTACTTTGCATTCGTGAATGTAGCTAAATCATTTATATGTTTTAACAACTTAGTTACTTTGCATTCGTGAATGTAGCTAAATCATTTATATGTTTTAACTACTTCGTTACTTTGCATTCGTGAATGTAGCTAAATCATTTATATGTTTTAACTACTTTGTTACTTTGCATTCGTGAATGTAGCTAAATCATTTATGTTTTAACTACTTTGTTACTTTGCATTCGTGAATGTAGCTAAATCATTTATATGTTTTAACTACTTAGTTACTTTGCATTCGTGAATGTAGCTAAATCATTTATATGTTTTAACAACTTAGTTACTTTGCATTCGTGAATGTAGCTAAATCATTTATATGTTTTAACTACTTCGTTACTTTGCATTCGTGAATGTAGCTAAATCATTTATATGTTTTAACTACTTAGTTACTTTGCATTCGTGAATGTAGCTAAATCATTTATATGTTTTAACTACTTCGTTACTTTGCATTCGTGAATGTAGCTAAATCATTTATGTTTTAACTACTTTGTTACTTTGCATTCGTGAATGTAGCTAAATCATTTATATGTTTTAACTACTTTGTTACTTTGCATTCGTGAATGTAGCTAAATCATTTATATGTTTTAACTACTTTGTTACTTTGCATTCGTGAATGTAGCTAAATCATTTATATGTTTTAACTACTTTGTTACTTTGCATTGGTGAATGTAGCTAAATCATTTATGTGTTAACTACTTCGTTACTTTGCATTCGTGAATGTAGCTAAATCATTTATATGTTTTAACTACTTAGTTACTTTGCATTCGTGAATGTAGCTAAATCATTTATATGTTTTAACTACTTAGTTACTTTGCATTCGTGAATGTAGCTAAATGATTTATATGTTTTAACTACTTTGTTACTTTGCATTCGTGAATGTAGCTAAATCATTTATATGTTTTAACTACTTAGTTACTTTGCATTCGTGAATGTAGCTAAATCATTTATATGTTTTAACTACTTAGTTACTTTGCATTCGTGAATGTAGCTAAATCATTTATATGTTTTAACTACTTCGTTACTTTGCATTCGTGAATGTAGCTAAATCATTTATATGTTTTAACTACTTTGTTACTTTGCATTCGTGAATGTAGCTAAATCATTTATGTTTTAACTACTTTGTTACTTTGCATTCGTGAATGTAGCTAAATCATTTATATGTTTTAACTACTTAGTTACTTTGCATTCGTGAATGTAGCTAAATCATTTATATGTTTTAACAACTTAGTTACTTTGCATTCGTGAATGTAGCTAAATCATTTATATGTTTTAACTACTTCGTTACTTTGCATTCGTGAATGTAGCTAAATCATTTATATGTTTTAACTACTTAGTTACTTTGCATTCGTGAATGTAGCTAAATCATTTATATGTTTTAACTACTTCGTTACTTTGCATTCGTGAATGTAGCTAAATCATTTATGTTTTAACTACTTTGTTACTTTGCATTCGTGAATGTAGCTAAATCATTTATATGTTTTAACTACTTTGTTACTTTGCATTCGTGAATGTAGCTAAATCATTTATATGTTTTAACTACTTTGTTACTTTGCATTCGTGAATGTAGCTAAATCATTTATATGTTTTAACTACTTTGTTACTTTGCATTGGTGAATGTAGCTAAATCATTTATGTGTTAACTACTTCGTTACTTTGCATTCGTGAATGTAGCTAAATCATTTATATGTTTTAACTACTTAGTTACTTTGCATTCGTGAATGTAGCTAAATCATTTATATGTTTTAACTACTTTGTTACTTTGCATTCGTGAATGTAGCTAAATCATTTATGTTTTAACTACTTTGTTACTTTGCATTCGTGAATGTAGCTAAATCATTTATATGTTTTAACTACTTAGTTACTTTGCATTCGTGAATGTAGCTAAATCATTTATATGTTTTAACTACTTAGTTACTTTGCATTCGTGAATGTAGCTAAATCATTTATATGTTTTAACTACTTTGTTACTTTGCATTCGTGAATGTAGCTAAATGATTTATATGTTTTAACTACTTTGTTACTTTGCATTCGTGAATGTAGCTAAATGATTTATATGTTTTAACTACTTTGTTACTTTGCATTCGTGAATGTAGCTAAATCATTTATATGTTTTAACTACTTAGTTACTTTGCATTCGTGAATGTAGCTAAATCATTTATATGTTTTAACAACTTAGTTACTTTGCATTCGTGAATGTAGCTAAATCATTTATATGTTTTAACTACTTCGTTACTTTGCATTCGTGAATGTAGCTAAATCATTTATATGTTTTAACTACTTTGTTACTTTGCATTCGTGAATGTAGCTAAATCATTTATGTTTTAACTACTTTGTTACTTTGCATTCGTGAATGTAGCTAAATCATTTATATGTTTTAACTACTTAGTTACTTTGCATTCGTGAATGTAGCTAAATCATTTATATGTTTTAACAACTTAGTTACTTTGCATTCGTGAATGTAGCTAAATCATTTATATGTTTTAACTACTTCGTTACTTTGCATTCGTGAATGTAGCTAAATCATTTATATGTTTTAACTACTTTGTTACTTTGCATTCGTGAATGTAGCTAAATCATTTATGTTTTAACTACTTTGTTACTTTGCATTCGTGAATGTAGCTAAATCATTTATATGTTTTAACTACTTTGTTACTTTGCATTCGTGAATGTAGCTAAATAATTTATGTTTTAACTACTTTGTTACTTTGCATTCGTGAATGTAGCTAAATCATTTATATGTTTTAACTACTTTGTTACTTTGCATTCGTGAATGTAGCTAAATTATTTATGTGTTAACTACTTCGTTACTTTGCATTCGTGAATGTAGCTAAATCATTTATATGTTTTAACTACTTTGTTACTTTGCATTCGTGAATGTAGCTAAATCATTTATATGTTTTAACTACTTTGTTACTTTGCATTCGTGAATGTAGCTAAATCATTTATGTTTTAACTACTTTGTTACTTTGCATTCGTGAATGTAGCTAAATCATTTATATGTTTTAACTACTTTGTTACTTTGCATTCGTGAATGTAGCTAAATCATTTATATGTTTTAACTACTTTGTTACTTTGCATTCGTGAATGTAGCTAAATCATTTATATGTTTTAACTACTTTGTTACTTTGCATTCGTGAATGTAGCTAAATTATTTATATGTTTTAACTACTTTGTTACTTTGCATTCGTGAATGTAGCTAAATCATTTATATGTTTTAACTACTTCGTTACTTTGCATTCGTGAATGTAGCTAAATCATTTATATGCATATCGTGTGTTTCTAAGTTAAAAGAATAAAATATTCTGCATTCATTTTTATTAAACAGCTTTAATTAATCGCATGAAGCCCTGATAAAGATACAAATGGGTCCGCATAGCCATCGGCAAATCCTGAGTTTGACATGTCTCATTATTACTCATTGGTGTCCAACTTCCATGATGGGGTTAGGGTTAGAGGCAAACCATCCGATGTGACAGTTTTGGAGCTTCGTCCACATATACTATTTGAAATAATATTACTACTATTCCTCGACTTTATCGGGCGTGGGTTCTCAGAGCTCCTCATCTTTTCTAAGAAAACTCTAATGCAATGCCAATGAAACTTGGCTTAGAATAAGAGCTTTCTAAGACAAACAATGTGGGATAACAAATGCTGCTTTGTGTTTCAAAATGATATATATATATATATGACAGAAAGAACTAAAGAGAGAGAGAAAGATCTCTGTCGATATATTCATAGAATTGTCTGAGAATAAAGTAACACACTCGTGTTAAAATGAACTCACCCGTAAACACAACCAGATCTCAGTAAGAGATCCATCAAAGAATAGACTGATTTGGGAGAACATTGGGACAGAGGAAGACATTGGGATTTGGGAGAACATTGGGACAGTGGAAGACATTTGGATTTGGGAGAACATTGGGACAGAGGAAGACATTGGGATTGTGGGGAACATTGGGACAGAGGAAGACATTGGGATTTGGGAGAACATTGGGACAGTGGAAGACATTGGGATTTGGGAGAACATTGGGACAGAGGAAGACATTGGGATTTAGGAGAACATTGGGACAGAGGAAGACATTGGGATTTGGGAGAACATTGGGACAGAGGAAGACATTGGGTATTTGGGAGAAAATTGGGACAGAGGAAGACATTGGGATTTGGGAGAACATTGGGACAGTGGAAGACATTGGGATTTGGGAGAACATTGGGACAGAGGAAGACATTGGGATTTGGGAGAACATTGGGACAGAGGAAGACATTGGGATTTGGGAGAACATTGGGACAGTGGAAGACATTGGGATTTGGGAGAACATTGGGACAGAGGAAGATATTGGGATTTGGGAGAACATTGGGACAGTGGAAGACATTGGGATTTGGGAGAACATTGGGACAGAGGAAGACATTGGGATTTGGGTGAACATTGGGACAGAGGAAGACATTGGGATTTGGGAGAACATTGGGACAGAGGAAGACATTGGGATTTGGGAGAACATTGGGACAGTGGAAGACATTGGGATTTGGGAGAACATTGGGACAGAGGAAGACATTGGGATTTAGGAGAACATTGGGACAGAGGAAGACATTGGGATTTGGGAGAACATTGGGACAGTGGAAGACATTGGGATTTGGGAGAACATTGGGACAGAGGAAGACATTGGGATTTGGGTGAACATTGGGACAGAGGAAGACATTGGGATTTGGGAGAACATTGGGACAGAGGAAGACATTGGGATTTGGGAGAACATTGGGACAGTGGAAGACATTGGGATTTGGGAGAACATTGGGACAGAGGAAGACATTGGGATTTGGGTGAACATTGGGACAGAGGAAGACATTGGGATTTGGGAGAACATTGGGACAGAGGAAGACATTGGGATTTGGGAGAACATTGGGACAGTGGAAGACATTGGGATTTGGGAGAACATTTGGACAGAGGAAGACATTGGGATTTGGGAGAACATTGGGACAGAGGAAGACATTGGGATTTGGGAGAACATTGGGACAGAGGAAGACATTGGGATTTGGGAGAACATTGGGACAGAGGAAGACATTGGGATTTGGGAGAACATTGGGACAGAGGAAGACATTGGGATTTGGGAGAACATTGGGACAGAGGAAGACATTGGGATTTGGGAGAACATTGGGACAGAGGAAGACATTGGGATTTGGGAGAACATTGGGACAGAGGAAGACATTGGGATTTGGGAGAACATTGGGACAGAGGAAGACATTGGGATTTGGGTGAACATTGGGACAGAGGAAGACATTGGGATTTGGGAGAACATTGGGACAGAGGAAGACATTGGGATTTGGGAGAACATTGGGACAGTGGAAGACATTGGGATTTGGGAGAACATTGGGACAGAGGAAGACATTGGGATTTGGGAGAACATTGGGACAGAGGAAGACATTGGGATTTGGGAGAACATTGGGACAGAGGAAGACATTGGGATTTGGGAGAACATTGGGACAGAGGAAGACATTGGGATTTGGGAGAACATTGGGACGGAGTAGAACATTAAACCGGATGAGAACATTGGAATAGGGAAGAACATTGACACAGGGGAGAACTTCGCTGCAGCCAGTTACAATAGCACAAGCCATTAAAGATACCCGCCAAGAAATGTACAGCTGAGCTAGTACGTCAGTACGCGATGGAGTCAGTCTAGCAGAGTCCGAAACATTGTGCGCACGAATCTGTGGCAGACCCCGTATTCATCACTTATTGTAAAGTCTTGGTTACATTGGGATTGGGGAGAACATTCGGACGGGAGAGAACATTAGGACGTGGAAGAAAATTGGGTCGGAGGAGAATAGTGAGACGGGGAGAACATTGGGCAGAGGAGAACATTAGGACGATGGAGAATATTGAGACAGGGGAGAACTTCGATGCAACCATTTAAAATCGCACAAGCCATTCAAGATGCCTTCCAGGAAATGTACAGCTGAGCTGATCGATTACGCGAGAGAGTCAGTTCAGCAGAATCCGACGGGAAGAACATCGGGACGGGGGAGAATATTGGGATGGGGGAGAACATTGGGGCGGAGTAGAACATTGAGACGGGGAGAACATTGGGGCGGAGGAGAACATTGGGGCGGAGGAGAACATTGAGACGGGGGAGAACTTCACTGCAGCCAGTTACAATCGCACAATCCATTCAAGATTTGATCGATAGCGCGAAAGAGTCAGTTCAGCAGAGTCCGAAACATTGTGCACACGAATCCGTGGCAGACTCCGTATCCATCGCTTATTGTAAAGTCTTGCTTACAGCAAAATGGAGCATGCTTTCACACCTCAAATGAACTGTCTCAGGATTGGTGGAAAGATAAATTTGGAGGTTGTGTGATTAATTTCAGGACTGATTTTTAATGGGCACCTCAAAACCAAGACGGTAACCCTCCCCTCTCCCCAGGTTTTTTCTCTTAAAGCAGAGCTACGTATGGAGACACAATACTATCTCGGCACTGAAGGAAGCGATAAAGAAGGAGGCCAGAGCCATACATCGGTCAAGTTGTAAGGATGTCATAGACAAATTCGTGTTGTACAGAGTTAAATGGAAAACACGTGCTCTAGAATAAAGAAAAAGATCACCAAGACGGGCATGGTTTGATGGAATGTTTGAAACACAATAAACCAGTTGGCACCAACGTTTCATTTAATTATTGCTGAAAAGTAAGAAACATCGAAAGTTGTGAATCGTTTTTTTGTTGAGAGTGGTCAACCTGTATACAATCAATTATTGCATCGTTAACAAAACGGGTATTCAATTATGTCTATTCGGCTTCAAAATAACTTTTATGACAAAATAGCGCGTTGGTATAACACGTCTAACTATACATGTGATTCATCAACTTAGGGGACAGACAAGAAAGACAGGAAAGACAAGAATGACAAAGAAAACTTGTGATTTCCTAAAAGCTTAAATAATAACAATTAAAATGAGTCTCCATTCAGTATCTCTTGTTATAAAGTGAAAACTTTATATGACATGTTCTAAATGTGCGCCTCCGTTCTTATTTCACACTTGAAGCCATCGTCGAACTTGTCGATCATCCTGACGCACTCATCCATTGTTCTGCCACGGATCTGCTGGGCGATGGCGACGCGATGCTCGTCACTTAGTGCACTGACCTCTGAAAGACTACATCTGGCGCTTGAGGTCTCCAGAACACAGATTCCTTGCTGTTGCTGTGACCTGATAGAGAGAACCCCGGTTAATACCTCCGCCGATATTAATGATAATGCCATCTCCATGGAAACGTTTTCTATTTTCTATCAACTCTGAAAAGTACCGAATAATTTGATTAATTAACTGTACTTACCCGGCGTTGCCCGGAGTAAAAGGAAAAAATAACTGATTGTTTACGAAGAAATGCAAATTAATTCGATTGACTTTAATTTTTCAATCATTTTTTTTTTTGTGAAATAGGAATTTGTGAAAAGTTCGCTTTAGTACTTGATGCTAATCGAAAAAAAGAACAACTTATCATATGTAATTAACGTGGGGCCGACAAAACATACAAACACAAATTTATACGCTTGAAGTCGTAATTACTATATATATATATATATATATATATATATATATATATATATATATATATAAAAATTTGTATTTATACAAACATTATTGGTTACATATGTGCATACATGTTTCGGTTGTACTGTTCACAGAGAGTCCACCTCTTCAGATCAGTTTGGTCTGAAGAGGTGGACTCTCTAAACCCTATCTTAATTGGTGTCTAATGACTAAGGATCAAATTGAATGTAAATCTGATATATTGTGCTTATATGCCCCCTAAAAAAACCCTTCAAAAAACTGCAAAAAACTATAATTTGAGAAATATTTATTAATTGATGTTTAATACCTATTGCTAAAATGCCACAAAAATCGGAGGTATCTAAATTTTCATGAACGTCTTCTTTGGCCCCTTTGCATCAAACTAAATATATCCCACACTTGGACGGCTTACGCCTAGCAGATGTGTTTAAAAATTCCAAATTCTCGGTTAATTAGTTTGGGAGTGAATCATGTTCATACAAGTATATCAACATATACGCAACATACCTAACCCTAACCTAATTTGATAAAGACAGAGATTGTTGTATTGTTTATAATACTGTCTTTATTTATCGATTCATTCACAGTTTCTTTTATTTGCATGCGGGTGCAATCCACGGATCGGATTACTGAGTTCGAATCTCTATCGTCTGAAAATAAATGGCAGTCACTAGTGATCCATTCAGAAAATAAAAGAAATACACAAAATTCTTTAAAGAAAAATGTGGAAGATACGGTCCGAGCAGTTTCACGTGAAGATATGTGGACATTCAATACCGGCGTAATGACGTAATTACTGCGACAATGAAGCATCTCAAGAGAATCGGGGAACGTTTGGCGGGAAAGTGGAGTTAGACCCACAAAAAGACAAGTCTTCCTCATCCATATTGTTCACCCACAGTCTGAGAACATGCAGAATTTGAAAATAAATAATGTCGACTCTAAACTAATCACTCAAAGCTGACACTATCATCCTCACTACGAAGGGCATGCTAAGCGGCAACCATTAATTCCACTACTACACACATCTAAAAGTTATCTTGTTAGATTTTCAAAGTAAGACCCAAATAGCAATGTATCTGACATATTGATATTTCGTTATGACTAGCCAATTGGTCTTCATCTTCGCTCTGTCATGCAAGAAAATAATGTATTTCGCTTAGGTTTCTTTGAATAAATAGCTATTCCGGCTAGAAAGATTATTACAATGGAGATAAATTAAAATAATGACCTAAAATACTGCGTCATGATCTTTTCTCAAGAATAACTCAAATGAAATATAAGACATAACTTGTAATTTCAAAAGGGACAACCTTACCCCACCTCTATATTAGTAAAATTATGGGACCACTTCGTGTGTTTCTGTTTATGATGGTTTTTCGTTTAATAAAAACGAATATGATTGATTAATTAGGTAGAGTAAACATCACGTGGATATACAAAAAAACATTATTTGCGCTTAACCTAGCGATTCCGTGCGGGGATAAAACGGGGACGTCTCTGTGTAGCTTAATTGCCATTAATATATTTTTATACTTTACTACTAAGCTCTACTCACGTATTGAACTCTGTTAGAGTAAATGCTGAAAATCTATACACAATATATTATAACACTGTATAATATTATAAAAATTAAATAATAATAATATATATATATATAATATAATATATATATATATAATATATATATATATAATATAATATATATATATATATATATAATATAATATATATATAATATAATATATATATATATATATATAATATATATATATATATAATATAATATATATATATATAATAATATATATATATTATATATAATATATATATATATAATATAATATATATATATAATAATATAATATATATATATATATAATATAATATATATATATATAATATAATATAATATATATATATAATATAATATATATATATATAATATAATATAATATAATATAATATATATATATATAATATAATATAATATAATATAATATATATATATATAATATAATATAATATAATATAATATAATATATATATATATAATATAATATAATATAATATAATATATATATATATATATATATATATATATATATATATATATATATATATACAACCGAACAATATTGGACGCATAGCCATTATCATCGATGGTGAGGTTAATATTTTTTTATAATTTATATTATTCTTAAAAAAGAATTGAGAATATCAAAAAGGGGCGGGGGTAAAGATGAATCACTTCAGAACTTTTTTCCTATACAAATGTTGAGATAAATCATTAGTAAAAAGAAAAGGGGGCAGAGAAAAATACCTAAACGTTTTTCAGTCGACCCTTTTCAAGGCAGCCGTTGACAACAAGGGGGTCGCGATTAAAAACATGGTCAAAAAACATAAATAAGTATCGAGAGTAAAAAGAGAAAACAATTACAACGGGGGAGGGGAGGGAAGAGACATTCTTAACGTAAATCATGAGTTCCAAATTGTGGTGTACATTTCTTTCAGAGATGATTAGAACACTCACAACTGCTTTGAAAATTTTTAAATGATTCTTCAAACGAGCTCGGTGTAACATAGAGAATGCCTCATCCGACTACCATCCAGTGCAAACTTGGCATTGCAATAAATGATCACCAATAGCCGACTCGTGGGTTTGTGAACGCCCGGATGTCGGTTACTCTCTGTGCCTACGTATCGCAGGAGGAACATTTTGAAAAATTCTTACCTCTAAGAGTTGAATGGCACGCCCCACGTCGAAAAAAAAGCGCCCAGTAGCGACTGCAAGTATCAAATCAGGGTTCTAATTTAGAAGGCATCGTAAAGTGAAATACAGTTTTGTTTAAAAAGCTGAATTGATTCTAAGATTTTTTATATATACAATAAATCAAATATTTCGACCAACACAAAAATATCTGTGTTGATCAAATTATTTGATTTATTGTATATAAAAAAGAAAGTAATTTTGGCATCGATTAGGCTTTTTAAACAAAATTGTATTTCATTTTACGATTTACTGATTAAAACATTGGACTTTATATATATGAAAATTAGTTAAGAAACCAGATAACACGACGCGGAATTTTTTTTCAAATGAATGAATTATTTTTCATTTTTTTAATCAAAATTTTCGGTTTTATAAACCCTAATCATAGTAATACAAACAATATTTTTTCTTTTATTCTTTTTTTTTTTCATTGTCGAGATCTTACGGTGTTCGTGAAGAAACTGCTGTTTTCATGTCCGATATCAATGTTACTACAATTAGAAGTGTACAAATAATAAGATCAATGTTAGCGAGTGTGTAATTGTGTTGAAGAAAGGGAGGTAATGCTACAACTAAAGGGAGGTAATGCTACAGTATGTTCCTGCTCGTTATATATCACACCACCTCTCTCTATTTGAACTACGGTTTAAATAGTTTGACTACATGTGGTGTTATTCCCTTTTGTTTATAATGAACTATTCCAATCACTAACAAACGTCAACATATTCACTCACTGACAAAGGCCGCATAGACACGATGAATCCTGAAGGCACACACACATAGGCAAAAACAGACGGTAGCATATACACGGACTGACGCAGAGGAAAATGAATACTCACTCACTTACACAAGTTCACACATACTTACATACTAACATAATACACATACAATGTCACATTGCCTATTACTCACACACACATATTTATACTGACAAAGTATATTGACATATGCACTTTTAACACTCGTGTTTTTCCTCAATGAGCATTCTACAAACATGAACACCTTTTGACGAACTCAAAATATCCTTCACATCACTGTCAATTCATAACAAATAAATGTGTTCTGTTCGTTAAGCTATGTTTTTCCTCTTTCGTTCATAACACCATGTTCGTAAATTAAGCATTTGCTAAATGATCGCCTATTCTCAATTATTCATTACATGCATTTTCATCGATTTTTCCTTTCACCACTTATAACCATTATAAATTGTCAGCGGGGGGGGGGGGGTCTTGGTATATTTCAAAGACGCGACCATTGTCTATACCTTATCTAATCCAGGATCCACGCTATAAGATCATATTATTCGCATGATATCGTCTTTTACTCGTTATAAACGACTTGCAGGGATACCCGGCGTTGCCGGGGCCATATAAACAATATATAAGAGGTTAAAAAGTGTGTGTAACATCTTTATATTAAAACTTCTTGCTACCCTCTCAACCCGTCTCTCTATCTTTCTCTCTTCCCCGGTTTTCCACTTCCCTCTCCCCCCACACACACTTCTCCGTCAGCCCATTCCTCTCTATTCAAAATAATAATAATAATGTAAGCCATTTACCTCTCCTTTATATAATAGATAACATTGGAAATGGCTGAAACACCGCCCCCCCCCACTTTCCACCTCCATACGAAACCTGCCCCAGTTGACCCCCAAGAATGAATTAAAAAAAACCCTAATGTAACGTTTAGTTTATAAAAATCACTCCTGCCTCCAAACCGGTAATCTGTCTAACTCTGCCCTCGTGGGGAGGCAACAAATTATTACAATATTTTATTACATCTGGAAAGTCAAATGAACAAAACGAATTAATATTGCAACTCTGCCCTCGTGTGAAGGCAGCAGATTTGGTTCAGTTCAAATTCTGAAGAATCACAAAAAAACCTTTTCTGAATAAACAAAAGCGAAACTTGTTGGAAAGATAATGTGTAAACAAATAAAATGAAATATTAAAAAAGGAACCGTTGAATTTGCCACGAAGAAAGTTGTAAACAAATTAGGATTTATTTGCTTTCCTCAAAGATTATGGTTAATGTAAAAAAAAGGGATTAAAAAAGAAGACGCAAAACGTGTGCGGGCACAGTTGGAAAACATTTTAGTGTAACCCCACCCCCCACCCCACACAAAACTTGACAAAAATTGAATATAAATGGTATATAGTTTTAACGGGTTTAGGGTTAGGGCAGTGGCGTAGCTAGACCTTTTGCCGCCCGGGGCGGTAGTAAAATTTGCCGCCCCCCCCCGGCATTTGCCGCCCCCCCCCCCCGAATCTCTGAAATCAACCCAAAAGCTCTATTTGTGCCATGCACCAACCATTCACTAAATCTGGCTTGTGTACATGCAGCTTCAGTAGCGGTTCACTCTGTTACATTTTTTGGCACACTGGACCGGTTATTCTCGTTCTTTTCTGCATCTACACATCGCTGGGACATCTTGATTCAGTTGACCGGTCTAAGTATCAAACGGACTGTGGATACTAGATGGAGTAGTCGAGCAGATGCTGTAGATGTTGTGATAAAAACAATATTGGAAGTCGTCATTGCCCTGGAACAGCTCACAGAAGAAGGAGAAAATGCAACCACAAGATCAGATGCATCTTTAATTCTCAACTCGGTACTATCGTTTCCGTTTCTTTTATTTCTGAACCTTTGGAAAACTATTCTCCCAGAAATCAATGATGCCCAGAAATATCTTCAAAAAAAAGGGCTGGATCTGCAACAAAGTTCTGTCAGGCTGACGGCGTTGAAAGATTTCCTTCTTCAGAATAGAGAAAAGATAGTGGACACTGCAATAGACGAGTCAAAAACACTCTGCTCTGAAATGGGGATAAGCATGGAGCGTCGTATTCGCAAAAAGAAACGAATGGATGGTGAAGGATTGACTGATGCAGCGCTGAGTTTTGATACTGAGTTGAGACGGGAAATGCTGTCTGTCATAGACAGATTGACTGAAGAAATATCTTGCAGATTTCAACAAGTTCACAATCTTGCAAATAAATACGCTTTTCTTATACCGTCAAATCTGCTTGATGATAATTATGATTGTCAGCTTGGTGGATTTGACGAAGATATAGAAAAAGAGAAATTCTTTGCTGAAAAGAAGAGGTTACAGTATGTTGTAAAAGCTTCAGAAAAAGACAAAATCGACGGACCTCTTGAACTTTTGAACTTTATACAAAGATACCAACTTGGGGATTCCGTCCCTAATATTGTGATCTTGCTGAGAATTTTCCTCACCAGAGCTATTAGCGTTGCTAGCTGTGAGCGCTCTTTCTCAAAACTGAAGCTCATAAAAAACTACCTTAGATCAGCAATGAGCCAGACAAGACTTACAGACTTGGCAATCCTCTCAATAGAGAGGGAACTTGTCGAGGAAGTGAATTTTGATAGAGTCATTGATAACTTTGCCGAAAAAAAGGCGCGAAAAATCTGTTTGTAAATTTTCAACCGACTTGATGCCTTGCGACAGTTCTCTCACAAAAAATAAATTTATAGCCTTATTTGCCATTCATAAATACATTTGTTTAAAATATATTAAAACTATTTTAAAAAGAGTTGAAACGTTATTAACAACAACAAATTTCTGAAAACCGAGCGATTACACACACGGATTTAAAAAAGCACCGATACAAGACGTTTTTTCTCTTCGGAGGGCTCGCCCTCTTAATAATAACATCATGAAGACAAAGAAAAGAAAACTACATCGGACTATTCTCCTTGATACATCCATGTTATTTGGCGAAAATTCGGACTTTAACAACAACGACAAAAAAGTAAATAAAAATGATTTTATCATTTCATAACATTTTCAGGTTTTCAAATGTTCTCATTTAAATTTATTATTATATAAAATTATAGTATAAAATTTCATATTTTTTGTTAACTTTTGTTTTTTTTAATTTTTTTCTCTACTTTCAATTTTTACCCTCTCAAAATGCCGCCCCCTCAAGTGTGCCGCCCGGGGCGGCCCGCCCCCCTCGCCCCCCCTAGCTACGCCAGTGGGTTAGGGTTAGGGTTTTTTTTTAAATTGAATATAAATGATATATAGTTTTAACGGGTTAGGGTTTAGGATTAGGATTAGGGTTATGGTTTATTTTTTGAAAATCACTCCAGTCTTCAAGCCAGTAACTCAACCCTCGCGGAGAGGCAAGTAAAACTTTGATTTAAGGTTGCCTCAGTTTAGAAAGATTTGTGGTGTGCACTGTCTGATAAGTTCCAGTCTCTGTTTCATCGCCGCAGTGTTATACCAATGTGCTTGTTTTACAAGTACTTCCACGAAGTGTGCTTTGATGCACTTACTGCATTGAACATAAATACCACCGCCAGCAGCAAAATCCCATCTTTTTACTGTAGGCGTCCTGATATGTCGGACATGTTTCCAATCTTCTTTTTTCGGACCGCTTGCCTTCAGAGTTCCCTCTCTGCTTCCTGTTTCCCGACCGGACCAACACACATAAATTTAAATGTAATATGAACAAATCTTGCTGCTCAACTCCCCATCTAGCTTGACTATAAATCTAGTCCCTATGACAGTAGCCCCTTACCGTTCAGTGGTAATATGCCTTGTTTGAGGCGAATAAAACTTTTTTTAAAAAAGCAACTGCATTGTGTCACGTTCGATCCAATTAGTGAGCAAGACGAGGATTCCATTTGTCATGCGCTTTTTGAAAACTAAAAATAAAGAATTCGTCAATACAAAGCTGCATTTTCAATATGGCGACACACGAATGACATTATATTATCAACAAGCTTCCCGCTATTTGTGGCAGCGATGCTGAAAATCGTGCAGCCAAATGATCGGACGTGTTTTGTTCGCTTGCTGAATCTGCATACTTATGCAGAAGAATAATAGAATCACGGAGAGAAAGAATCGTAAAGATAGCAGATAATGGCGGCCGCTGTCTTTTATGGTTCACTAAACCCCTCGATGGACATCACCAACGCCGAACACTAAAGCATTAGTAATGCTGAAGACACGCCCCCCGCTACTCAACCCCGAAGTCGGTTAATAGAAAATAATGTTGCGCTGTAGATACGTCAAACCATATCTATACAAATTCTTTGTCCGTCCCTCAGTCTGTCACGCTTAAGTTGTAAATCGTATTTTTGTTCCGTAACGCCTACCTTGTAAATATCATTTTTGGTCTGTCAATTTATGCTTGAAATGTAATTTTCTTTGGTCTGTCATTCTTTGTTTGTTCAAAGTAGCAGCGACGACAGTATGTATTGTTACAGATAAAGGGTAGCTGAATAGAAATTATGAGAGAAGTAAAATGCATTTCATAAATATTAAACCGAGGCGAGCCAAATATATATTATGCTGTGTCTTTTCTATTTTCCCTTTGAACCCAAACAAGTCATAAAGGAAGAAATGCTATATCCTGTTGGACCGACGTGATCTAACCCACTTCTTGAACTCAAGACAAGCGAATATTGTGTCTTATTAGCGACACCCCAGGCGGATTGCTCCGAGATTTTCTTCGATGCCGAAAGTTAATTTAACGAAAACAAATGCTTTTAGAGATCGCATCACGCAACCTGTCATTGATTGTAAATATATCATACTACCACCTAGATGGCGAATACATATCCTAGATGAAGATTGCATAGTGCCAAATGAAACTTCCACGATTACACCCGCATATATGATTTCTTAACATTTGCTCCTTGAATTCTGATATGGATCTTGAATGAGTGTCACTTGTGATATTCCTGGATAATAGAACTTTTCAACTCCCGTGGGGAGTTTTGTAACAACCTTCCACATTCTGTGAGTGAGTAATCCTTTTCCATCCGTGATTTGTTTGGAACACTATTTTATTTATAGATTTTTCTCGCCATTAGTTTACATTAAATATTATTCCTAAAAAATATTACTTTGTTTTTATTGTTGTTTGTTATCCCTTCTCTTACTCGTTATTTTCCCTTATTTTCTATGTGATGTCTTGAATTGGAGAATCCCCTTCGCCTTGTATTCTGTTGATAATATTGGGCCATAGGGACCTACGAACCACTTTCGGGCACTTTTATTTTATATATATATTTATCATTGTCATGCGCTCGCCGCCGTGGTCCCGACGAAAGCTGTCCGTGACACTATCGACTCTTGATTGCACAAAATCTCCAATCAGCAGTTTCTTTGAGTCAATCAAATACTTCTTTCTCTTTTTACTATTTCCTTCCGGATACAACAGACGTGAACATGGCATAACTCTACCTAACCCCTTTGGGGCGAAGGACCCTTCGGCAAGCAGCACACATATAAGGAGAGAAATTCAGAAACTATTGTAGGCCAGTGAAACACACACATACACGCTGCTCAACGTACATGCGTGAACATGAGTTCATAGATGCTTATATTCCCTCACTAACAAAATAAGCACGCTAACACGCACATATTTGCATACTTATTCCATTTATACACACGTAAACGCACACGGCGAAACCTAAATAAGCATGTGTACTCATTTTCTGACACGCTAAACAGCTCGTTCTCCTAGAACGTTTCTTGGACTTGTTGAAGTCTTAATCTTTATCAACTTTTCATTTACATTATCTTAATGAAGTTGTCGAATAAAAGTTAATTAATTTTTATGGATAGACGTTGTCGTTCTTTCTTTTGATAATGTCCTATCTTCAAGACGGTTTAAAATAGTATTCTCTTTGTCCCTTAAGTGTAAACGTTTAGGTCGTGAAGAGCCGGGTTTTCGGCCTCAGTCCGTCTTTATGTCTGATTGGCAAATTACACTGTTCGTATCACTTCGTTCCACATTTTGTTCTTTGATTACGGAAGTATGTAAGTCGTTGGATGGTGATATAGTCCGAATTAGCCTCCTAGCATAAACAAGTTCTCAACAAAAAATGTCAATACAGTTGTAACATAATATTCGATCGGTTTATATATGGAACATTGATATACTTTATATGAAACAACCAAAGCACGTAAAATTCACATTGAAATGTGAACTCCACTGACAGTTGAAAATTCTCTCTTCATTATATATATCTGACACCAAACTGTAGCGAGGGTTCAATGGAATTCAAGGCTAGTTAATTCTTTAGTCTTTCTACCACTACCCCACGTAAATCTCATTAATTAACGCTTCTAACCACTGTTGTAGCCCAACAATTCTCATTGATCAATACGTTCTTCCTATTGACTTTCAATATTTTTTGAGTAACTCATCCATTTCACCATTCCTTACCTGATTCTCCGTCCCTAGATACTATCAATTCGACACATCTTATTCTCGAGCGGTTCAACGAGTAAAGGTGTTGATTAACAATCGGTTTAAAGTAACAGTTTTCGGAATGTTGAAGGTTCAATCCCAACTCTAGGCGATAATAATTAAGAATAAAATTAAAATTACTTACCCTTTCTACCCGGTTATGGATGACGAAACAAGAACAATCTAACGTCGTGTATTAAATAATGGGTCAATCCAAAATTACAGAAAGGTTTTCAGTTTGTAAAATATGCATCTGAAGAAGGAGGTTAGATCGGCGGAAACGTAGTGAAAATAACAACGAACGTGAAAAAACTGAGCATTATATGCGGCTGTAAAGAAACTTAAATGATGAATGTGTGACACCCGTCATATGATCATGTCGCAAATCAAAATGGAAATAAAAGAAACAATAAAAACTCATCGATTGTGATCGAAATGCACTGAAATTCTAAAAGTTCATGAATATTGGAATATTGTTTTGAATTTTATTCTTAATATTGTTTTGTATTTTATGACGGCGTGATTGTAAAGATGCAATGTTTTCTATAGAAAAAGACAACTTTATTCTGATTATGATTTTGATTTTAGCAAATGTCTTAAATTTAAGGCTTAAGCAGGTCTTAAGATTAATGTAAATTCAGGGAATCTTGTTTAATTGGTGTCTGATTTCTATGGATCAAATTTTATGCAAATCTTAAATATTTTAATTTTATAAATAGGGATACCCATTTTTGTTTCATTTTACTTCAGTTGAAGTTCTCAAAAATCAAGGAACCACTTCCGAGGCTAACACTTGCTCTCTATATAAGATACATAGTCATTCGAGTGTTCCATTGAAGTTCTCCTTTACTTCTCAAGCGTTGAGTTTGTAAAGAAGTTAAGAACATTACATTTTCCTCTCCCGAATTGACCAGTTGAGTATGTTATAGTATATATTTCTTTTGGTCTCTTGGTCTTACCGGATTCCAGGACAAGAATTCATCTGGTCTGCTGGAGTATCTAGCAAAGTGCTGTTACTTGAGGTAACATCACTAGGAGAAGGTGCGTGTAGCCAAACCAAGATCTTATTTGGGCTTTGAATGCTATTTTTAATATTTGGCCAGTGAAGTCAGGTTGTCCTGACAAACCCTTTTACAGAGAAATAGAAGACCGTCGAGGATTGTGTCTAGTAGGTAATTCAAACTCTCCCTTAATATGCCCCTAAAATCTATCAAGAAACTGAAATTTGGAGAATATTTATTAATTGATGCCTTGTTATGTATTGTTAAAGATTTCAAGAAATTCGGAAGTATTTTGAATTTTAACGAAGGGCTATCAGACTGGGGTCTGTACCCCGGGTGCATAAAACTAAAAATAGCCGCATCAGCACCTATTTATTTGACAGACTTAAAAAAAACATGTGTGCCAAAATCGACCAACAAACAACACAAAAAAAGGTGACAAATAAAGTTCAGTCGAGCGTTTCCTGAGAGGAGTTCGGCCATTGGATACTGAAAACACATAGGGGAGTATTAACAACAAATCTGATTGGCTACATAACACTTAGATATAAAAAGAATCGTTAACAAGAAAATCGTGCATTTAGCCTGATGATTTCCTGCGGGAATCTAACATGGACGCTTCTGTGTAGCTTACTTGCCATACATATATATATCAGGATAATAATAATAAAATAAATCTCAACCCAATATAACTTCCAAAATATTAACAATTTCATAAAGATATTCTCAAATCAACTTAAATATAAAAGTGATAATTGAACAAATAAAAATCTGCCTCGTTTTGGATGGGTAATTCAAAAAAGTGAAATGGAAAAAGTTAAGTTCACTATGATAATCTTATTTAACACTAGATTTCTTAGAAATAATATTCAAAGGAATAGAAACATAGTGACACGGTATCGCCATTATAGTAGTTCAAAATAAGTATATAAATGTCTTTTTCACATTTTAAAAAAGTGTCTTTAGATTTAGGAATACGAGACTCATAAAAGTTTAAGAACAATTGTTATTTAAGGTCACCGGGGGGGGGGGTCGTATTAAACGTACTATGTTGTCAAACGTTGACACGAAAAGTAGAATTTCTAGAATTATACTCTTGGTTTTTTCGTTAAAACAAAGAATTACTTTGAGATTTTCTCACAAATTTTTAAAACAAATCGATGTTGCCAGAATCGATTTGCGAAAAATAATCAATATATATTTTTTTAAACAGCCATTTCTATACATATGCATAAGCACAATGAAAGAACGGAAATAGCTAAAATACTCTTTATTTAACTTTTAATTATTTTTTTAACCTTTTTCCACTTGTAGCAAGGTTAGAAGTGAAGTCAGTTTAACGTGAGGGACGGGAAAAATCCATCTTCCACGATGAGCGGGAGGCGCACTCTGTAATGATAAAAAAGTAAATAATGAGCTGTCCCCTCTACGACCAGTCTATTATTATACAATAGCTGAGTTAATCAAAGTTTTTTTCTTAGTTCTGGGATTGAGTTATGTTTGTAAAAAATCTAGTTTAATTCTTCTAATTAGCCGTAATTTGTAATTAAGTGAACAAGTCACCCATCTCTCACTTATCTATTTCTCTCACCCTCTCTCACTGCGCATTGATCCAACCACTCTCTAATATTTTTACATGTCTCAGTGAGCACTTAGAGAAAAAGTGACTCTAATTTCAGCTGATTTGCATAGTGTCTTTGTACATAGCGGAAACACGTACGTAAATTAGATAGCAAAATAATAGGACTGTTACGCATAAGACATTATCAAAAGAAAGAATTAAAAAGTCGATCCATTCAAAAGAATTATTTGTTATTCACAACGTTGTTAAGACAATACAAAATAAAGTGCTTGTAAAGAATAGAAAGTTCAATGAGGCGGAGAACATTCTGTTGCAAAAGTGTTTGTAAAAAGAAATTAGGTACACGTTTGTTTCGGCTGTCACCGTGTGTGTTTACGTGTGTGTAAATGAATAGGCCTGAAGATATATGCATATTAGCGTGCCTGTTTGTTGGTATATGTGTTCATCTTGGGTGGCGCCACGTGTGTTTACGTGTATGTAAATAGAATAGGCATATGAAGATGCATATTAGCGTTCCTGCTTTGTTATTGAGAGACCGCACGTGCTAACTTGTAGGCGAGGGTGTTCAGTTAACAGTGTGTATATTCTGGTGATGTTTAATAGTGCATAGAGGTTTCTCGTTCATCCGTCGAGAACCTTGGCTCAGATAAAGGGGATAGTCTTGCTTGTGACGTACACACGTGCGTTGTTAGAACGATAACAGGAAAAGAGAAGGAAAAATGTGTTTTTTGCGCAGGAATTCTCTGAAAGAAACTAACGATTAAAGATTTTGTACAATCTAGAGTTGATAGGTAAATACTATATTCACTGCCGTTGAACTATTTTTACTCCTATATAATAATAATAATAATAATAATAATAATAATAATAATAATAATAATAATAATAATAATAATAATAATATTCCTCGAGTATGTCACAGCAGACCTAAACAACTTGATATATGCGGGGTCAAAATCAAAATCAATAAGTATGAAACTAAAAAGAGATAAAAAGACTGGTCAAACAATGGATAGACAAAGCCTGCATGGCAAAACAGACTGGAAACCTAGATCACCAAACTTTGAAAAAAGTATGAACCATAAACAGGAACAAAAAGAACAGGTTACAGAAATCTGAATCGCAAGGAAAGACTAAATAAGAAACATGAAGAACTAAAACAAAAGATAGCAGCGATAAAAGGAAAACTAAGACGATATAGATACAAATCTGAATAGCACAAACAAAAAAAGACCTTTGAAAACAATGAAAGCCAGTTTTATAAAAACGTAAACAGAGAAAGAACAACAGCAGAACAACTGGACCCGACAGACAAAACACTTCTGGGGCAAGATATGGGAAAAGCCTAAAAAACACAACAAAAATGGCAAATAGCTAAAAAAACATAAAAGATGAACTATGGGAAATTTAAGAAGGAACAGAAACTGAAATTAATGAAGAAACGATTACGACAACCTTTGCAGAAAAATAGCAAACTGGAAAGCACCAAGCAACGAGGGAATACATGCATACTGGTTTAAAAAAAATCACGACCCTACATGAAAGGCTAGTGCAGAAACGGAGAGGATGTATCCACGAAACAGATGTACCAGAATGGATGACCAAAGGAAAGAAAACGCTAATACAAAAAGATACCAAAAAAAGAACGATCCCAATCAACTACCGACCGATAAGCTGTTTATCAACAATGTGGAAAATCCTAACGGTAAATCTATGACTCCCTGAACAATCATGGACTGCTCCCCAAGAAACAAAAAGGATGTCGGAAAGGGAAAAAAGAGACACATGATCTGCTATACATAGATCAAAAGATCCCGAAGAAGGTAAAAAGCAGAAAAAAGAACATAGCCATGGCATGGATCGACTACAAGAAAGCCTACGGCAGAATCCCTCAAGCATGGATAATTGAATGCTTAAAAATGTACAAGACACCCGACAGGATTATTAATCTTATTAAGAAAGCAATGGAAACATAGAGCCTAGAACTGACAGCTGGAGGACAACACCTGACAGAGATAAAAATACAGAGTGGTATTTTCCAAGGAGACTCCCTATCACTACTACTGTTTATCTGAGTCATGATGCCACTCAACTACATACTCAGGTAATGTGATGCCGGATACAAGTTTACATACACAGAACAAAGAATAAACCACCTCATATACATGGACGACCTTAAACTATTTGCATAATTCAAAAAAGAACTGGAAAAGCTGATAAATACGACCAGAATCTTCAGCCAGGACATCCAAATAGAATTCGGAATGGAAAAGCGTGCAACAAAGGGCATGAAACTGCCAAACCAAGAGGAAATGATGGCGCTTGGCAAACAGGATAGCGATAAATATTTGTGAGTTCTGGAACCAGACACCATCAAATCTACAGAAATGAAAGAGAAGATTGGAAAACAATGTTTGCGAAGAACAAGAAAACTCTTAGAAACGAAATTATATAGCAGAATCTAGTAAAATGAATAAACACCTGAGCAGTATCACTCATAAGATACTTTGGACCATACATAGGCTGGACTAAAGAAGAACTCAGGCATCTTGAGCAGAAGACTAGAAAATAAATGAGCATGTACATCCAACAGACGATATGGATAGACTTTATGTGAAAAGAAACACAGGGGGAAAAACACCACCACATGAAACCAGGGAACAGAAAATGCAAGAAATTTCATAAACTACCATTCACCCCCAAAGTGATGGAACCATCCTCGGCTGATACCACAGAAAATAATCGTAAAGGGTCAAGGAGGATGGAAATACTGAGGAAGGAGAACAATAACCAGACCTCCACTGGAAGCGTGCGGAGAGGACTAGCACATTGGGGAAGCTTATTATCATCCAAATCCCAGAAAAGAACACAGGTCGTTGCTATCGATAAAGCGATGGTAAGCGTCTGTTGTGATGCCGCAAAGTCATTTGCAATAGTTATCGAAAGAGGTGGAGAGTACTGGAAATCTAGGAAGACTTGTTGTCACTCAGCTTCCAGGGAACACCACCGGTGATTATTAGTGAGCAATCACTGATGATTACCTGTGTGAGAACTCCTAGTGAGTACACATAATAATAAAAAAAATAATAAAAATAATAATAATAATGATAATAGCTATAACGATAATAATCATAATAATCATAATAATAATAATAATAATAATAATAAAAATAAAATAATAATATAAAAAAAATAATAAAGATAAAATAATAATAATAATAAAAATAAAATAATAATAATAATAAACATAACAATAATAATAATATAAAAAAATAATAATAATGATAAAATATTAATGATAAAAAATAATAATAATAATAAAAATAATAATAAAAATAAAATAATAATAATAATAAAAATAACAATAATAATAATATAAAAAAAATAATAATGATGATAAAAAATAATAATAATATTAATAATAATAATAATAATAATAATAATAATAAAGAAGTAAAAAGACTTATTATTTTTAGTTATACAAGAAGAATGTCTGAATAGATCTATCACAAGCCGAACAAATAGTGGGAGTGGTTGTGACCCAACGGGTCACGGATACGTCAAGTATGTTAATAACTTTTGTTGAGTTTGGGAGGGTGCAAAAAGTGCATTTATTATTATCCCATCATCATCATAATGATCATCATCGGTTTAACGTCACACGCGTCTCACCTCTGCCATTCGCCCATGCATAGATCATTGTTGCCACATCTAGGCTGGTGCCTCTATCCTTTTTAGACATGATCCACAATAATAGATCCCACACTGTCTACCAAGCTCCAGCTCCTGTTCCATCGCTGCAATGTGGCATCCCTGTGCTTGTTTTACAAGTACCTCAATGAAATATGCTCGGACATACTTACTGCACTTGTGCTCCTCAACAAAATACACCCGACAATCAGCAAAATTCCACCCGCTTCACTGTAAAGCTCCCAGATGCCGGAAAGGTTTCTACTCTAATAGCTTATTTCTTCAAACTGCTTGCTTTGGGAATTCCCACCCTGCCCCCTGTTTCCCTGACTGTGTACCAACATGCAGACATTTAAATGCAATCAAACATCTCGCTGCACAACTCCCCACTTATAAATATGCCTTCTAATTCACAGTAGCCCGTTACGTATCAGTGGAAATGCCCATTGTTTTGGGTGAGTATTAAAAAACGAAAACATTTACATGCTAGCATGAGTTGGACAGTTTTTAGAAATTGTTTTTCTAAACTAACCTTTCCCTGGTCTTTATTGAACTTTCTTTCTCTTAAATCCAACGTTTACCCTTCCCTCATGTTTTCCTTGGCCTTTCCCCGTGAACTGAACTTGCTACCTTAACATCTACAACATTCTCATCCATTGTTTGAACGTGGCCATACCATCAATGTCTCCTGTTCTGTACAAACCTCTCTATACTATCCACATTAAATCTTCCTCTAAGGTCATCAAAACTAAGTTTGTCTTTTAATCGGCTTAATAATAGCAGAAGTTCCCTAAACTTACCCAAACTCATAGCAGTTTTTGTCAAATGTAGGGTTGGGGGAAGTTTTCAGTTCCCCTCGTTTCAATGCGGGTCACCTGTACTTGTTTCAGTTAAATAATCTTTTGTGTATTTTGACAATGTCTATTTGAGATATTTTGACAATGTCTATTTGAGATATTTTGACAATGTCTATTTGAGATATTTGAAAAAAATGGCATTTTGGATCATTTTGCAGACAATTTAACCTCCTCAAGTTTTTTTCCGAAAAATCTGGCGCAGTCATTTCTTGCTGTGTCGTCCATGGTTAATATAACTATAGAATATAATTTACACTTACTGGCATAACAGAATTCAATATTGCATATGCAACTATTTCTTGAATGAAGCAATATAAAAAATTATTCACTACTGGACTTGCAGCCAATCAGGACTCAGATAATAGACTTGCCCATCTTGGCATAGTGAAAAATTCCAGCTTTCATATAAACCGGCTTTTTTGTGTTCCTTCAATTCTTTCCCTCATTTTGTTACACAGTTAGGTACTAAATACTAAATTCAATATGTTGCTATGAACAGGTTTTGCAGTGCTGGGGGATATTGGGTGCCTGGGCGATGTCATCACGTGTCCTCTGGTTTGTGGCACTGGTGTACCAGCTGAATGGGAATCCCAATCCAACGGATTGGGAGATTAAGGCAAAGCACTGGGAATGAGGACTAGAATTACAGGTGTTGCAAGTTTTCTGAAGAATCTGCGATTTCGCAAAATGATTCTGCATGACTTATCAATCCTGATCCGATACTGATGTTTAGGGAGAGTTTCAACAACGCAGCCTGTTGTGTGCCATAGACAATTGTTTGCGTGTTTTATTGATACTTTTTCTCCTTCTCGGGGTGGGCATAGAGTACCGCTCGGTCAGATAAGCGTTGCATTTAAGATAAGCTTATCTCACAGTTCTTAGCTGCAGCTATCAAGTTTGCGTGTGGCTTATATAGTGCAGGTTGGGATGGTATGAAGTCAGAAAGTCGGCGGTGGAACAAGCGTTGTGCTGGGGATAGACCAAAGTCTTGGATAGGGGTGTTGCGATATTGCAGGATGGCTCGGGCGACACTGCCATTATTTAACGAGCCCTGAGGACCTGTATTGTCATGTATTATCCTCTTTGCTGTTTTTACAGCAAGCTCTGCTCGACCATTCGATCGAGGGTATGCTACTGAGGATTGTCCTGGGGGGGGGGGGGGTTGGATTTTTGTCACATTCTTCATGTGACTTTTTTCATATGATTCGGCATGCCATTATTATCTCTCAAGACTTCTTAAACTTTCCCACTTTGCTTTTTTCTTTCTTTGGAATAATGTGTGTTCCTATTATCATTAAACCATGACACCTACCCTGAAATATGTACGATTTTTTTTATTGCCTAAATGTTATTGTTTTTACTGTTATTATATTTACTGGCGATAGAAACAGTGTTGTTTTTAGTATTTTTCCACTTCCTAAGCAGTAAAGACTATGCACAATATTGCATTACGTCGTCGCCCTTAATAATGCGTGTCATTATTTTTATTTTATATATATATTTATTAATTAAAATGTAATCCTATATATATATATATATATATATATATATATATATATATATATATATATATATATATATATATATATTTACTTAAAATTAATATAGTTATAAGCCCCTTGTTCTGGGAAGTTAAAAATAGACTTACACGTAGCTATGAGGCATATTCCGACAACGTTCGTAGAATCTTTAGTCAGTCTTTCTATATGTGCCGCCTTTCGCATGAATAGAACTTAAATTCCTTTCTTGAATGTGGTTTAATTGTTACAGCGCTTGCTTACGGAGTCTAGGTTGATTCTGTCGCAGGGGTTCGTACAGTGCGATTGTCTGAGATTATCATCCCTGATGAAAGCGTATGTAGGTAAAAATAATTTAATATTATTTACTTCAAATTAATATTGTTATATATATATATGTGTGTGTGTGTGTGTGTGTATAGTATCATACTTAGTTATAAGAGAAATAAATCCAGAGTGCTCAATTTTGTTTTGAAGAGTATAATATATATTTTATTTCATATCATGTTATAAAATAATTTTATAAGCTACTGATACTGTAGGTTTCATGGCTAACAGAAAAAGTATTGCCGAGTGGGGCAAATATCCCATGTGCATTCTAATCCAATTCAATTAGAGTAACTTGTCTTTTTTGAAACAAGATTTGTTAATTAAGATTCCCTGAATTTCACTTTCGTTTTAAAGACCACTTACGCCTTAAATGTGAGAAATTTTCATGTAACGAATTTTAATCAAAATTGGAATAGCTTTAGCATCATTATATCTTGATTTTAAGAAGTCATAAAAATGGTGCATTAATTTTACCTGCCCTGGGACGGGTATTCCTCTTGTTCTATATAAGCCTAAGTTTACTTCAAAGTTGTTGTTGTTGTTGTTGTCATCATCATCATCCCACGTCCTCCGTTTTTCTGTTTATCTCGGTCCTGCTTCCTTCCTTGTTGGAAAGAGTTCTTTGTCGCCCCTAGCTTTTAAAAATTATAAATCTCTTTACATCTATTTATTTATTTATATATTATATATTTATATATTATATTTTATATATCTATATATCTATATATTTTATTTTATATATCTATATATCTATATATTTATATATTATATATTTATATATAATTTATTTATATATCTATATATTTATATATTATATATTTATATATTATATATTTATATATTATATATTTATATGTATTATATTTTATATATATCATATATTATATATTATTTATTATATATTAATATATTATTTATTTATACATTATATATTATTTAATTATACATTATACATTAGTTATGATGACGATGATGACAATGACCATGACGACGACGACGATGATGATGATGATGAAAAATAAAAATAAAATAATCGACGTAAAGAGATTTATAATTTTTATTTCAGCAAAAAGAAGCGAAGTCACCGTTTATGAATTTTGGAATGAAATCAAAGTGCAATAAATAGTGGTCTACTATAAAAAAATGCATTTACTTTTCTACAAATGTCTATTTATTTACTAGCACTACCACAATCTGTTCGACTTTGATTTCATTTGAAATGAATAAACTGCGATATATTCGCTGGTCTTTATTGGATTTTTCTTAATTTGTCCCCAAAATCACTTTCACCGTCACTAGGTTCATCTTTTTAAAAAAATTCTTATTACAAAACAAAAAAATAATTTGTATCTTTATTTTTATATTATCTTTTTATGGATAATATAGAAGTAAATATTGTTTTGCTATCTAATTTACATGTGTGTTGCGGTGTGTACAAACGCACTATGTAAATTAGCTGAAAAGAAAGTTACTCTTTGTCTAAATGTTCACAGCGACAGTAAAGACTATTATAGAATGGTTTAATCCACATATGAGAGAGCACGAAAGTGATAGATATGGCTAATTAGACAAATTAAAATAACATTTTCTTTCAAACATAACTCAATCCCAAAACTATGGAATATTTTTACATGTAGTTTGTGTGAGTATTATTGTATATGGAAAGGCCTTAAGAGAAATAAACATTGATTAACTCAGCCTTAGTATAATAATAGATTTATCATACCTGTTTGGATTAGGGTTAGGGTTAATCAATTATAACTTGTCACCTTTTAAAATATTCTCACAGAATATACAATATGAATATACAGGTTAATTGTTCCCTAAAATTTCATCCGATAGACCCCAGAAATTCTCTGTAAATTCATTTTCACTATTATTTCTCAATTGATCCCGTTCAGTCGAAATACGATTTGAATTTTTAACCTGATTCGACAATCTATTAAAAAATATATTACTCTATTAGAAATACGATCAGGTGCTTCTTCATGTTTACACCGATATGAAAGAAAATAACAAAAAACCTTTATGAAGTACTTATTTGTGATTAAAAAATATGCTGTTCATCAAACGAAATTCCCAGCATATCCCCCCTTCGATACGTAGGCACAAGTAGTTGCCAACATCCGGGCGTTCACAAGCCCACGAGTCGGCCATTGGTGAACATTTATTACAGTGCCAAGTTTGCACTGGAGGGTACTCGGATGAGGCATTCTCTATTTTGGACAGAGCTCGTTCGAAATCGCATTTAAAAATTCTCGAAGCGGTTGCTATACATTTACGGCAGCCGTCTCTGTGCAAACAAAAAGAGTACACCCATAACTTAGAACTAATGGGTGTACGTTAAGAATGTCTCTTTCCATTTTTCGTTTTTCATAATTTTCTTTTTAATACCCTCGATAAGTATTTATGGTCTTTTGACCACGTTTTTAATCGTGATTCCCCTTCATAGGCGACGATTACCTTGAAGAGTGTCGACTGAAAGACGTCTCGGTAGTTTTATATAATTTTCTTTACCTTTTTTTTTACTCAATACTTGTTTGGAAAAGGAGACAAAAATCCTCACAGAGAAAGAAAAAAAGTTACGAAGTGATTTATCTTTGTCCCCCTTCACGTGTTTCTTTATTCCTCTTTTATAATATAAATCATTAAAAAATCCTCACTATAGATAATAATGGCAGTGTGTCTAACATTATTTCACTGTTTATTAAAACTCTGTACCTACAAAAATCTAATATAAATAAGTAATTCCTTTTATTTATTAATAAACATGTACTCGATAATTTTTCGTAAATTTTCGTGTACACCCTAACACTTTTTAAAATCATCCAAAGAAATTGAATACCTGTTGGTAATATTTTACAAAAATAAGAGATATCTGAATTCTCACAAAGAGCGTCCACTCCCTTTGCATAAAACTAAATTAAACTAAATATAGCCCATATTACGACCCTTTACGCCTAGTAGTAGTGTTCAAAAATCCATAATAATCAGTTTCGGAGTGAATTCTGTAATACAAATATATAAACATATACATATATAAACAAATATATACACATATTCATATATAAACAAATATATACACATATCCATATATAAACAAATATATAAACATATCCATATATAAACAAATATATAAACATATCCATAAATAAACAAATATATACACATATCCATGTATAAACAAATATATAAACATATTCATATATAAACAAATATATACAGATACCCATATATGAACAAATATATACAGATACCCATATATAAACAAATATATAAACATATGCATAAATAAACAAATATATACACATACCCATATATAAACAAATATATACAGATACCCATATATAAACAAATATATACACATACCCATATATAAAAAATATATACACATACCCATATATAAAAAATATATACACATATCCATATATAAACAAATATATAAACATATCCTTATATAAACAAATATATAAACATATCCTTATATAAACAAATATATAAACATATCCATATATACACATACCCATATATAAACAAATATATACACATACCCATATATAAACAAATATATACACATACCCATATATAAAAAATATATATACACATATCCATATATAAACAAATATATACAGATATCCATATATAAACAAATATATACAGATGGCCATATATAAACAAATATATAAACATATCCATAGATAAACAAATATATAAACATATCCATATATAAACAAATATATAAACATATCCATATATAAACAAATATATAAACATATGCATAAATAAACAAGTATATACACATACCCATATATAAACAAATATATACACATACCCATATATAACCAAATATATACACATACCCATATATAACCAAATATATACACATACCCATATATAAACAAATATATACACATACCCATATATAAACAAATATATACACATACCCATATATAAACAAATATATACACATACCCATATATAAACAAATATATACACATACCCATATATAAACAAATATATACACATACCCATATATAAACAAATATATACATATATCCATATATAAACAAATATATACACATACCCATATATAGACAAATATATACACATACCATATATAAACAAATATATACACATACCCATATATAAACAAATATATACATATATCCATATATAAACAAATATATACACATATCCATATATAAACAAATATATAAACATATCCATATATAAACAAATATATACACATATCCATATATTAACAAATATATAAACATATCCATATATAAACAAATATATAAACATATCCATATATAAACAAATATATAAACATATCCATATATAAACAAATATATAAACATATCCATATATAAACAAATATATAAACATATCCATATATGAACAAATATATAAACATACAAATATATAAACATAAACATATATAAACAAATATATAAACAAATATATATGTTGCATAACTACTGAAATTAAACGTTACGGATAGCAAAGGGGGGAGAGAGCTTATTTATTACTACAGGCAGAAATCCTTCCGACTGAGGCAGTTCTCCAAAACCACCTCAACAGTTCGCTATTACATCCTCTCCGGCCGAAAACAATGCGAAATGTTCACGAGAGGATTAATAGTGATTTCAATCTTTTTTCTTAATACTTCTGATGATACAATTTTCATAGACACTTTCATAGTCATTCTTTAAGCAAACATGTTTCTCAGTAATTTTAACACATTTTGGAGAGTCATTTTTCAACAGGGACCTTAAACACACTTTTCTTAAGAGTCATTTAAACAGATTTCTAAACACATTTTTCAAGAGTCCAAAAGTCACTTTGAAACACAGTTTCCAGATATTTTACATTATAAGAAAGTTACCTTTGTAGTTCTCGTTCGTTGCTGGCCCTCGTCTTGTTGCTGGCTGTGATCGCCGCGTTGCACCTGTTTTTGTGGGCAAATTTTATCTTTAAGCAGAGGACAAAGACACTCGAAGTCGGATTTTCTGAGAGATTTCTTTTGTTCTTTTTATTTCATGCTTTCATTCGAGTGGAGGGGTTTCCATTATTGGTTCTTCATTCACATCTTCTTAAGTTCGTACTGTGTGGGACGTTAGACGCTGTTAGTTTTTCTTAGTAGCTTTGGTCCATATCTCTTCGATTCACACCTGAACTCTTGCATTCGAGAGCTACCTCATGCGCTCGCCACAAGCTTCCATGGTGATCTCTTTTAGATACAGCCCTTATCGCGAGCGATTACATTCTTGGGAAAACTTTGCTCGCTTTTCCGAAACGACGTTGTCGTTTCGAGCTCCCATGGCGGACTCATCTCGACTCTCGCTCCGACAACAACAAGTGACGTCATAATCCTTTGTCTTGTCATGAACGAAAATCCCTACATTATATCTGACCTTTACTAACCCCAAATCTTTTGAAGCAAGCCAGGTCCTGTCAACCTATTATGATTTACAAAACAAATCATTTGTGGGAACCGACTTACTCATCCAAAATAGAGGTCAGCTCAACCTGCACCGAATCCGACCAATTCACACCGGTCACAATCAATACTAGTTGATCTACCCGTTTAAAATACAGGGCCCGTCATAATATAACACTCCTCTCCACCTTATCTTTCAAAATTTCTTCCCTGAAGAAATTTTCACAAATATCTACATCCATCACCAAAAACTTTTTTTTTTTTAAATACACACGCACATATTCATCTAATCATCGGTACACGACCGATTGCTGATCGGGCGTATTGCCGCAATATGAGGGCACAAAAACAGAAACCCCTTTCCTTAACCTGTAAACTTAAATGGTCAGCCTCCAGTGTCTACGCGAGGTACCGTCCCTACATTGCTTACTAATCTGGACCATATACTTCGGACATTCCAGTGCCCCGGCGCAAACGTCCGCGAACAATCACCCATGTCCCTAGCTCCCAGCCCTTTTCATTAAACGTGGAAGACCCCATCCCATGTATCTATCTAGTCGATACGGTATTGAGCGAAATGTCACATCGAATCATCTCTGCTCCCGGAACACGTCGAATGACCAAAAACTAGGCCCAACCTATAATCTTATAATTAAATCCAATTAACACCCGGTACCTCCTTTTTTTAAAAAATCGATCCCCATGGTTCTATCCGCCCCCGACGCGCGCACCCGAGTCACACCACACCCCAGCTTAACTCCATCCCCACTGGTGTTGAGCAGACACCAATTCCATGCGTTCCCTTCCCGTGTCCCTATCTATGCGGTAAGGGGGTGGGGTATCTTCGCAGCACACTCGTCGGCAAACATCCAAAATCCACAAAAAAAATGGGACCACAATTTCAAAGCTTAACATTTTACACAACTTTCACACACTCTATCGGCGCAGTTGGGCACACCTGAGTCACAAAAACAACAATTTCCATAACTGACCACCGTCCTTTTCTCGTGGTCCCACAGAATGACCATATATCGTCATTCTCCCGTTCGCAATTTTAACGTATGCAGGCTTTACCACAAGCCTCGCCACTAACCCATGGGTACTCTATAAAAGAGAGCATACGAGCAAACGCCGGGAATCCCTCATTGACTTTCCAAGCCTGTACATACTCTGTACACGGGGATTCTTCCCGATAAAATCAACCCTGTCCAAGGGTTTCCGCGATCCGACCCAAACCAACTCTAGCTGCCGCCAGCTGCCCGAACCTAATCAACTCAAATCGCCCGGCTGACCCAAACTTATACCCATTAAATTATCTGCCTTTTTTAAAAAAAATCTTTTACGTAACTGGTATAGCATTCTCACTTAACCGACTAAACTTCTCCAAAATTCATTCAAAAACAACAATAATAAAAAAAATAAAAGTCGAACCAATGAATTAATGGCAAACCCTCTCCACAATACAATTACAAATTATGCAGTACAATATTATATTTAAAAAAAAACAATTTCATGCAATACAATTCAATTGAACAAAAAAACAAAGACAATTATCCCGGGGCGACATCAGGCGACCCCGCCGGCTGTTCGCACGCAGTCCTTTCCCTCTCTCTCTTAAAGTTCCGTTACCTCAAAGTCCAACCACAGCCGTGCGTTACTCATGTCCGTCCTGAAACAAAACAGGATTCGTAGACAAAACACTATGCGGCACCAGTCAGCACATGTGCCTCTCACTCACTCTTTTTTTTCACATTCCTTCTCCCTTTCTCTCACTTTTTTTTTCTCTTTCCATCTCATACTTTTTTCCTCTTTCTTTTGCACTGTCTCTCTCTCTACCAGCATATAGCTCATCACTCTCACTTTTATCCTCTCTCTCATTTTTTTCTGCATCAAACGCCACCCACAACATATATGTAAAATAAAAAAATACATTTAAAACACAAATTAACACATAAATGAAAACCACAACCTATTCTTCCTTAAGGTTTTGTTACCTTAAAAATCCAATCGTGTTTTTTTTTGTTCTTTTTTCACTAAATCATTCCACTCATACAATTCGAACTGCATATCACTTTTTCTCTGTCTCCGACTCTCTCTCTTTCTTTTTCCCTTTATTTTATCGGACCGAACGTGGGTTTTTTTTTCTTTTTTTTTTTTTTTTTAAATATTTATTTTAGACCTCAAACGTTGCTAGTACCCATGGTTCGAATTCAATCTGTTCCATGTCGAAACAGCTGGTCACTAAGCACCAAAAAGAAGTATCTGTTGCATAACTACTGAAATTAAACGTTACGGATAGCAAAGGGGGGAGAGAGCTTATTTATTACTACAGGCAGAAATCCTTCCGACTGAGGCAGTTCTCCAAAACCACCTCAACAGTTCGCTATTACATCCTCTCCGGCCGAAAACAATGCGAAATGTTCACGAGAGGATTAATAGTGATTTCAATCTTTTTTCTTAATACTTCTGATGATACAATTTTCATAGACACTTTCATAGTCATTCTTTAAGCAAACATGTTTCTCAGTAATTTTAACACATTTTGGAGAGTCATTTTTCAACAGGGACCTTAAACACACTTTTCTTAAGAGTCATTTAAACAGATTTCTAAACACATTTTTCAAGAGTCCAAAAGTCACTTTGAAACACAGTTTCCAGATATTTTACATTATAAGAAAGTTACCTTTGTAGTTCTCGTTCGTCGCTGGCCCTCGTCTTGTTGCTGGCTGTGATCGCCGCGCGGCACCTGTTTTTGTGGGCAAATTTTATCTTTAAGCAGAGGACAAAGACACTCGAAGTCGGATTTTCTGAGAGATTTCTTTTGTTCTTTTTATTTCATGCTTTCATTCGAGTGGAGGGGTTTCCATTATTGGTTCTTCATTCACATCTTCTTAAGTTCGTACTGTGTGGGACGTTAGACGCTGTTAGTTTTTCTTAGTAGCTTTGGTCCATATCTCTTCGATTCACACCTGAACTCTTGCATTCGAGAGCTACCTCATGCGCTCGCCACAAGCTTCCATGGTGATCTCTTTTAGATACAGCCCTTATCGCGAGCGATTACATTCTTGGGAAAACTTTGCTCGCTTTTCCGAAACGACGTTGTCGTTTCGAGCTCCCATGGCGGACTCATCTCGACTCTCGCTCCGACAACAACAAGTGACGTCATAATCCTTTGTCTTGTCATGAACGAAAATCCCTACATTATATCTGACCTTTACTAACCCCAAATCTTTTGAAGCAAGCCAGGTCTTGTCAACCTATTATGATTTACAAAACAAATCATTTGTGGGAACCGACTTACTCATCCAAAATAGAGGTCAGCTCAACCTGCACCGAATCCGACCAATTCACACCGGTCACAATCAATACTAGTTGATCTACCCGTTTAAAATACAGGGCCCGTCATAATATAACATATACACATATATTAACAAATATATAAACATATCCATATATAAACAAATATATAAACAAATATATACACACACCCATATATTAACAAATATATAAACAAATCCATATATAAACAAATATATAAACATATCCATATATAAACAAATATATAAACATATCCATATATTAACAAATATATAAACAAATCCATATATAAACAAATATATAAACATATCCATATATTAACAAATATATAAACAAATCCATATATAAACAAATATGTAAACAAATATATAAACAAATATATATTCTTCACTTTATAGAAAAGGAGATTAAAGAGACTCATTATGCTGCCATCTAATTTAAATGCTTATTTGTCGCGTGCACAGACACTTGTGTGGAAATTAGATTACGACGCTGAAAAAAGAGAGCAACTCTTTTTTAAATGCTCACAAAGAGATTAAGAAATATTAGAGAATGGTTAAATCAACAGAGTAAGAGGATGCGATAGAAATAGATAGATACTTCACAGAGAGAGAGAGAGAGAGAGAGAGAGAGAGGGAGAGAGGGAGAAAGAGAAAGAGAGAGAGAGAGAGAGAGGGAAGAGGGGGGGAGAGGGGAAAGATGGGTGACTTTTTCAGTTAATTAGGAGAGTAGAAAGTGGACCTTGAGTTTACTTTCGGCAGGCTTGTGTAACTCTCGTTTCCCTTATTTTGTCCTTTAGTCCTAACATTATGGGAGCGATATTTCTGACAAAGGTGGAGGAATTGCTGTTTTTTTTTTGGGGGGGGGGGCGAAATCTATTCATATAACACTTATCGTTGGCTAGTTTTTTTTTTTTTACCTTGAAGTGATACTTTCTTTAGCTTCTTACATCAAGTGGTTTCATGCCTTGTCTGACATGATTTCAATAAAAAAATAATATATTACGGCTAACATTCCCAGAACTAAGATGTATTAAGCAAGTATATAGAAAAAAGACATTGGGGAAATAAACGTTGATAAACTCACATTTAGTGTAATAATAGATATTTTTTATTGGTAAAAACGTATAATAAGGGCCGGCTGACTGGCTAGTGGGCCGTGCGCAAAACTAGTTTGGCCTTTTTAGGGCCAAATGACACGAATTTGGTGTGTTTTGGCCTTTTTTGTGTGAATATTCTGGAGTTCACTTCTGCGGGCCAGCCAGGCGTATCGCAGAATTGAAAACAAACACTAAAACACTTCGCTAAAAATGAAGAACAAACACAGAAAATTGTCTGTAAACTTCAGAATATTTGGTTATATTTTTTTCTTTTCTTTTTTGTGTTTGTTTTTCATTTTTAGCGAAGTGACACGAGTATTTATAAAAGTTTTTTTTGCGAGAAATGGACACTTTTTCATTTTTACTTTTCGTTTTTATTTAAAATAAAACATTGTGTTTGTTCTTCATTTTTAGCGAAGTATTTGTGTTTGTTTTCAATTCTGCGATACGCCTGGCCTCGCATAAGTGAACTCCAGAAAATTCACACAAAAAAGGCCAAAACACACCAAATTTGTGACATTTGGCCCTAAAAAGGCCAAACTGGTTTTGCGCACGGCCCACTGGACAGTCAGCGTTTTTACCATTTTATTGTTGTTTATTTAAATAAAATTATTTTCTAATTATTCTCTTTTTTAAATAAACATACTTTTCATTTAGACTTCTGTCATTTTCTGGTAGAGGCGATCGCCTAATATTTCGCTTTACCTTTTCATCGTAACGCAAGCAGTCGTCATAACTGAGATCAGATAGAGATGAAATGTTATAAGCTTGATAGAGTTATTCCCCTTACACTGTTGTAACGGCGCGTTATAAGAACGCGATAATTTGACGAGAATATTGTCACTTTAGTTTTACTAGTAAGCACGCCAGCGTTGTCTAGGAATTAATGAGAACTGCTGTCTCATTCTACTCCCAGTCCCGAACCCCATATTTTTATTCTTATATTTTAAATTTCTATAATTTAATTTTTTTTAAATCTATGAATAAGATAACATAAAACGAAGTAAAACATTGTATTTTCTGTTTCTGGGTGTTCGGTGCAAACGCAGACCCCACGAAATGAATACCTTCATTGGATTTCTCGTGAGCTTTTATTCGATACAAGTTGTAGAATTTGGTTAAAAGGGAATTATTTTCGAAAAGCATAGTGTACTGTTTACAACTGGTGAAATTTTAAAATTTTGTTCCATCTAGAGTATTTCTTTTAGGAGAGCTGGGCTTCTCCTGTATCAGGCATGTCAAACACAAGCTCCCACAAGGACAACGAGGGTCATGTGGATCCATTTGTGTTGTTATAGAGGCCACACCTGACTAATTGATGTCGTTTAATAAAAAGTAATGCAAAATATCTTTTGTTACTTAAACTTAGAACCATTCAACATGCACACAGATTATTTAGCCACATTCACGATGCAAAGAATAGCCTCACACACACACACACACACACACACACACACACACACACACACACACACACACACACAAGTTTAAACGGCATCGATCTGTATGCAACTGCACCAAATAACTTTTTGAAATCGATAACATCTCTTATATTGTATTTAAGTGTAGGGTACGTGTTTATCCATTTTAAATCAGTTAAAAATAAAATGCAATCTTTACAAAATACAATATCGTTTATGGGGACCGTAAGTGTTGTTTGGCATACGTTAAGCAGACCTCGTGTTACATACAGCCCTCGTGAAAAGGCGGTTAATAGCGGCGATCGCTACTTTTAAAGTTCAAACACGAACGCATGTTATAAATAATTTATCAATATTTAAAAAAATAACGTTTTACTAATAACAGCAAAAATGTCACAAATTTGAAGAAAAAAAATGTTCAACGGTAAAAAAAAAATCATTTTAAATTGACCCCTTTTTCAATTTATTTCCCTTGCTCAGTTTGATTGCTGTCCTCTAATGTTTTTGGTTGCAGTTTCAAACTGAACGTTCGATATTTGATAAAACTATTTTGTGCATATCCTTCATTTTGGTAAAACATTTTTTCCTGTCGAGAATAGTAATGTATTTTATGAAATTGATATAACTTATTCTCTTTTTTTAACTGTAAAAATATTTTTAACAGTAAAAATATTTTTAACAGCAAATATTTTATGAATTTCAACAATTGTGTAAGCTTTTCGTTTTTTGTAGTTTTTCGTTTCTATTTGTAAGTTTTTCGTTTTAAAATCTTTTTTAGTTGTTTAAATTTAAGTTGTTTAAATATTTTTTTTTTGTACTTGTGTATGTTTTTATTGTGTAGTGAAAGTTATTTTTTTATAGTTGCAAGATTTTCGTTTTTTAAAATTCGTTTCTCAACTATTCAAGTGGTATTTATTTTGAGATTGCATAAATTATCCCCCTTGCATAACTTATCCCCCTTGCATAAATTATCTCCCCTTGCATAAATTACCTCCCTTTGATCATTGCGATGTTTTTATTGACAAGAGAATTGAGTCACTAAAATCAAATAATCCTGAGTAAAAATCGGATGCTGATTCAGTGAGTGATTTAGCAACAAAATTCTTATTAAATATGCGGTGAACCACCCAATAAATGTCTACCTTCAAGTTTCACCGTGTAAAAATTCGAGATGCAAATTGAGCGCGAGGAGCATTTCGCGGCTTTTTATTGAAGAACAAAAAGGTTTTATTAATGAATCGGATTCTTCATTCCATTTATGCACTTCGTATTGTAAGCATCACCTTAGTGTCGAACTTTTATAAAATTGGATTTTAATAAAAAGTGAAATTAAATAAATCACATTTTGATTTACTTCTATCAAGATTGTTGCAATTCATTAATCGGTGAAACTGAAGCCGTCCACCATATGCTAAAAAAATGAGACTCTACTTATTTAGGCGATAAATAACCTAAAAGAATTAGCAGTAAAAATAAATCAAAAAAACAAAAACAATATTTTAGAATGTAAATTGGGGGTCAATTTCACATATAAATTTAACGTAAAACGATCACCCACTTGTGGACCAGATAAAGTTTTAAGGACATGTTACCAATTTTCTGTTTATAAAGGGAGATACATTTTGTGTGTACTTTAGGGGGACGGGGTAAAAAATATTGGCATTTTATTTTTAAGCTGAAAACTTCTACGTCGCCACCCGTTGATGATCCAGGGGCGGGCGCTCCCGCTATACGGGAGCTTGCTAATGAATGGATGAAGCAACCCATGCGATGTTGGGATGGATGGGCAGTAATTCTGGTAGAGCGACGAGGGTAAGTGGAGAGGTATGCCCAATATTTATTCATAATATGGGTCCATAAGTTATTGATTTATTTATAACATATTTTAGTGTATTTTTCAGTAGAAAACACACAATTGATTTGCAAGAAATTAAGAAAATGGCCAAGACAAAAAAAAAAAATAGTTACATGTCCCTAAAACGCAATGTGACCCGGAAGCGGGTAATCATTTTATGTCTAATTAGTATGCGCAATGGATCCCTTTAAAATATTTTTTTTTGTTATTTTATTTCTTTTTACCGCTCAAAATGTAGAATGACATTTTCTTTTTGGGTGAATTAGCATAGGGTACAGGTCTCTAATAATGGCCACGAAGTGATTGACGACCACACAGAGAGAAAGGAGACGGCATATTTAATCAGTATACAAATAGTTTTACACTTTCTCGTAGATAATTTTGTAATCTATGAAAGGTGTGATTGAAATCGGACCGAAATGGAAGAACCTTAGATGGACATTCAATCTTTCATAAGATTTTCATGAGCACATTTTCATGAGCACAGTTTCATGAGCACATTTTCATCAAATATAAAAAACAAAAAACAAATCAAAATAAAAATATTTCATCTCAATCTCATCTCATCTCATCTCAATATATATAAGGCAAAAATCTGTGATATGTATGTAACGCTAAGGCTTTTAAAATACTAAACAAACACCTCCGAATTAGGTATTATTTTAACCGGCATAACCTCGAGAAAATAATATCGAAAAATTAAAACAAAGATTCAATTTTAAGTGGGCAAATAGCCATTTTGTCCTTTAATGTGATCACGATTTTTAATGTTATCTTGTGCACATGACGTCACATAGATAGGTACATGACGTCATAGTGATAGGTTCGGATATTATTTTATGCTATCGTCACGTTATTATTATTTTTTTTGTATTTTTCTTCGGACTATTGCCCTGATAAAAGGGAGGGGAATAAGCGAGAGTTATTTTAGAATAGCTCTAGAGGCCTCCTTGTATTTGGCGATTGAAAATGGGGAAAAATATCATGATGAGATTGAAAATGATGAAGAATACCATGTGAGGATTGAAAATGATTAATAATATCATAAGGAGATTAAAAATGATGAAGAATATCATGAAGTGATTGAAAATGATGAATAATAGGGTGAGAGGATTGAAAATGATGAAGAATATCATGAGTGGATTGAAAATGATAAAGAATATCATGAGGGGATTGTAAATGATGAAGAATATCATGAGAGGATTGAAACTGATGAAGAATATCATGAGAGGATTGAAAATGATGAAGCATATCATGAGAGGATTGAAAATGATGAAGAATAAAATGATGGGATTGAAAATGATGAAGAATATCATGAGCGGGTTGAAAATGATGAAGAATACGATGAGAAGATTGAAAATGATGAAGAATACCATGTGAGGATTGAAAATGATTAATAATATCATAAGGAGATTAAAAATGATGAAGAATATCATGAAGTGATTGAAAATGATGAATAATAGGGTGAGAGGATTGAAAATGATGAAGAATATCATGAGTAGATTGAAAATGATAAAGAATATCACGAGGGGATTGTAAATGATGAAGAATATCATGAGGGGATTGAAAATGATGAAGAATACCATGAGGGGATTGAAAATGATGAAGAATACCATGAGGTGATTGAAAATGATGAAGAATATCATGAGGTGATTGAAAATGATGAAGAATATCATGAGGGGATTGAAAATGATGAATAACATCATGAGGGGATTGAAAATGATGAATAACATCATGAAGGGATTGAAAATGATGAAGAACATCATAAGAGGATTGAAAATGATGAAGATCATCATGTGGGGATTGAATATGATGAAGATCAACATGTGGAGATTGAAAATGATGAAGAAAACTATGAGGGGATTGAAAATGATAAAGAATATCAATGATACATGATACATATCTATGATACATAATACATATATATGATACATATAAATGATACATATCTTTGATACATGATACATATCTATGACACATGATACATGATACATATCCATGATACATGATACGTATCCATTATACATGATACATATTCATGATACATATCGATGATACATTATACATATTCATGATACATTATACATATCATGATACATATCCATGATACATGTTAGATATCCATGATACATATCCATGATACATATCCATGATACATATTCACGATACATATCCATGATACATGATACATATCCATGATACATGATACATAAACAATATCAATGACAAATGATACATATCCGTGATACATGATACATATCGATGATATATATACATGATACATATCTATGATACATGATACATGATACATAACTATGATACATGATACATATCCATGATACATGATACATATCCAGGATACATATCTATGATACATTATACATATCCATGATGCATGATACATATCAATGATACATGATAATATCCATGATATATGATACATATCCGTGATACATGATACATATCCATCATACATATCATGATACATATCCATGATACATGATACATATCCATGATACATATCCTTGATACATGATACATATTCATGATACATATCCTTGATACATAATACATATCCATGATACATATCCTTGATACATGATACATATCCATGATTCCTATCCATGGTATATGATCCATGTCAATGATACATATACATATCAGTGATACATGATACATATCCATGATACATATCCATGATATATATCCATGATACATATCCATGATACATGATACATGATAATATCTATGGTACATAACACATATCTATGATTAATGATAAATATATATGATACATATCCATGATACATGATACATATCTATGATACATGATACATTATACATATTAATAATACATGATACATATTTATTATACAGTATACATATATATGATATATGTTACATGATACATATATATATATGATACATGATACATATATATATATATGATACATGATACATATACATGATACATATCCATGTTACATATCCATGATACATGATACATGATACATATCTATGATACATAACACATATCTTTGATACATAACACATATCTATGATACATGATACATGATACATATGTATGATACATGATACATATACATGATACATATCCATGAAACATATATATATCCATGATACATATACATATCCATGATACATATACATGATACATATACATGATACATATCAAGGATACATATCAAGGATACATACCCAGGATACACATACATACCCATGATACATATACATATACATGATACATATCTATGAGACATAACACATATCTATGATACAGTATACATGATACATACCTATGATACATGATACATACCCATGATACATATCCATGATTCATGATACATATCCATGATACATATCCATGATGCATGATACATATCCATGATACATATCCATCGTCCATATCCATGATACCTGATAGATATCCATGATCCATATCCATGATACATGATTGATATCCATGATACATGTCCATGATACATGATCAATATCAATGATACATATACATATACATGATACATGATACATATCCATGATATATATACATATCCACGATACATGATTTATATATACCTATACATGATACATATCCATGATACATATACGTATACATGATACAAACACATGATACATATACATGATACATATACATATACATGATACACGATACATATACATGATACATATACATAATACATGATACATATCCATGATACATATCCATTTTTTCAACGTTAATCAGTAGTAATTTGGAAATTATCCAATGTATTTATGTAATAACTTTATAAAAATGCTGACTCACCAAACATGCTCCATAATCCCTTGCCGGATGTACCCGTCTTGCCCTAAATTGTGTCCGGTTGTATCAGGTCATCCCATAACTTCTGTCCGGATCCACGTTTTAATGTTGGGGCACCACTTTTTTGTTGGGTCACCACTTTTTATTGTTGGGTCACTACGTTTTAATGTTAGGTCACCACGTTTTATTGCTGAGTCACTACGTTTTAATGTTGGGTAATGACTTTTTATGGTTGGGTCACTACATTTTATGGTTGGGTCAGTATGTTTTATTGTTGGGTCACCACTTTTTTGGTTAGGTAACCACTTTTTATTGCTGAGTCACCACTTTTATTGTGGGTAATCACTTTTTATGGTTGAGTCACTACGTTTTATTGTTAAGTCACTACGTTTTATTGTTGGGTCACCACTTTTTTTGGTTGGGTCACTACGTTTTATTGTTGGGACACCACTTCTTATTGCTATGCCACCACTTTTATTGTTGGTCACCACTTTTTATGGTTGGGTCACCACTTTTTCTTGTGGGTGACTACGTTTTATTGTTGGGTCACTACGTTTTATTGTTGATTCACCACTTTTTATGGTTGGGTCACTACGTTTTATGGTTGGATCACTACGTTTTATTGTTAGGTCACTACGATTTATGGTTAGGTCACTACGTTTTATTGTTGGGTCACCACTTTTATTGTTGGGTCACCACTGTTTAGTGTTGGGTCACCACTTTTTTGGTTGGGTCACCACGTTTTATTGCAGGGTCACCACTTTTTATTGCTAGGTCACTACGTTTTATTGTTGGGTCACTACGATGTATGGTTAGGTCACTACGTTTGATTGTTGGGTCACCACTTTTTATTGTTGAGTCACAACTTTTTATTGCTGGGTCACCACTTTTTATGATTGGTCACTACGTTTTATTGTTGGGTCCTAACTTCTTATTGCTGACACCACTTTTATCGTTAAGTCACCACTTTTTATTGCTGGGTCACTACGTTTTATTGTTGGCTCACCACGTTTTAATGTTGGCTAACCACGTTTTAATGTTAGGTCACCACTGTTTTGTTGGGTCACCACTTTTTATTGTTGGGTCACTACGTTTTATTGTTCGGTCACTACGATTTATCGTCAGGTCACTACATTTTATTGTTGGGTCACGACATTTTATTGCTTGGTCACCACTTTTCATTGCTGGGTCACCACTTTTTATTGTTGGGTCACCACTTTTTATGGTTGGTAACTACATTTTATTGCTTGGTCACTACTTTATTGTTGGGTCACTACGTTTTATTGTTGGGTCACTACGTTTTATGGTAAGGTCACTACGTTTTATTGTTGGGTCACTACGTTTTATTGTTGGGTCACTACGATGTATGGTTAGGTCACTACGTTTGATTGTTGGGTCACCACTTTTTATTGTTGGGTCACAACTTTTTATTGCTGGGTCACCACTTTTTATTGTTGGGTCACCACTTTTATTGTTGGGTCACCACTTTTTATGATTGGTCACTACGTTTTATTGTTGGGTCCCAACTTCTTATTGCTGACACCACTTTTATCGTTAAGTCACCACTTTTTATTGCTGGGTCACTACGTTTTATTGTTGGGTCACTAAGTTTTATTGTTGGGTCACCACGTTTTTATGTTGGGTCACCACTTTTTATTGTTGGGTCAACCCTTTTTATTCTTGGGTCACTACGTTTTAATGTTAGGTCACCACGTTTTATTGCTGGGTCACTACGTTTTAATGTTGGGTCACCACTTTTTATAGTTGGGTCACTACGTTGTATGGTTGGGTAACCACTTTTTATGGTCGGGTCACCACGTTTTATTGCTGGATTACTACGTTTTATTGTTTGGTCACCACTTTTTATGGTTGGGTAACTACGTTTTATGGTTGGGTCACTACGTTTTATTGTTGGGTCACTACGATTTATGGTTAGGTCACTACGTTTGATTGTTTGGGTCACCACTTTTTATTGTTGGGTCACAACTTTTTATGGTTGGTAACTACGTTTTATTGTTGGGTCACCACTTCTAATCGTTGAGTCACCACTTTTATCGTTGAGTTAACACTTTTTATTGCTGGGTCACTACGTTTTATTGTTGGCTCACCACGTTTTAATGTTGGGTCACCACGTTTTAATGTTGGGTCACCACTGTTTTGTTGGGTCACCACTTTTTATTGTTGGGTCACTACGTTTTATTGTTCGGTCACTACGATTTATCGTCAGGTCACTACATTTTATTATTGGGTCACGACATTTTATTGCTTGGTCACCACTTTTTATTGCTGGGTCACCACTTTTTATTGTTGGGTCACCGCTTTTTATGGTTGGTAACTACATTTTATTGCTGGGTCACCACTTTATTGTTGGGTCACTACGTTTTATTGTTGGGTCACTACGTTTTATGGTAAGGTCACTACGTTTTATTGTTTGGTCACTACGTTTTATGGTAAGGTCACCACTTTTTATGGTTGGGTCACTATGTTTTATTGTTGGGTCACCACGTTTTAATGTTCGGTCACCACTTTTTTGTTGGGTCACCACTTTTTATTGTTGGGTCCCTACGTTAATGTTAGGTCACCACGTTTTATCGCTGGGTCACTACGTTTTAATGTTGGGTCATCACTTTTTAATGGTTGGGTCACTACATTTTATGGTTTGGTCAGTATGTTTTATTGTTGGGTCACCACCTTTTTAGTTGGGTCACCACTTATTATTGCTAAGTCACTACGTTTTATTGCTGGGTCACTACGTTTAATTGTTGGGTCACTATGTTTTATTGTTGGGTCACTACGATTTATAGTAAGGTCACTACATTTTATTGTTGGGTCACCACTTTTTATTGCTAGGTCACCACTTTTTATTGCTGGGTCCCACTTTTTATTGTTGGGTAACAACTTTTTATGGTTCTTAACTACATTTTATTGCTGGGTCACCACTTTATTGTTGGGTCACTACGTTTTATGGTTAAGTCACTTCGTTTTATTGTTGGGTCACCACTTGTTTTGTTGAGTCATTACTTGTTTTGTTGGGTCACTACGTTTTATTGCTGTGTCACGACTTTTTATTACTGGGTCACTACGTTTTATTGTTGGGTCATAACTTTTTATGGTTGTGTCACCACTTTTTTGGTTGGGTCACCACGTTTTATTGCTGGGTCACCACTTTTTGTTATTAGGTCACTACGTATCATTGTGTGGTCACCACTTTTTATGGTTGGTCACTACGTTTTATGGTTGGGTCACTACGTTTTATTGTTGGGTCACTACGATTCATGGTTAGGTCACTACGTTTTATTGTTGGGTCACCACTTTTTATTGTTGGGTCACCACTTTTTATCGTTGGGTCACTACGTTTTATTGTTGGTCACCACTTTTTATGGTTAGGTTACTACGTTTTATGGTTCGGTCACTACGTTTTATGGTTAGGTCACTACATTTTATTGTTGGGTCACGACATTTTATTGTTGGGTCACCACTTTTTATTGTTGGGTCACAACTTTTTATGGTTGGTCACTACGTTTTATTGTTGGGTCACCACTTCTAATCGTGGAGTCACCACTTTTATCGTTGAGTTAACACTTTTTATTGCTGGGTCACTACATTTTATTGTTGGCTCACTACGTTTTAATGTGGGGTCACAACGTTTTAATGTTGGGTCACCACTGTTTTGTTGGGTCACCACTTTTAATTGTTGGGTCACTACGTTTTATTGTTCGGTCACTACGATTTATCGTCAGGTCACTACATTTTATTGTTGGGTCACGACATTTTATTGCTTGGTCACCACTTTTTATTGCTGGGTCACCACTTTTTATTGTTGGGTCACCACTTTTTATGGTTGGTAACTACATTTTATTGCTGGGTCACCACTTTATTGTTGGGTCACTACGTTTTATTGTTGGGTCACTACGTTTTATGGTAAGGTCACTACGTTTTATTGTTGGGTTACTACGTTTTATGGTTAGGTCACCACTTTTTATGGTTGGGTCACTATGTTTTATTGTTGGGTCACCACGTTTTAATGTTCGGTCACCACTTTTTTGTTGAGTCACCACTTTTTATTGTTGGGTCACTACGTTTTAATGTTAGGTCACCACGTTTTATCGCTGGGTCACTACGTTTTAATGTTGGGTCATCACTTTTTAATGGTTAGGTCACTACATTTTATGGTTGGGTAAGTATGTTTTATTGTTTGGTCACCACTTTTTTAGTTGGGTCACAACTTTTTATTGCTAAGTAACTACGTTTTATTGATGGGTCACTACGTTTTATTGTTGGGTCACTACGATTTATGGTAAGGTCACTACATTTTATTGTTAGGTCACCACTTTTTATTGCTGGGTCACCACTTTTTATTGCTGGGTCCCACTTTTTATTGTTGGGTCACCACTTTTTATGGTTGGAAACTACATTTTATTGCTGGGTCACCACTTTATTGTTGGGTCACTACGTTTTATGGTCAAGTCACTTCGTTTTATTGTTGGGTCACCACTTGTTTTGTTAGGTCATTACTTGTTTTGTTGGGTCACCACGTTTTATTGCTGTGTCACCACTTTTTATTCCTGGGTAACTACGTTTTATTGTTGGGTCATAACTTTTTATGGTTGGGTCACCACTTTTTTGGTTGGGTAACCACTTTTTATTGCTGGGTAACCACTTTTTGTTGCTGGGTCACCACTTTTTGTTGCTGGGTCACCACTTTTTGTTGCTAGGTCACAACGTATCATTGTGTGGTCACCACTTTTTATGGTTGGTCACTACGTTTTATGGTTGGGTCACTACGTTTTATTGTTGGGTCACTACGATTTATAGTTAGGTCACTACGTTTTATTGTTGGGTCACTACGATTTTTGGTTAGGTCACTACGTTTTATTGTTGGTCACCACTTTTTTGGTTGGTCACCACCTTTTATGGTTGGGTCACTACGTTTTATGGTTTGGTCACTACGTTTTATGGTTAAGTCACCACTTTTTATTGTTGGGTCACCACTTTTTATTGTTGGGTCACTACGTTTTATGGTTAAGTCACTTCGTTTTATTAATGGGTCAGTACTGTTTTTGTTGGGGCACCACGTTTTATTGCTGGGTCACCACTTTTTATTGCTTGCTCACTACGTTTTACTGTTGGGTCATTACTTTTTATGGTTGGGTCACCACTTTTTTGGTTAGGTCACTACGTTTTATTGTGTGGTCACTACTTTTTATGGTTGGGTCACTACGTTTTATGGTTGTGTCACTACGTTTGATTGTTGGGTCACCACTTTTTTTGTTGGGTCACTACGTTTTATTGTTGGGTCACTACGTTTTATGGTAAGGTCACTACGTTTTATTGTTGGGTCACTACTTTTTATTGTTGGGTCACCACTTTTTATGGTTGGGTCACTATGTTTTATGGTTGGGTCACCACATTTTATGGTTTGGTCACTACGTTTTATGGTTAAGTCACTTTGTTTTATTGTTGGGTCACCATTTTTTTTGTTGGGTCACTACGTTTTATTGTTGGGTCACTACGATTTATGGTTAGGTCACTACGTTTTATTGTTGGGTCACCACTTTTTATCGTTGGGTCACTACGTTTATTGTTGGGTCACTACGTTTTATTGTAAGGTCACTACGTTTTATTGTAGGGTCACCACTTTTTATTGTAGGGTCACCACTTTTTATTGTTGGGTCACCACTTCATTGTTGGGTCACCACTTTTTATTGTTGGGTCGCTACGTTTTATGGTTTAGTCACTTCGTTTTATTGTTGGGTCACCACTTGTTTTGTTGGGTCACCACCTTTAATTGCTGGGTCACCACTTTTTATTGCTGGGTCACTACGTTTTATTGTTGGGTCATCACTTTTGATGGATGGGTCACCACTTCTTTGGTTGGGTCACTACGTTTTATGGTTAGGTCACTACGTTTTATCGCTGGGTCACTACGTTTTGATGTTGGGTCATCACTTTTTAATGGTTGGGTCACTACATTTTATGCTTGGGTCACCACTTTTTTAGTTGGGTCACCACTTTTTATTGCTTAGTCACTACGTTATATTGCTGGGTAACTACGTTTAATTGTTGGGTCACTACGTTTTATTGTTCGGTCACTACGATTTATCGTCAGGTCACTACATTTTATTGTTGGGTCACCACATTTTATTGCTTGGTCACCACTTTTTATTGCTGGGTCACCACTTTTTATTGTTGGGTCACCACTTTTTATGGTTGGTAACTACATTTTTTTCTGGGTCACCATTTTATTGTTGGGTCACTACGTTTTATTGTTGGGGCACTACGTTTTATGGTAAGGTCACTACGTTTTATTGTTGGGTCACTACTTTTTATTGTTAAGTCACCACTTTTTATGGTTGGGTCACTATGTTTTATTGTTGGGTCACCACGTTTTAATGTTCTGTCACCACTTTTTTGTTGGGTCACCACTTTTTATTGTTGGGTCACTACGTTTTAATGTTAGGTCACCACGTTTTATCGCTGGGTCACTACGTTTTAATGTTGGGTCATCACTTTTTAATGGTTGGGTCACTACATTTTATGGTTGGGTCAGTATGTTTTATTGTTGGGTCACCACTTTTTTTTGTTGGGTCACTACGTTTTATGGTTAAGTCACTTCGTTTTATTAATGGGTCAGTACTGTTTTTGTTGGGGCACCACGTTTTATTGCTGGGTCACCACTTTTTATTGCTGGCTCACTACGTTTTACTGTTGGGTCATTACTGTTTATGGTTGGGTCACCACTTTTTTGGTTGGGTCACTACGTTTTATTGTGTGGTCACCACTTTTTATGGTAGGGTCACTACGTTTTATGGTTGTGTCACTACGTTTTATTGTTGGGTAAATACCATTTATGGTTAGGTCACTACGTTTTATTGTTGGGTCACCACTTTTTGTTGTTGGGTCCCCACTTTTTATTGTTGGGTCACCACTTTTTATCGTCGCGTCACAAGGTTTTATAGTTGGTCACCACTTTTTATGGTTAGGGCACTACGTTTTATTGTTAGGTCACTACGTTTTATTGTAAGGTCACTACGTTTTATTGTGACCCAGCAATAAAAAGTGGTGACCCAGCAATAAAATGTTTTATTGTTGGGTCACCACTTTTTATGGTTGGGTCACTACGTTTTATGGTTTGGGCCACTACGTTTTATGGTTTGGTCACTACGTTTTATTGTTGGTCACCACTTTTTGTGGTTGGGTCACTACGTTTTATTGTTGGGTCACCACTTTTACTGGTTGGTCACTACGTTTTCTTGTTGGGTCACTACGGTTTATTGTAAGGTCACTACGTTTTATTGTAGGGTCACCACTTTTTATTGTTGGGTCACCACTTCATTGTTGGGTCACAACTTTTGATTGTTTAGTCACTACGTTTTATGGTTAAGTCACTTCGTTTTAGTGTTGGGTCACCACTTGTTTTGTTGGGTCACCACGTTTTATTGCTGGGTCACCACTTTTTATTGCTAGGTCACTACGTTTTATTGTTTGGTCATCACTTTTAATAGATGGGTCATCACTTTTTTAGTTGGGTCACTACGTTTCATTATTGGGTCACCACTTTTTATTGTTGGGTCACTACTTTTTATCGTTGGGTCACAACGTTTTATGGTTGGTCACCACCTTTTATGGTTGGGTCACTACGTTTTATGGTTTGGCCACTACGTTTTATGGTTAAGTCACCACTTTTTATTGTTGGGTCACCACTTTTTATTCTTGGGTCACTACGTTTTATGGTTAAGTCACTTCGTTTTATTAATGGGCCAGTACTGTGTTTGTTGGGGCACCACGTTTTATTGCTGGGTCACCACTTTTTATTGCTTGCTCACTACGTTTTACTGTTGGGTCATTACTTTTTATGGTTGGGTCACCACTTTTTTGGTTGGGTCACTACGTTTCATTGTGTGGTCACCACTTTTTATGGTTGGGTCACTACGTTTTATGGTTGTGTCACTACGTTTGATTGTTGGTCACTACCATTTATGGTTAGGTCACTACGTTTTATTGTTGGGTCACCACTTTTTATTGTTGGGTCACCACTTTTTATCGTTGGGTCACAACGTTTTATAGTTGATCACCACTTTTTATGGTTAGGGCACTACGTTTTATTGTTGGGTCACCACTTTTTTTGTTGGGTCACTACTTTTTATTGTTGGGTCACTACGTTTTATGGTAAGGTCACTACGTTTTATTGTTGGGTCTCTACTTTTTATTGTTGGGTCACCACTTTTTATGGTTGGGTCACCACTTTTTATGGTTTGGTCACTACGTTTTATGGTTAAGTCACTTTGTTTTATTGTTGGGTCACCATTTTTTTTGTTGGGTCACTACGTTTTATTGTTGGGTCACTACGATTTATGGTTAGGTCACTACGTTTTATTGTTGGGTCACCACTTTTTATTGTTGGGTCACCACTTTTTATTGTTGGGTCACCACTTTTTATCGTTGGGTCACTACGTTTTATTGTTGGGTCACTACGTTTTATTGTAAGGTCAGCACTTTTTATTGTTGGGTCACTACGTTTTATGGTTTAGTCACTTCGTTTTATTGATGGGTCACTACTGTTTTTGTTGGGTCACCACGTTTCATTGCTGGGTCACCACTTTTTATTGCTGGGTCACTACGTTTTATTGTTGGGTCATTACTTTTTATGGTTGGGTCACCACTTTTTTGGTTGGTTCACTACATTTCTTTGTGTGGTCACCACTTTTTATGGTTGGGTCACTACGTTTTATTGTTGGGTCACCACTTTTTATCGTTGGGTCACAACGTTTTATGGTTAATCACCACTTTTTATGGTTAGGGCACTACGTTTTATGGTTAGGTGACTACGTTTTATTGTTGGGCCAGCACTTTTTTTGTTGGGTCACTACGTTTTATTGTTGGGTCACTACGTTTTATGGTTAGGGCACTACGTTTTATTGTTGGGTCACCACTTTTTTTGGTTAGGTCACTACGTTTTATTGTTGGGTCACAACATTTATTGTTTTATCACTACGTTTTAGTGTTAGGTCACCACTCATTATTGTTGGGTCACTACTTTTATTGTTGGGTCACCACTTTTTATTGTTGGGTCATCACTTTTTTGGTTGGGTCATTAGGTTTTATTGCTGGGTCACCACTTTTTATTGCTGGCTCACTACGTTTCATTGTGTGGTCACCACTTTTTATGGTTGGGTCACTACGATTAATGGTAAAGTCACTACGTTTTATTGTTTGGTCACTACTTTTTATTGTTGTGTAACCACTTTTATTGTTGGGTCACCACTTTTATTGTTGTGTCACTACGTTTTATGGTTAAGTCACTTCGTTTTATTGATGGGTCACTACTGTTTTTGTTGGGTCACCACTTTTTATTGTTGGGTCACTACGTTTTATGGTTAAGTCACTTCGTTTTATTGATGGGTCACTACGGTTTTTGTTGGGTCACCACGTTTTATTGCTGGGTCACCACTTTTTATTGCTGGGTCACTACGTTTTATTGTTGGGTCATTACTTTTTATGGTTGGGTCACCACTTTTTTGGTTGGGTATCTACGTTTCGGTGTGTGGTCACCACTTTTTATGTTTGGGTCACTACCATTAACGGTTAGGTAACTACCTTTTATTGTTGGGTCACCACTTTTTATTGTTGGGTCACCACTTTTTATCGTTGGGTCACAACGTTTTATGGTTGGTCACCACTTTTTATGGTTAGGTCACTACGTTTTATGGTTAGGTCACTACGTTTTATTGTTGGGTCACCACTTTTTTTGTTGGGTCACTACGTTTTATTGTTGGGTCACTACGTTTTATGGTAAGGTCACTACGTTTTATTGTTGGGTCACTACTTTTTATTGTTGGGTCACCACTTTTTATGGTTGAGTCACTATGTTTTATGGTTGGGTCACCACTTTTTATGGTTTGGTCACCAAATTTTATTGTTGGGTCACCACTTTTTATCGTTGGGTCACTACGTATTATGGTTGGTCACCACTTTTTATGGTTGGTCACTGCGTTTAATGATTTGGGCTACTACGTTTTATGGTTAGGTCACTAGGTTTTATTGTTAGGTCACCACTTTTTATGGTTGGGTCACTACGTTTTATGGTTAACTTACTACGTTTTATTGTTGGGTAACCACTTTTTATTGCTGGGTCACCACTTTGATTGTTGGGTCACCACTTTTTTATGGTTGGGTCACTACGTATTATTGTTAAGTTACTACGTTTTATTGTTGGGTCACCACTTTTGTTGGTTAGGTCACTACGTTTTATAAAAGGTATTGACCCAACAGGGTCAGTACCTTTTATGGTAAGGTCACTACGTTTTATGGTAAGGTGACAACATTTATTGTTTAATCACTACGTTTTAGTGTTAGGTCACCACTCATTATTGTTGGGTCACTACTTTTATTGTTGGGTCACCACTTTTTATTGTTGGGTCACCACATTTTTGGTTGGGTCATTAGGATTCATTGCTTGGTCACCACTTTTTATTGCTGGGTCACTACGTTTCATTGTGTGGTCACCACTTTTTATGGTTGGGCCACTACGATTTATGGTTAAGTCACTACGTTTTATTGTTGGGTCACTACTTTTTATTGTTGGGTAACCACTTTTATTGTTGGGTCACCACTTTTATTGTTGGGTCACCACGTTTTATTGTTGGGTCACCACGTTTTATCGTTGGGTCACTACGTTTTATTGTTTGGTCACTACGATTAATGGTTAGGTCACTACGTTTTATTGTTGGGTAACCACTTTTTATTGTTGGTCACTACGTTTTATTTTTGGGTCACCACTTCTTATTGCTGGGTCACACCATTTATCGTTGTGTCACCACTTTTATTCTTGGGTCACCACTTTTTATTGATGGGTCACCACTTTTATTGTTGGGTCACCACTTTTTATTGTTGGGTAACCACTTTTTATGGTTGGGTCACTACGTTTTATGGTTGGGTCACTACGTTTTATTGTTGGGTCACTAGGTTTTATTGTTGGGTCACTACTATTTATGGTTAGGTCACTACGTTTTATGGTCTGGTCCCCACTTTTTATTGTTGGGTCACCACTTTTATTGTTGGGTCACCACTTTTTTGGTTGGGTGTTTAAATACATCCTAAAAGTTTGGTTGAAATCGGACCTGAAATGGCGGAGATTTAGATAGAAGTTTCTAAATAAGATTATCAAATATAATATGATCACAGTTTGATAAAATATTAATCAATTCTTATCAAATCAAATATATTGGCAAAGAATAGCAGAGTTATGTAAAAAGACAGACGATGTGTATTGCAACTATTTATTGTCTGAATGTTTTGCCAAAGTAATTTTAAACCGGGATATGGTAGGCACTGTCACTACCTCCTCTGCTAAGCTGTTCCACGAAGCAGAAACTACAGAAAATGCTGCCTGTATTCTATTGAGACGAAAGAAGACCACGACTTGACGGTAGGATGAACAAATATTTAAATTCCCGTTGATGATGTTGTCCGTCAGAATTGCGTATCCTTTTATAGATAAGTAATACATCCATTGTTGTTAAGATCACACATCAATCATTATTTGAACTCGAATGACGTTTATATATTTTAGTCTACAATTACTTCCCAACGCAAGTTCAGATTATTTTTGTTGTTGATTTTTGTTACGTTTAGATGCGACCAAGAATATCAACGAGAGGCTACGCTTGATACAAATAACATTTTTTTTATTCGCTAAACACAACGATTGATCAGAAAGGAGGTGGAGTCGGTAAAAGTAGTTTCTGGGATGCGTTCAATTCAATTGGTATTTTGATTATCTGTTTATTAAGCCTCTTTGGGGATCTCCCATTTCAATTATCTTCTCAATTAAGAAACAAACACAACAAACTTAGAAACATATATAGAAACTAGAAAAAGGTTTAGTTCGGGTGAAATTGTGTGAATTTAGTCCGAAAATCAGGGCCCAGTATTTACTTTGAAAATCCATTAATGCAAATATATACATTTCAGTAGATTCTTCAGTTATGTTTAAAAACCTAACTGAAGACTCTATTGAAAAAATCTTCCATCTTGAATTATTATTGTGATTCGAATTTTGATGCTGTTTCTTAAGCCTCTTTCGAGATTTTCTTTTCAACTATCTTCACAATTCAAAGTTAAAGAAAACAAACACAAAACTAGTGAACAGAACATTTAGAATATTTATATAGAAATATCCCTAAATATCAAATGCTGTTAAATATTCCAGCCGATAGTTCCAAAATTTCCCAAAATTCGTTTTTAACCATTATTTCTGAATTTAAATGCTGTTTTTAATCGAATCTGGTAATTTATAACAAAATTATATTGAAAAAACTCAATTGCCTCAAATAATTCTTTAAAAAAAATCTTACTTGCTAAAAAGAAAGAAGAAATATTTTCAAAAATGTCAAAAACCATTGTTTGAAATGCAATTAATTATTTAAAAAGATTTATAAGATTTATATAGATTGATGACTTAAAACATGAATTGAAACATAAGTGATAATAAAAATAAAAAAAATGAATGGTTAAACATTGTCAATAACGTTGGAATTTTTTTAATCGTCCAAAACAATTTATTTTGCTTTAACTACGTATTGGCGTTAAAAAATAGGAGCAAGAATTTGGGACCGTAAGGTCTATTAAATACTATTCAAACGTTCCGGTGTTTTGGGAGATTGTGTGTTCGTACGCAAATCCAAACAGGTGATTGGTTGACAAAAAATGAATAGGCAGAGCACACATTACTAAGGAAGTAGTTTTACGATGTAAATACCCGAGTTCCAATCGCACGTAATGCTAAAGGACTTTTTATTTTATTTATTTTCATCCCTATTTGAATTATAATATGTTTTAGGTCTTCATTTGGGAAACTCGACAGAAGAAAACGTCCGCCTTTCCTCCATACAGGTGAACTACGAATGCGCGTTAGTTCGAATAATCGGCTGATTAATGTTTTAGCCTCCTGATAAAAGTGAACATTCGGCTGCAAGTTTTAAAAACGCCTTTTCATTGGTCGAGCGTTTATCATTCTTTCCCTTCCTACTATCGAAAACGAAGTCAAAATATACTAGCTGTACGTAACGGCGTTGCCCGGGATGCTGTGAAATCATTTTAGTTATTTATGATTATTTATTTGCACAATTTTAATATTATAGAGAAAAAGAAATAAAATGTTTGTTGTAAGGTACGCAAGTCCTACTATATATATTTTAATCAGAAATATGAGTTATGCTTCTTGATTGACTTAATTTTATATATTAGAAAATAATTATGAGTGCCTCCATTTTGGAAGCAGATAAACTCTCAAAAGAATTTTCTTTAATAATTGAAGGGTGAAAGTAAACAAGATGGATTCTTCATCATATTTCTTCATCGTATCTTTAGAAGTCCTCAGTCGCCCGGTCGGGATGCCATGCTTCAAGTTCAAATAGAATTTTCGTTGGTTTGTCGTGCTATTTCAAATTAAAGCATGAAAGACCAACGATAATACTATTTCAATTTGAAATAGCATTTTTGTTAGTTTTTCATGTTTCAATCTTCAGTAGAATTTTCGTTAGTCTGTCACACTTCAAATTTCAATACAATTTTCGTTGGTCTGTCACGCTTTAATTTGAATTAGAATGTTCGATAGTCTGTTACGCTTCAATTTGAAATAGCATTTTCGTTGGTCTCTCACGCTTGAATTTGAAATAGCATTTTCGTTGGTCCGTCACGCTTGAATGTCAAATAGCATTTTCGTTGATCTGTCATGCTATTTCAAATTAAATAGCATATTTGGTTGTCTTTCACGCTTCAATCAGAAATAGCATGTCTCTTACATTGAAAGGTTTCTCTCTTTCAAGATATCTTGAAAAAAGCTGTCTATTTACATCCACCGCCCGTTTATGACAACATTCAATGCACGATGTACGGATGTTGACGCAACGGGTCACGGGTCGTCTACTTATTACAACCATTGAGTTAAATTGTCAGCGTATTTTTCTATAACAGAAAACAAGATGAAAAGATTTGTGTAGATTTGTGTTCATTTGGACAGTGCAGCAACACCGGGTACATCTAGGAGTTAGCATATATAGAATTGTTAAAGATCTTTTATTGGAAGTGTCGGGGTTGGGATGTAAAGGGGAGGTAGTCATTGGTAACAACACGACACTTAACAACCGGTACGAATAGTCAGGTCGATAGCCAGGTGCGGCCCACCCCCGCCACCTTAACAAAAAAAGAAAGATTAACCAAACAGCTAGAATATCTTTTCTCTAATGGTAACTTATCGAACACAAATCAGTCAGGGCTTTTTTTCTTCAAATCTCGCTGCACTTAACAGACCCAGTGAGTGGTCGATATTCTAGCAGCGCGGTGGTGGAGTGGAGCTCGTTCAAGTGAAGATGGAGTGTAAACCCCCTTTGCCGGAATAAAAAAACTTTTTCTCGTCGCGCGGGGAGGGCAAGTCAGGTTATTGAGTTTAATGCACTGAAATGTGACAAATTATTATTTGCGCGTTTTTTACCGTCGTCAAAGAAAAAAAAAATCAAAATTAGAGATTTAATAGAGCAATAAAAGTACACATTATTATTTTCTTTATATCATTATATATATATATATATATATATATATATATGTATATATATATATATATATATATATATATATATATATATGTATGTATATATATATATATATATATATGTATATATGTATGTATAGAATGTTCGTGTAAAACGATATGCTGCCAACTTATCTATCTATGTAATTTCAATCGAAGTTAAAATAAATTTGTCATTCGTACATATTTATCCCTCTTCTTTCATCTATTTTCATATATACATACATTATATATATATATACATTATATATATTCTATATATATACATTAGATATATATATATACATTATATATATACATTAGATATATATATATATTCTATATATATATATACATTATATATATATACATTAGATATATATATATATTCTATATATATATACATTATATATATATATATATTCTATATATATATACATTATATATATATACATTAGATATATATATATTCTATATATATATACATTATATATATATATTATATAGATATATACACATTATATATATATATTCTATATATATACACATTATATATTCTATATATATACATTATATATATTCAATATATATATACATTATATATATATTCTATATATATATACACATTATATATGTATTCTATATATATATATATATACATTATATATATATTCTATATATATACATTATATATATATTCTCTATATATATATATATACATTATATATATATTCTATATATATACATTATATATATATTTTATATATATATACATTATATATATATTCTATATATATATATATACATTATATATATATTCTATATATATATACATTATATATATATTCTATATATATACATTATATATATTCTATATATATACATTATATATATTCTCTATATATATACATTATATATATATTCTATATATATACATATATATATTCTATATATATACATATATATTCTATATATATACATTATATATATATTCTATATACATATACATTATATATATATTCTATATACATATACATTATATATATATTCTATATATATATACATTATATATATATATATATATACATTATATATACTAGCAAATATATGCTCCCTCCGGTCGCATATTTTTGCTAGACTGACGCGTCAGAAATTACGCTCACGCATAAACCGATGGAGCCCCAGTCATATTTCTTGGGTGGTTGGACATCGATTTTCTTTGTTTTTAGTTAAAAAGAAAAAAAAAAAATTCGACCCCACCCCAATTTTTTTTTACCATAAATAGAAATATTTTTAGTTTAAAAAAAAAAATTTTTTTTTGCCACCCTCCCCCAATTTTTTTTACCCTCCCCCATACATAAAAATATTTTTAGTTAAGGCATAAAAATTTTTTTTTTGACCCCCCCCCCAATTTTTTATCCTCCCCTATAAATAGAAATAATTTTAATTAAAAGGAAAAAAAAATTTTTTTTTACCCCCCCAATTTCTTTTTACCCTTCCCATACATAAAAATATTTTTAGTTAAGGCATAAAAATTTTTTTTTTGACCCCCCCCCAATTTTTTATCCTCCCCTATAAATAGAAATAATTTTAATTAAAAGGAAAAAAAAATTTTTTTTTACCCCCCCAATTTCTTTTT
>OY744554.1:23058605-23061105 GCA_963556195.1 Sepiola atlantica | reverse complement strand
ACATACATATGTATATACATACATACATATGTATATACATACATATGTATATAGGTACATATATACATATATATATACATATAATTGCACACATACACATAGGCAGACATATATACACACATACATATATACATATAATTGCATACATACATATATGCAGACATATATACATATATACATTCATGTATATATACATATATACCTAGATATACACACATACACCTATATATATATATAACGATTAATCTCTATAAATCTCTCTATATATGTACATAAACATATAGTTATATAAACATATATATGTATACATACATACACATAAACTTATATTAACATATATATACACACGCTATATCTATATACACATGTACCTTTATATATAAATACCTATATATACACACAAATACGTGTATATATATATCCAAGCATTTATACACATGCACTTATATATATATATATATATATATATATATATATATATATATATATATATATTTACTTACAGAGTGAGTCAAAATGCATGCAAATTATAATGTCTTTATTAAATGTATATTAACTCATATTAACTGAAACTAAATGTAATCAAACGAAAGCAGATTTTGTTTGTTACATTACAACAAATGTTCAATTATAACGCCTTCTTCTTCAACTTTCAACTCTTCACGTTTCACCAAATCTTTCACGGCACGCCCAAGTTCATTACAGGAAACTTTATTTACGACTGAAATGGTGGGATTTTTTAGCTCATTTAGATTGTTAGGTCGAAATTGATGGAATACGCGGGCCTTCAGCATCCCCCCCCCCCAATAGAAGTCCAGTGGGCTGAGATCAGGCGTCGTTGGTGGCCACGGTGTTCCGTATCCTCGGCCAATCACACGATGTTCTTGAAATTTTGAAGCCAGAAAACTCGAGCCAACAGCGGGGAGGAACTCTGTCGCGTTGAAAGACAACAGTCATCATTTTACGCTTTCTCTGTAACTGAGGGATGAGATTAGCGCGAAGCAGGGCGGTATAATTCACTCTATCAATTGTCGAGTCGAAGAAGAATGGTTGTAATCGATATTAAGCACTAAATACTACATATACACAAGTTTTCTGGGTGCAGACATTTAGATAAAACCGCTTTTGGATTTTCAAAGTTCAAAATTACACAGTTGTGGGTGTTAATGAAGCCGTCACACGAGAAATAACCTCATCTGACCACAGCACATCTTTTAACACCAATTGATTTTCCATAACCCAATTTGCGAAAGCAAATCGTAGTGGTTTGTCTGCATCATCGATAGATTGGACTAGGCTGGTGCGGTAAGGCTGCATAATTTGGTGATGAAAAATTCGTGTAACACTGCGTTTAGAAATGCCTGTGAGTTCAGCTACACCTCTTGAACTTGCATGGCCAAGTGGATTACTTGACTGTAAGCTTGTGACTGTTTTTTCAACAGCACTCACACGATTTTTCTCAATTCACGGCCTGCCGCTTGATGGTAAATCATGGAGTGTTTTTGTGCTTTCGAATTGTTTTATCAATCGTATCAGAGTAGATGAAGGAAATGGATTATTTCGCATGGCTTTAATCTTTTTGTATACTCTCATTATTGCAGCTGCATTTTCATTATTCTTATAATACAATTTTACAAGCCCCAGTTTAGTTTCTAAATCAAGCGGCATGATGTAAATAATGACCTGTAAAGTATAAAAAACATTAATTGTACACACGCCATGCATATATCTATAACATATATAAAAGTAATGTTAACAAATATATGATTGGTGGAATAATTTTGAACAATATAATTGTGACCCACCCTGTATATGCACATATACCTTTTTCCCTATATATACATATTAAGTAAGTTGAGATTAACAAAATTTGGACAGTGTTCCAAGAATTCAAAACCAACGAATTATATGGCATACGATCGTTTTCAAGGCAGTTTATAAATATTTTATTCTGTATTATTGTTCTGAAGACTCCAAATCGTCTTTTCGTCAGCGCCTTTATCACATCACATGTAGTACTATCTGACCCCTCCACAAATTCAGACAATTCTGGAAACAAAACCCCAAAACATGTAACCACATCTTTACTATCAGGCAGCTTAAAAGGTATGGCAGTGAAATACCTAAGAAACAGCAAATTAACAGCAAATCAAATAACAAATTAAATATTTAAATATTCACCATATAGGATGACTCAGGAATGAAAAAAAAATAGATTAATATAAAATAATGAAACTAAAATAAGAAAAATTAATAAAAAAATATATATACAATACTGATAATGTTTATTTTATTTTAAAGAAAACAAAATAATAAGATGAAAGGTCTATCATAGAGTATCTAGAAAATACCTACACATAAAAATATAACTTGAAAATGTAATTTTAATGATAAGAAAAATGTTCCATGATTAGAAAACAAAATAATAAGATGAAACGTCTATAATAGAGTATCTAGAAAATACCTACACATAAAAATATAACTTGAAAATGTAATTTTA
>OY744554.1:23028605-23056105 GCA_963556195.1 Sepiola atlantica | reverse complement strand
AAAAAAAAGCCAAGATATAATTATAGAGCAGCTTCGATTTTCGATAATCAAAGCCCGCTGAGAGCGCATCTCCACCACGGCTCAACTAAACTGCTGATTTATAAGAAAATAGATCGGCGTTCATTTCGATATTTTAATGAACGCCAAACAACAACCTTTGCATTTGGTAATTAACATTTTATGTATAATATAATATCACATATCTTTTATATAAAGGTGTGTTGTGTTTATTTGTTGTATCTAGTTAAAGGTATAAAACTACACAAGAGACATCCAAAAGGCCGATGTATTATTTTTCGGCATTGTCGCAGATAATATAGGCTCATTTCTATTGAATATTTATTACTTGGGAGGTCAACTGGTTTTGTAGATTTATATATTGTAGTTTTTGTAGGAGGTGACATATTTTTTTTATGGTGCCAAGTAAAAGAGTGTGTATTTTTGCTAATGCTTTACGATGTTGTGTGAAGACCTACCTATAGTGGCTATAATGGGGCGTAGAGTGGTAGTACTGTGGGGTGGTATGTTAGAAGTGAAGTTCATTCTTTAAATATTTTGTGATGTTTTTTTTTTAAATTTGTTAAATTTCTTATTGTGATGCTTTAAGATTCATGGGTTCATATATATATATATATATACATATATATATATATATATATATATATATATATATATATATATATATATATATATATATATAAAAGAGGGTAGTGCAGTATTAGTGCAGTTCCAACGAGAGAAAAGTATATATGTAAAGGAGTAAGGCTACCAACATTTGTAGAATGTTTTTTTCAACATTTATTTATTATTTTGTTGTTTTTTTCTTTTCAACATTTATTTATTATTTTGTTGTTTTACCATTTTATGATTTTATATATAACGCGTTTCAAGCGGTGGCCCGCTTTCATCAGATATGAAAATCCATTTGAAGAAATGTCTTTCGATTCGAGCAAATGTTGTTTCATTTGAGGAATTTGTTATTGTTTTTGCGCATGCGACGGTTTGTGGGTGTGTGGGTATCTTTTATTTTTATTTTTTATTTGTCATTTTTCCTGCTTCTCTTGGTCAAGTGCGTGTTACCCATCCATGATCCATCGGTCATCCCAGCCTCCTAGGGTGCGGAGAATTTCTTTTGAAATTTAATACTGTTTATTGCTTTTTGTCGTCTCCAAAAATGTAGTGGTGTCTGCGTGCGTGTGTGTGTCCGTATGCGTGTGGTCTAATCTTGAGTCTTGTGGATAGGTGAGCGATACATACACACACACACACACACACACAAACACGCACACACACCCATGCGTGCGCACACACAGGCGTGTGGTTATAGTGACAGATAGGGGGATAAAGGTTGAATTATATACACATACACACACACACATATATATATATACATACATATATACATACACACATACATACACACATATACACACATATTTGCAAAAGATAAATTAATGCAAACGGTCCAAATAGATTTGAACTTGGTTTGGCCGATTTCATAGTTCGGTATTTTATGTGCAAATTTAATGTCTATTGTAAATGATTCATTTAACACAAGTTGCTATTTGATTCATAGCTGTGTAGAAGTGCGTAATAAGAAGTTATGTACTAAGATTATCTTCCTTGAATAAGAATTTTTCAGTCTATAGATAACTATATATAGTTATTTATGTTTGTACTTAACTAGAGGTGGATACAGTGTGATCAAAGTGTGTGTTGTTAGAGTTATGATCTGTTTAATGTTGGATTAAATTTAAGTATGAAGTTTTTTTCTTGTGTTAGTAAGTAAGTGCAGTCTTGGATTTGGAAAATTGGCATTATTTTGAATTTTCCTCCGCTGCATGAGTGCACATGTTGGGAGACGAATAATTTACGGTTTTCTTTGATTTTAATGTTGCTTTTATGTAAAGATACTCTATTATTAAATGTTTTCGTCGCACCTATATAAGCTTCATTACATGTTGTACATTCTAGCACATAGACAACGTTCTTGGAGGTGCAGTTAAGGTCTTTTTTATTGTGAATGTTTGTGTTGGGTTTTTAAATGTGTATGAGTTCCCCTCCATTATTATGTCACAGACCCCACATCTTTCCTTGTTGCATTTTGTGACCCCTTGTATTGTGTGTTGGTTGAGTTTAGATGAGGTTAAAATTTGTTTGAGGTTTTTCGGTTGGCGTTTGCTTTTTATTATTTTTGTTGTTTTTAATATGTCGTTTAGTTTGTTGTTATGGTTGAGTAGGGTTAGGTTTCTTGTTATTTCTGTGAATAATTCTGGATTGTTTTTGTTGTGTGTAGAGATGTATGCCAATATTTGTTCTTTGTTTCGTTTTTTAGGGATTCGTAATGGTTCTAATGGAATGTTTTCTGCTAGTTCTATACCTTTATGTATTATTTGTAGCGGGTATCCTCTTCTTTTTAAAGTTTTCCGTAGTTCCTCCAGTCGGACAATCCGGAGGTCTTTGTCACTGACTATAGTACAGATCCTGCGTGCTAGGGAGTAGGGTATAGATTTTAGGCAGCTTTTGGGGTGATGGCTTCTAAAATGGAGATATTGTTGGGTGTCTGTGGGTTTGTGGTAGATGTCTGTGATTATGTGAGTGTTTTTAATTTTAATCAATACATCTAAGAAGGGTAGTTCTGTTTGACTGTGTTCAATGGTGAATTTAATCTTGGGGTGTAGGTTCTGTAGTATGCTGTGTAATTTATTGATGTCCCCCCATGTGGGTTCCCAGAGGATAAAACAATCATCCAGGTATCTTTTCCAAGATTTTATGAAGAGAGTTTGAATATTCTGTCCATATATTTCTTCTATCTTTTCATATAAGATCTTCTCTAGGTAGGCTAGCGTTAGGGTGGCATATGTTGGTGCCATTTTGGTTCCCATTGCTGTACCTAGAATCTGGATGTAATTTTTGTTATTAAACTCAAAGGAGTTGTTGTTGAGAATAATGTCTATGCTGTCGAGGATGAATTGTTTGGTGAATCTGTGGTGTAGTATTTGTGGGTGTTTGTCCATCCAGTGTGATATTGCGTGTTTACTTAAGTCATGGGGAATGTTGCTATATAAGCTGCTGACGTCAAATGTAACTAATTTAGTCCCGGGATTTACTATTTGTGGTAAGGAGCCTAGGAAGTGTATGTCGTCTCTTATGTAGCTTTTGACTTCATCGGTGAATGGTTGTAGTAATATGTCAATTAAGTTACTCAGTCTGCTTGTTGGGCATGATGGTCCTGCTACTATGGGTCTAAATGTAAGGTCACTGGGACTCGGGACACTAATATATTCTGATGCCTGTGTGTTGATGGCATTCCTTATCTCATTTGATTTATGTATCTTAGGTAGTCCGTAGAAGTTGTTTGTTTTAATCATGAAGTTTGTTAGGAAATCTTTTTCTTTTTTTGTTAGTATATTATTGTATGTTGTGCAAAGTTTTGTGATTTTTGAAATGGTGTTGTTATCAATGTTGGTGCTAATTGATTTGTAGTAATCATTGTTTTCTAGTACCTCTGTAATTTTCGATTTATAGTAATGTTTGTCCATGATGACTACCGCACTGCCTTTCTCAGCTTCTTTTATAATTATGTTATTATTATTTAGGATGTTATCTAGTGCTTGGTTTTGTTTAGATGTTAGGTTACTAGTAGGTTTATATATATATTGTTGTCTTTTAGGATGCCCATTATTTTGTCATGGTAGTCTTTTTTGTGAGAATGGCGATGCCTCCTGTTTCCGGGAGAGAAATGACGATGTTTCGTATGGCGGTTATATGTTATGTGTCGTTTTGGAAGAGTCCGTTTTTGCGGTGTGGATGATGAAGCGGTGAAGGTGAGACCTTTAATAAATCGGTGTTTGTGTTCTTATAATTGTGCAGAATGAGGAATGATTTTTTTTTTTTGATAACTGTAGCGGATTTTAGTCCGAAGCTCCATCGTGGATAACTTTATGGTTTTAGACCAGTTACTATGGGTAACTGCAACTTGCGTATAAGTTTAATGGAGTTGTTTTTGACTTTCGTCACAATTTTTACAATGTGTTTTTAAGTATTGTTGGTAAAAAGTTCATTCTGCCTTAGTTTCTTAGGAGCGTGTCGGCTTCTAGTAAGAGAGCAATAGCTTGTTGCTTGAGATGACGACGATGATGATGATGATGATGATGATGATGATGATGATGATGATGATGATGATGATGATGATGATGATGATGATGATGATGAGTAGTTGTCTATGTTGCCAGGAAAAATATGATGGGTAGGTTGTAGAGGTTTCGAAATGCATTTCAGGATTATTTTTTCTTTAATACATTTTTGTATAAAATGTCTTCTGTTTCTGCGTGATTGTCCTGCGATTTTGATCCTTTTGTATCGTCACAATATTTTGAAACGTATTCGTCCACTATATTTTTAAAACTTAATTAATTTATTCACGTACTGTCACTTATACTTATTCAGCTACGAACCATACCTTTTATCCCCTTTCTTCTTATTCATTACTCTTCCCACTCTTCCCACTTCTCTCACAACCCTACTATACCAACGTACTACTCTTTCCACTCCTCCCTCTTCCCCTCCTCTCACATATATACTACACTAACTATATATTGCCCTCTTCCTCCTACCACCGTTTCTTCCTAACCCTGGATATTTTTTTTATACATTGCATAAAAATGTTGAGTTTTGTTCCAATAAAGCCACATCACCAAACGAATATGGTCGAATCCATCGACCGAAATATACTCTTCCAACTCTAATAATGTGTTTGTGTCCTTATTTTTACTAGCATGTTACGTTGTTTGTCCACATTTCTAGAACCAACTTTACATTTTGTCTGACATTTTTATTTCGTATTTACTCCCTCACACACACACATCTATCATATACATATATATATATATAAGTTATGAGGTTTAAAACGACTAAATATACATTCGGATTGTACACATTATAAGTTATTTCGACCTTATAATATATATATATATATATATATATATATATATATATATATATATATATATATATGCACATACATATATATATATGTACATACATATCATGTATTTGTTTATTTTGGTTGCGATACGTTTGAGTGAAAAGCACTCTACCTAAATGCTACCTTAGACTCTATACAAACACACGCACAGATATATATATATATATATATATATATATATATATATATATATATATATAGTGTATTCACTACTCAATCTCTTAGAATTAAATGGTTTCAAGCGGACGATCTGATAAAAATAAACCAAACGGCGGCAAATACATCGATTGTTAATAAGAGAAATCCAGTGACAAGTTTTATAAATCGTGCTCACCATGTTGTTAAACCGATAACTTAAATTGTGTATGCTGTATTTTAACAGGGTCTCATCATAATTCTAAGTTGTTTTAAAGTAATTTAGTTCCCTATAACTAAAAGTTAATCGCATGAACCTGTTGTGCACCACCCATTTACGACTCGGCACTCCTAACAAAAACGGATGTTTGACTTTTGTTCAAATCGGAGCGTGTGTTAGAAACCAACGCAATTTCATCTGTGCTGTGTGCATCGTCATTCACACCGACCAATCAGATGTTATCAAAGCATCGTATCAGCAGCAGCTGGCCTATTAATATATAAAGGATGCGTTTTCTTATTTAATCTCTGCTTGAGTCTGTTCAGGTGTCTTTGTGCTTGTAACTCCTGCTGAACGAAACGGCAATTTCACTACCACGACAACGATAGTCAGCCCCTTCCACAAGCCATGTTTACAACGACTGTTATAATCATAACAGCAACCACCAGTTTGTTGCCGGCAAATCAAAGATCTACAACAACGAACAAAACAACAGAGCAAAAGATCCCAGTTAAAGGGCATTTTGACCAGGATAATAATCGTCATTATCCTACGGTAACGATCCATCTTTTCCCGTTGACTAACTGAATTATGAACTCTTCCGGAAAACGCATATATTTATTTAAATTAAATCTTAAACCTGCATGGAATGAGTTGGTAATAAGGATTTTTTACTGATTTAAAACATTTTTTTTTTACCTCTATATGTTTTCTTTTTTTTCAGTAAAATCTTGGCTTCAATCAGCGAGGGGTCAGCTATGAGTCTGGACCGATAGTATCACCGGAAGTAACCTGTAAAGGTGTTCACAGAGATCAAACAACCAGAAACCTGGAACCATCAGTGAGTCGAAATTAATATCTTTCTTCGCTTCTATCACGCTGATGTATTAACGAACTTTAAAAAAATCATCGATGAATGTGACATCATCGAACCAGATGTCATGTCACACCAATAAGATCGATAAATTACTGTAAAAAGATGTCGGCTTACATTAACAACAAAGTTACAAGCAATCAGACTAGTTAAAGCAAAAAAGAATTGGATTTACGTGAATTTATGAGCCGGTTAGGGTACACATCGAAAATTATATCAAATTCAAATTGCTAGACAATGCAAGTACCATCCGGCGGGTGCCGTGTCCGAATTCAGCAAATCATTTTTCATTGTTTTCAGTTATACAAGAAAATAAATCAAATGTGATTGTTTATTTTATTGTTTTATTATTTTAATAATTATTTCGATAAGATTTAGATTAAAAGTAAAATAAAGAGTAGAATATTTTTAATATAGAAATGGAAAGTAGAAGAGATGTTAACGATTTTCGATAGTAACTCAAATAATGTAAGGGACGTCAGTCATATTTTAGCTGCAAAGATTTACAACCGTACATTATTTAAAATTGTGGCCATCGTAACAATTGTCTTAACTAGAATAAGTTCTGTTTATTGTGAATATATGTGAAAAGAGAAGACTGTTTGTAGTCGAAATAAGGTTTTGACAAGTCTCAGTAGGGTTGACGAGGTGAATACGATTTGCTTTTTGACTGTACGAGTTTGTGTTGGTTAGTTCACATCTCGCCTCGATCATTTTGCTTGCAATCTGGTTACATCATTTCTTTTGACATATTTTCTTATTATTTCTTTATTTCGTGTATTTCCTTTATTTCTCTTTTTCATTTTTACTTTTACGTTTTGCTGCACTTTCCGTTTTTAAGTTTCATTCTTCTTTTCAAAAATATTTCAGTTTTGTTTTGTTTTTTAAATAATATTTGCATTTCTTTTATTCCTTTGTCAAATGCAGAAACGACTTTTAGCTCCTGTCTGGAGGAGGGGCATCGTCCACGCACACCGATTAGTTTCCGTAAGTACTAACATTTCACTCTCTTTTGTCCCTCGTGTCGGACAAAAATCTTTCATGAATCACATTAGATGTCGCTTTAACATGTCTTTGTATCGGTTCAACTAACCCAGCGAACGTTTTCCCTTCCGGACGATTATCAGCTAAACCTCTTAACACAACAAAGTGTTTTGCCCCGATAACCGATAAAAAATAGACTTTTTCTCACCTTCATTTCTCAATACGATTAACGATGAAAAAATAACCATTACACGTTAAATGCAGTTATTCCGAGAACTCTCTACATCGTTTCATTCCCATCAACACAATTTCTGCTGCTTTTAACGCTTCATTTATTCAGTACCGTTTGAACACGTGATAAGCATCGGCTCATTGTTGGTGCTATACTTCCATATCATTTGCTCGCATCATTTTCGATTAGTTGTTGTCATTTGTTATGTCTCGATCAGAAGTGAAACACAAACACCGTTAGCGTTTTATGCTCAAACGAAGCACATATCAGGCTAACGTCCCGTTAGCATTTTTAACAACAACAAAACACAAGCGCCCTCTTATGCAAGATAAAACTTGCATACAAGGGCCGTAATTTCGGCTTTCTTGATATCGCAGTGATAATACCAATACAAATAAGGAAACTTGTCCCAAAATTATGAATAATGAATAGAATTCCTCCTCATAAAAAAATACGGACACGTGCGTAATTTGTGTTCCTGGTAAAAAAAAAAGATTTATTTTCTACGGATTCAATTCCGAAAAGTTAATAAAATTTTTAAAGAAATGCTTGAGGAGCGAAAAATAATAACATCTTTTCTTTTCAGTTCGTTTCTCATCGTTGAATTTTTGTTTTCTAGCTGTTTTGTGTTCTTTGAGTTAACCATTCTTATGTTCCGTGCCGCGATCGTCAAACAGTCAACCAAACTTTTTAGGAAAAAAATAAATCCAATCTTGGAGAGCATCGTTGTACATGAACTTCTTAATTTTTTATTTTTCGTTTAACGCAAAGGTTTTTTCACCGAAAAAGTTACTTACAGATGGTGATCTATATCACCGAGATATGGATAGAAACAAGCGTACAAATGCGATGGAACTGAGAAAATTTGAATTTAAAACGTAGTAAAAAAAGTATAGGAAATCGCTAGTGATGTGATTGTCACACAAATCGATTATCAAAATGTTTACAGTTTTCGTTTAGTCATCTTTTTACTGTTAAGACAGCGACCACCGCCTCACTAAATATATATATATATATATATAAATAAATTGAATGAGAATTAATCTCTTATTTGTTACAACAGTTCCCATCTTGTTTTTCTCGTCTCAGTCACTTTGTGCTATATATATATATATATATATATATATATATATATATATATATATATATATATATATATATATATGACTGAGACGAGAAAAACAAGATGGGAACCGTTGTAACAAATAAGAGATTAATTCTCATTCAATTTATTTTGAAGTAGATACGAAATATAAAAAACGTGCTAAAAAGTGAATGTGATTTTCTATACTATGCAATAATATAAATGAAAGGGTTTATTTATGCAAAGTTAATGTTTCAAAGTTCTAACCAAAGTCAGTGAAATACTAAATAGTAATGTTTTACTTGAGAGGAATTTATATATTTAAAACATCAAAGGTTTTTTGCCGTTTGTGAAATTCATCGAATGTAAAAAACTTAAGTGTCCTTAAATGTGTCATACTTTATACACAACTGTAAAATGTTCTATAAAAACTGTAAAAAATGTATTGGACGATAATAGCAAAATGTAAAAAGGTACAAATGTCATTTATCTTAATGGTATATTATCAATAGGGTGAAAATGGTATATTATCAATAGGGCGAAAATGGTATATTATCAATAGGGCGAAAATAGTATATTATCAATAGGGCGAAAATAGTATTTATCAATAGGGTAAAAATGGTATATTATCAATAGGGCGAAAATGGTATATTATCAATAGGGCGAAAATCGTATATTATCAATAGGGTGAAAATGGTATATTATCAATAGGGTGAAAATAGTATATTATCAATAAGGTGAAAATGGTATATTATCAATAGGGTGAAAATAGTATATTATCAATAAGGTGAAAATGGTATATTATCAATAGGGTGTAAATAGTATATAATCAATAGGGTGAAAATCGTATATTATCAATAGGTCGAAAATGGTATATTATCAATAGGGTGAAAATGGTATATTATCAATAGGTCGAAAATGGTATATTATCAATAGGGTGAAAATGGTATATTATCAATAGGGTGAAAATGGTATATTATCAATAGGGTGAAAATGGTATATTATCAATAGGGTGAAAATGGTATATTATCAATAGGGTGAAAATGGTATATTATCAATAGGGTGAAAATGGTATATTATCAATAGGGTGAAAATGGTATATTATCAATAGGTCGAAAATGGTATATTATCAATAGGTCGAAAATGGTATATTATCAATAGGGTGAAAATGGTATATTATCAATAGGGTGAAAATGGTATATTATCAATAGGTCGAAAATGGTATATTATCAATAGGGTGAAAATGGTATATTATCAATAGGTCGAAAATGGTATATTATCAATAGGGTGAAAATGGTATATTATCAATAGGTCGAAAATGGTATATTATCAATAGGGTGAAAATCGTATATTATCAATAGGGTGAAAATGGTATATTATCAATAGGGTGAAAATGGTATATTATCAATAGGGCGAAAATGGTATATTATCAATAGGGCGAAAATAGTATATTATCAATAGGGCGAAAATAGTATTTATCAATAGGGTAAAAATGGTATATTATCAATAGGGCGAAAATGGTATATTATCAATAGGGCGAAAATCGTATATTATCAATAGGGTGAAAATGGTATATTATCAATAGGGTGAAAATAGTATATTATCAATAAGGTGAAAATGGTATATTATCAATAGGGTGAAAATAGTATATTATCAATAAGGTGAAAATGGTATATTATCAATAGGGTGTAAATAGTATATAATCAATAGGGTGAAAATGGTATATTATCAATAGGTCGAAAATGGTATATTATCAATAGGGTGAAAATGGTATATTATCAATAGGTCGAAAATGGTATATTATCAATAGGGTGAAAATGGTATATTATCAATAGGGTGAAAATGGTATATTATCAATAGGGTGAAAATGGTATATTATCAATAGGGTGAAAATGGTATATTATCAATAGGGTGAAAATGGTATATTATCAATAGGGTGAAAATGGTATATTATCAATAGGGTGAAAATGGTATATTATCAATAGGTCGAAAATGGTATATTATCAATAGGTCGAAAATGGTATATTATCAATAGGGTGAAAATGGTATATTATCAATAGGGTGAAAATGGTATATTATCAATAGGTCGAAAATGGTATATTATCAATAGGGTGAAAATGGTATATTATCAATAGGTCGAAAATGGTATATTATCAATAGGGTGAAAATGGTATATTATCAATAGGTCGAAAATGGTATATTATCAATAGGGTGAAAATGGTATATTATCAATAGGGTGAAAATGGTATATTATCAATAGGGTGAAAATGGTATATTATCAATAGGGTGAAAATGGTATATTATCAATAGGGTGAAAATGGTATATTATCAATAGGTCGAAAATGGTATATTATCAATAGGGTGAAAATGGTATATTATCAATAGGGTGAAAATGGTATATTATCAATAGGGTGAAAATGGTATATTATCAATAGGTCGAAAATGGTATATTATCAATAGGGTGAAAATGGTATATTATCAATAGGTCGAAAATGGTATATTATCAATAGGGTGAAAATGGTATATTATCAATAGGGTGAAAATGGTATATTATCAATAGGGTGAAAATAGTATATTATCAATGGGATGAAAATCGTATATTATCAATAGGGGGAAAATGGTATATTATCAATAGGGGGAAAATGGTATATTATCAATATGGTTAAAATGGTATATTATCAATAGGGCGAAAATGGTATATTATCAATAGGGTGAAAATCGTATATTATCAATAGTGTGAAAATGGTATATTATCAATAGGGGGAAAATGGTATATTATCAATAGGGCGAAAATAGTATTTATCAATAGGGTAAAAATGGTATATTATCAATAGGGCGAAAATGGTATATTATCAATAGGGCGAAAATAGTATATTATCAATAGGGCGAAAATAGTATTTATCAATAGGGTAAAAATGGTATATTATCAATAGGGCGAAAATGGTATATTATCAATAGGGCGAAAATCGTATATTATCAATAAGGTGAAAATAGTATATTATCAATAGGGTGTAAATAGTATATAATCAATAGGGTGAAAATCATATATTATCAATAGGGTGAAAATCATATATTATCAATAGGTCGAAAATGGTATATTATCAATAGGTCGAAAATGGTATATTATCAATAGGGTGAAAATAGTATATTATCAATGGGATGAAAATCGTATATTATCAATAGGTCGAAAATGGTATATTATCAATAGGGTGAAAATGGTATATTATCAATAGGTCGAAAATGGTATATTATCAATAGGGTGAAAATGGTATATTATCAATAGGGTGAAAATGGTATATTATCAATAGGGTGAAAATAGTATATTATCAATGGGATGAAAATCGTATATTATCAATAGGGGGAAAATGGTATATTATCAATAGGGGGAAAATGGTATATTATCAATATGGTTAAAATGGTATATTATCAATAGGGCGAAAATGGTATATTATCAATAGGGTGAAAATCGTATATTATCAATAGTGTGAAAATGGTATATTATCAATAGGGGGAAAATGGTATATTATCAATAGGGCGAAAATAGTATTTATCAATAGGGTAAAAATGGTATATTATCAATAGGGCGAAAATGGTATATTATCAATAGGGCGAAAATAGTATATTATCAATAGGGCGAAAATAGTATTTATCAATAGGGTAAAAATGGTATATTATCAATAGGGCGAAAATGGTATATTATCAATAGGGCGAAAATCGTATATTATCAATAAGGTGAAAATAGTATATTATCAATAGGGTGTAAATAGTATATAATCAATAGGGTGAAAATCATATATTATCAATAGGGTGAAAATCATATATTATCAATAGGTCGAAAATGGTATATTATCAATAGGTCGAAAATGGTATATTATCAATAGGGTGAAAATAGTATATTATCAATGGGATGAAAATCGTATATTATCAATAGGGGGAAAATGGTATATTATCAATAGGGGGAAAATGGTATATTATCAATATGGTTAAAATGGTATATTATCAATAGGGCGAAAATGGTATATTATCAATAGGGTGAAAATCGTATATTATCAATAGTGTGAAAATGGTATATTATCAATAGGGGGAAAATGGTATATTATCTATAGGGCGAAAATAGTATATTATCAATAGGGTTAAAATGGTATAATAATAATCAACAGGGTGAAAAGTTTCGCATCCAGTAATCTGGAGTTATTCATGTGTTTTGTTCGAGTTCCATTACCAAACTGATTCTCAAATAATTTCTATCTTACTTTCGTTGACCAGAATCTCAGAATGTATACTTTAAAGTGAGAGGAGTAAAAAGGGTAGGTAGATATAAGTGATGGGAAAATTACGTTTTAACAAAGATCTTGACCGGGTCAACTTGCACCATGTTACTCATATGCCATTCCTCTTGCATGTTCCAAAGAAATTATATTTTTGTAACAGAGCCATCTGGCACCAAGTTCTTTTGAGTTTAATTCTGGGGATAGCATTATAGTGTATATATATATATATATATATATATATATATATATATATATATATATATATATATATATATATATATGCTAATGACACACATAAGTTTAGTCTTTGTATATTTTTAATTGTTAATTCTTATATATAAAGTAAAATGATATGTTGTTGTTTCCATGCCTATGATATCGCTACGTAAACAAAAGTTCGCATGCATTTAGTCGGTTATCGCTACGTGCTCCCAAACCAAAAATTTGGTTTCGTTCGAAGTCACCGATTTTTATATTTTATCCAATAATCCGTTCTCTCTTTTAAAATATAATTTCAATGCTAGAGTAGGAATGACTAACTCCCACATTAATAAGTACTCATCCCTTGACTGAGAACACAGTAAAAGAAATCCGGTAGAAATGTAATTAGATTAACTTTGTCGTATTACACCGTCTGTCAACTCACATTTGTTTACTTAATGAAAGAGAAAGAATGCCAATTCATCGTAGTATTAGTTACTTTAATTGGGCGCAAGTGTTTCTCACACGCCGTTAAACCTAGCATAAAAAACAAAAAACAGTTCTCACCAATCAGCGTGGCGCCATTGTAGAAATTAGGTCAATTACTATAAAAATACGGACGTCCGTGTCTTAGGCTTAAAAGCTATTTTTTATGAATGCTACATAGTCAAATTTCTTCATTTACGAAATACATTTAATCATATAAAATAGCACATTTCTTCCAGTGTTTATTCATTGGTTTTAGATATTTCATTCCTATTTATATTCACGTTTAATTTATATATCAATAATGATGCAAATATAACACCTGATTTTGGATAAAATATTCGCTTTCTATTTTAATTAAACACGGATATTATGAAACTTATCATTACTTGTAAATATTACTTCATTCACAAATACACCGATTCCTATCCAATATTACCTTCCTTTCAGTGTCTGTGTATAGACAGTTATTTACCCCCACTTAAACATTCCTCGCCTCTACGTTGCTACGAAGATGCTTTATCGTAGGTAGGAAATAATACAAACGTGTAAATGTTCACTATATAGAACACTGCAATTGATATTTATTGATGATTAAACAATTGAAAGAATGACGTAATAGTAGGAAGAGGACAATAGAAGAAGAGAAAGTAGTAGTAGCAGCAACAGTTGTCTATGAAGATGAGAAGAATAGAATAACGTAAATCAATACATGGCGTAAACTGCTAAGTCACCGTTGCAACCAGTGTTTTAGTTTGACAGCGTTTGAAACGGCAAAACCGTGGGTTTTGTCGTAACTAGAATGTGAGATTTCCTAATTTCCACATTACTGAAAACAAACGGTAACTTTATTTAATGAGTCATCTAGATGGATAGATTTACAGTTAAATGATAAATAATATTCTGAGAAGATTGACTATGATGAACAAGTACTTGTAGACATTAGAGCTGATCCTGAGATGTGTTTTAAAAAGTCATGTGTTTTTCTTGTCCTCATTATTGAATGAAAAAGAAAGAAAAAAACGAAGGGGTATAAACCAGACTCGTTTATTTTGCAAAGTTTCTACTTCGCCAAATAATCGATGTGTTCGTCTGATTGTACCTTGTGACGAGGGAAATATTTTGAAAAAACAAAAACTGTTTAATTTTGTTTCCTATTTGCACATTAGATTGTTCTTTCGGCATTGTTGAGTGTTTATTTTCGAAGCTTAGTTATATTTGTTATTTTAATTAAATGTTTGTAAACTTTAGAATTCTACCCAATTGATATATGAAACGCTCTGATTGATATATCATGTTAATCATTGAGCTCTCTTTTTATCTGCAGAATTGAAACATATGCTGGACACTTAATAATATCTCTTTTTAATAAAAAAAAAAAAATATGAATTAATCTCACCCAGTAACGCTTAAATTGTTTTAGTTTTCTAACTTAAACCTTTCCTTATATATATATATATATATATATATATATATATATATATATATATAGATATAGATATATATATTTATTTTGGTACAGAAAAATTAGTACACCATTCGTACCGTCGGTTTCAAGCAGGGAAGGACTTAACCATCCGGCTCCCCTCAGCTTCTGTTGTCATCTGCGATTTTTCCTACTATATTACAAAGAAGTTTATATATATATATATATATATATATATATAGAAAGAGAGAGAGAGAGGGCAAAAGAGAAAGAGAGAGAGAGAAAGGGAGAGAGAGAAAGGGGGAGAGAGCAAGAGAGAAAGGGAGAAAGAGCAAGGGAGAGAGAGACAAAAGAGAGATGACAAGGGAGAGAGAGAGAGAGAGAAAGAGAGAGAGAGAGAGAGAGAGAGAGAGAGAGAGAGAACTGCAGCAGTTTTGCATGCAACGAATGTATCTCGTTTTAATTCGATTTGTTCTTTTCCAGAGAACTGGGATTATATTGAACATAAAGAGATTTGTAAGATACTTTCGATTCTATTTCGGCTGGTCAAATTAGTTCTCTATTTTAGTTACTCGCTTCGGACACTGGACAATGGACGAGACTACGTTCCGATGAAGACGTTATGGCTTGAATTAACCCTTTGAGCCGTGGTACGGTTTGGTCTGGTTTAGTTTGGCATACTATTTTCGGATTATTTCATGGCGAAACTCAAAACCTATTATAAACGATCAACTCTTTTCAGACGGATCTGTCATTTACGACCGAAATACAATCTGACTATTAGAAACGACATATTCATTGGTGCGTATTTTTGAAACCCTGTCCCAGCAGTAGAAGCAACGAACATAACAACAACAGAAAAACGACGTCTTTCAATTTTCATTAGTTGAAATACTTAATACTGATTGGTCAATTCTATCAAAATGTTCAATCTGGATTAGTTACCGAAACCGGATATCAACCAATCAAAAATATATGCTCTGGGAGCCCAGCATCTGCCAACATTTACTATTTAAGTGAAAACCAAAGCAAGGTCAGCAGTTAGAAACTCAAGTTGCCATTGTCAGTCACAACATGACTACACAGATTTCTCGTGGGCAAGCTCAATCAAGCCATAACCGCTAGGCCATAGGTTATCGGCAAACAATAAATGACCTACTAAATATAACACCAGCTTATACACGCAGTCTTACGAACTCACTCACACACAAGTCCACACACATACGACACTTTCGACTCTTATTAACTCTTTACTTATTTGGTTCTAAAAAGTCGTAAATAAAATCAATGCATGGCTAGACGTTTCCACTACATATTAGCTTGTTTTACGTCATATCAACCTTTTTTGGTGTATTTAATGCCGAAGCACCTACTAGTAATGATTGACCGTATACGATCAGATGAACACAAGTTGCTAATATATTTATATTATATGCATGTTGTTTCAGATTGGTTTAGGTGCAAACAAAAAATAAAACAATATGAGATTGACCTTTAAAACGGGATGTTTGGAAGCAGCAGCTGCAGAGAATAATGTTTTTACGTATCAACCCGCGAAAAAAGCTCAAATCAGCAGAAATTTCAACCAATCACATTGCAGGAAATATTCACTCCTGAAATATCGCGCGTAATATAAAAATCCAAACACAGCGTTGTTTTTTCTTTTTCGTAATTTTCTATCAAAGACAACTCATGTGCGTACGACATGATCCTGCCTGGATCTTATGGCGCCGAAGGCCCTCATCAAACGCAACGAAAGACACACATAGCAACAGCATATACACACTGCTAGCCGAACTCATATATACAGTTCATACACGCACTCTAACAAAACATGAATGTTAATATATATATACGCACATCTACCTACAATGACTATCTCATTTGCACACAAATAAACGCACACAGCGTCAAATTATCCTCACAGACAAAATAACTTCACTTGGAACATTCGAAGACTGTCTGAATGTTTGATTCCTTCCAACTCTTCGTTTACTGACTTTGAGGCTAAATGATATCTAACAAACAAAGCGTAGATTATTCACTTCGATTCGTCTGATTATTTTCATATTTATTTACCTACAACTCTTTCTATCTTTCTGTCACTTCAAATCCTGTATATGTTTAATAACATGAGTAAACTTAACTAATAAGGTTCTTACCTGTCGCCACATGGTGAAAATCCATGAGAGAAAGATCTCCATTCAATGCCCTAAACACATGACATGACTAATATCAATTAATGGGCTACAAACGATGAAGAGAGCGAAAGGTAAACTTGGGATTTATAATATCTGAATAACCTTTTGTATCTGATGTACGCTTAATTTCGCTATTTGTTTTCTTACTGACTTAAGTCTTTTTGGCTAGGAGCAAAGTGTATCATCTGTTCTGATACTATACTCCATCTTTTTCTCCTCGGTCAATGAATAAGAAGTCCTTCTAGACTGAGACAATTTTATATTTGTACCAATCCAGAGTGGTGCATTTTGGAAAGCTGGATTTTCCCCATATTCAAACCGATAATGTGTCTAACTTTAACCTCGTTGGCAAAGGGTTAAAGTAAATAGGGACCTATCTATCTATCTATCTACCTACCTACCTATCTATCTATCTGAACCTGTTCATATCTATCTATCTATCTATCTGAACCTGTTCATATCTATCTATCTATCTGAACCTGTTCATATCTATCTATCTATCTATCTATCTGAACCTGTTCATATCTATCTATCTATCTATCTATCTGAACCTGTTCATATCTATCTATCTATCTGAACCTGTTCATATCTATCTATCTATCTATCTATCTGAACCTGTTCATATCTATCTATCTATCTATCTATCTGAACCTGTTCATATCTATCTATCTATCTATCTATCTATCTGAACCTGTTCATATCTATCTATCTGAACCTGTTCATATCTATCTATCTATCTATCTGAACCTGTTCATATCTATCTATCTATCTATCTGAACCTGTTCATATCTATCTATCTATCTATCTATCTGAACCTGTTCATATCTATCTATCTATCTATCTGAACCTGTTCATATATATCTATCTATCTATCTGAACCTGTTCATATCTATCTATCTATCTATCTATCTATCTGAACCTGTTCATATCTATCTATCTATCTATCTATCTATCTGAACCTGTTCATATCTATCTATCTATCTATCTATCTGAACCTGTTCATATCTATCTATCTATCTATCTATCTGAACCTGTTCATATCTATCTATCTATCTATCTGAACCTGTTCATATCTATCTATCTATCTATCTATCTGAACCTGTTCATATCTATCTATCTATCTATCTATCTGAACCTGTTCATATCTATCTATCTATCTATCTGAACCTGTTCATATCTATCTATCTATCTATCTATCTGAACCTGTTCATATCTATCTATCTATCTATCTATCTGAACCTGTTCATATCTATCTATCTATCTATCTATCTGAACCTGTTAATATCTATCTATCTGAACCTGTTCATATCTATCTATTTATCTATCTGAACCTGTTCATATCTATCTATCTATCTATCTGAACCTGTTCATATCTATCTATCTATCTATCTATCTGAACCTGTTCACATCTATCTATCTATCTATCTATCTATCTATCTATCTGAACCTGTTCATATCTATCTATCTATCTGAACCTGTTCATATCTATCTATCTATCTATCTATCTATCTATCTGAACCTGTTCATATCTATCTATCTATCTATCTGAACCTGTTCATATCTATCTATCTATCTATCTATCTGAACCTGTTCATATCTATCTATCTATCTATCTATCTATCTGAACCTGTTCATATCTATCTATCTATCTATCTGAACATGTTCATATCTATCTATATATCTATCTATCTGAACATGTTCATATCTATCTATATATCTATCTATCTATGTATCTGAACCTGTTCATATCTATCTATCTATCTATCTATGTATCTGAACCTGTTCATATCTATCTATCTATCTATCTATCTATCTGAACCTGTTCATATCTATCTATCTATCTATCTATCTATCTATCTATCTGAACCTGTTCATATCTATCTATCTATCTATCTATCTGAACCTGTTCATATCTATCTATCTATCTATCTATCTATCTGAACCTGTTCATATCTATCTATCTATCTATCTATCTATCTGAACCTGTTCATATCTATCTATCTATCTATCTGACCCTGTTCATATCTATCTATCTATCTATCTATCTGAACCTGTTCATATCTATCTATCTATCTATCTGAACCTGTTCATATCTATCTATCTATCTATCTGAACCTGTTCATATCTATCTATCTATCTATCTATCTGAACCTGTTCATATCTATCTATCTATCTATCTGAACCTGTTCATATCTATCTATCTATCTATCTATCTGAACCTGTTCATATCTATCTATCTATCTATCTGAACCTGTTCATATCTATCTATCTATCTATCTATCTATCTATCTAACTGAACCTGTTCATATCTATCTATCTATCTATCTATCTGAACCTGTTCATATCTATCTATCTATCTATCTATCTGAACCTGTTCATATCTATCTATCTATCTATCTATCTGAACCTGTTCATATCTATCTATCTATCTATCTATCTGAACCTGTTCATATCTATCTATCTATCTATCAATCTGAACCTGTTCATATCTATCTATCTATCTATCTATCTGAACCTGTTCATATCTATCTATCTATCTATCTGAACCTGTTCATATCTATCTATCTATCTATCTATCTGAACCTGTTCATATCTATCTATCTATCTATCTATCTGAACCTGTTCATATCTATCTATCTATCTATCTATCTGAACCTGTTCATATCTATCTATCTATCTATCTATCTGAACCTGTTCATATCTATCTATCTATCTATCTATCTATCTATCTATCTGAACCTATTCGTATCTATCTATCTATCTATCTGAACCTGTTAATATCTATCTATCTTTCTGAACCTGTTCATATCTATCTATCTATCTGAACCTGTTCATATCTATCTATCTGAACCTGTTCATATCTATCTATCTATCTGAACCTGTTCATATCTATCTATCTATCTATCTATCTATCTGAACCTGTTCATATCTATCTATCTATCTATCTATCTATCTATCTGAACCTGTTCATATCTATCTATCTATCTATCTGAACCTGTTCATATCTATCTATATGAACCTGTTCATATCTATCTATCTATCTATCTATCTCAACCTGTTCATATCTATCTATCTATCTATCTATCTCAACCTGTTCATATCTATCTATCTATCTCAACCTGTTCATATCTATCTATCTATCTCAACCTGTTCATATCTATCTATCTATCTCAACCTGTTCATATCTATCTATCTATCTATCTATCTCAACCTGTTCATATCTATCTATCTATCTATCTATCTATCTCAACCTGTTCATATCTATCTATCTATCTATCTATCTCAACCTGTTCATATCTATCTATCTATCTATCTATCTATCTATCTATCTCAACCTGTTCATATCTATCTATCTATCTATCTATCTATCTCAACCTGTTCATATCTATCTATCTATCTATCTATCTATCTATCTATCTATCTCAACCTGTTCATATCTATCTATCTATCTATCTATCTATCTCAACCTGTTCATATCTATCTATCTATCTATCTCAACCTGTTCATATCTATCTATCTATCTATCTCAACCTGTTCATATCTATCTATCTATCTATCTATCTCAACCTGTTCATATCTATCTATCTATCTATCTATCTCAACCTGTTCATATCTATCTATCTATCTATCTATCTATCTCAACCTGTTCATATCTATCTATCTCAACCTGTTCATATCTATCTATCTATCTATCTATCTCAACCTGTTCATATCTATCTATCTATCTCAACCTGTTGATATCTATCTATCTATCTCAACCTGTTCATATCTATCTATCTATCTATCTCAACCTGTTCATATCTATCTATCTATCTATCTATCTCAACCTGTTCATATCTATCTATCTATCTATCTATCTGAACCTGTTCATATCTATCTATCTATCTATCTATCTGAACCTGTTCATATCTATCTATCTATCTATCTCAACCTGTTCATATCTATCTATCTATCTATCTCAACCTGTTCATATCTATCTATCTATCTCAACCTGTTCATATCTATCTATCTATCTATCTATCTATCTATCTCAACCTGTTCATATCGATCTATCTATCTATCTATCTCAACCTATTCATATCTATCTATCTATCTCAACCTGTTCATATCTATCTATCTATCTCAACCTGTTCATATCTATCTATCTATCTCAACCTGTTCATATCTATCTATCTATCTATCTATCTATCTCAACCTGTTCATATCTATCTATCTATCTATCTATCTCAACCTATTCATATCTATCTATCTATCTCAACCTGTTCATATCTATCTATCTATCTCAACCTGTTCATATCTATCTATCTATCTATCTATCTATCTCAACCTGTTAATATCTATCAATCTATCTATCTATCTCAACCTGTTCATATCTATCTATCTATCTATCTATCTATCTCAACCTGTTCATATCTATCTATCTATCTATCTATCTCAACCTGTTCATATCTATCTATCTATCTATCTCAACCTGTTCATATATATCTATCTATCTATCTATCTCAACCTGTTCATATCTATCTATCTATCTATCTCAACCTGTTCATATCTATCTATCTATCTATCTATCTCAACCTGTTCATATCTATCTATCTATCTCAACCTGTTCATATCTATCTATCTATCTATCTCAACCTGTTCATATCTATCTATCTATCTATCTCAATCTGTTCATATCTATCTATCTATCTATCTCAACCTGTTCATATCTATCTATCTATCTATCTCAACCTATTCATATCTATCTATCTATCTATCTGAACCTGTTCATATCTATCTATCTATCTATCTATCTGAACCTGTTCATATCTATCTATCTATCTATCTCAACCTGTTCATATCTATCTATCTATCTATCTCAACCTGTTCATATCTATCTATCTATCTATCTATCTGAACCTGTTCATATCTATCTATCTATCTATCTGAACCTGTTCATATCTATCTATCTATCTATCTGAACCTGTTCATATCTATCTATCTATCTATCTATCTGAACCTGTTCATATCTATCTATCTATCTATCTGAACCTGTTCATATCTATCTATCTATCTATCTATCTATCTGAACCTGTTCATATCTATCTATCTATCTATCTATCTGAACCTGTTCATATCTATCTATCTATCTATCTATCTGAACCTGTTCATATCTATCTATCTATCTATCTATCTATCTGAACCTGTTCATATTTATCTATCTATCTATCTATCTGAACCTGTTCATATCTATCTATCTATCTATCAATCTGAACCTGTTCATATCTATCTATCTATCTATCTGAACCTGTTCATATCTATCTATCTATCTATCTGAACCTGTTCATATCTATCTATCTATCTATCTGAACCTGTTCATATCTATCTATCTATCTATCTGAACCTGTTCATATCTATCTATCTATCTATCTATCTATCTGAACCTGTTCATATCTATCTATCTATCTATCTATCTGAACCTGTTCATATCTATCTATCTATCTATCTATCTGAACCTGTTCATATCTATCTATCTATCTATCTATCTCAACCTGTTCATATCTATCTATCTATCTCAACCTGTTCATATCTATCTATCTATCTCAACCTGTTCATATCTATCTATCTATCTATCTATCTATCTATCTCAACCTGTTCATATCTATCTATCTATCTATCTATCTCAACCTGTTCATATCTATCTATCTATCTATCTATCTCAACCTGTTCATATCTATCTATCTATCTATCTATCTATCTCAACCTGTTCATATCTATCTATCTATCTATCTATCTATCTCAACCTGTTCATATCTATCTATCTATCTATCTATCTATCTATCTATCTCAACCTGTTCATATCTATCTATCTATCTATCTATCTATCTATCTCAACCTGTTCATATCTATCTATCTATCTATCTATCTCAACCTGTTCATATCTATCTATCTATCTATCTATCTCAACCTGTTCATATCTATCTATCTATCTATCTATCTCAACCTGTTCATATCTATCTATCTATCTATCTATCTCAACCTGTTCATATCTATCTATCTATCTATCTATCTATCTATCTCAACCTGTTCATATCTATCTATCTCAACCTGTTCATATCTATCTATCTATCTATCTATCTCAACCTGTTCATATCTATCTATCTATCTCAACCTGTTGATATCTATCTATCTATCTCAACCTGTTCATATCTATCTATCTATCTATCTCAACCTGTTCATATCTATCTATCTATCTATCTATCTCAACCTGTTCATATCTATCTATCTATCTATCTATCTGAACCTGTTCATATCTATCTATCTATCTATCTATCTGAACCTGTTCATATCTATCTATCTATCTATCTCAACCTGTTCATATCTATCTATCTATCTATCTCAACCTGTTCATATCTATCTATCTATCTATCTCAACCTGTTCATATCTATCTATCTATCTCAACCTGTTCATATCTATCTATCTATCTATCTATCTATCTCAACCTGTTCATATCGATCTATCTATCTATCTATCTCAACCTATTCATATCTATCTATCTATCTATCTCAACCTGTTCATATCTATCTATCTATCTCAACCTGTTCATATCTATCTATCTATCTCAACCTGTTCATATCTATCTATCTATCTATCTATCTCAACCTGTTCATATCTATCTATCTATCTATCTATCTCAACCTATTCATATCTATCTATCTATCTCAACCTGTTCATATCTATCTATCTATCTCAACCTGTTCATATCTATCTATCTATCTATCTATCTATCTCAACCTGTTCATATCTATCTATCTATCTTTCTATCTATCTCAACCTGTTCATATCTATCTATCTATCTATCTATCTCAACCTGTTCATATCTATCTATCTATCTATCTATCTCAACCTGTTCATATCTATCTATCTATCTATCTCAACCTGTTCATATCTATCTATCTATCTATCTATCTATCTCAACCTGTTCATATCTATCTATCTATCTCAACCTGTTCATATCTATCTATCTATCTATCTCAACCTGTTCATATCTATCTATCTATCTATCTCAACCTGTTCATATCTATCTATCTATCTATCTCAACCTATTCATATCTATCTATCTATCTATCTCAACCTGTTCATATCTATCTATCTATCTATCTGAACCTGTTCATATCTATCTATCTATCTACCTCAACCTGTTCATATCTATCTATCTATCTATCTCAACCTGTTCATATCTATCTATCTATCTATCTATCTGAACCTGTTCATATCTATCTATCTATCTATCTGAACCTGTTCATATCTATCTATCTATCTATCTGAACCTGTTCATATCTATCTATCTATCTATCTATCTGAACCTGTTCATATCTATCTATCTATCTATCTGAACCTGTTCATATCTATCTATCTATCTATCTATCTGAACCTGTTCATATCTATCTATCTATCTATCTATCTATCTGAACCTGTTCATATCTATCTATCTATCTATCTATCTGAACCTGTTCATATCTATCTATCTATCTATCTATCTGAACCTGTTCATATTTATCTATCTATCTATCTATCTGAACCTGTTCATATCTATCTATCTATCTATCAATCTGAACCTGTTCATATCTATCTATCTATCTATCTGAACCTGTTCATATCTATCTATCTATCTATCTATCTGAACCTGTTCATATCTATCTATCTATCTATCTATCTGAACCTGTTCATATCTATCTATCTATCTATCTATCTGAACCTGTTCATATCTATCTATCTATCTATCTATCTGAACCTGTTCATATCTATCTATCTATCTATCTATCTATCTATCTGAACCTGTTCATATCTATCTATCTATCTATCTATCTGAACCTGTTCATATCTATCTATCTATCTATCTATCTGAACCTGTTCATATCTATCTATCTATCTATCTATCTGAACCTGTTCATATCTATCTATCTATCTATCTATCTATCTATCTGAACCTATTCGTATCTATCTATCTATCTATCTGAACCTGTTAATATCTATCTATCTTTCTGAACCTGTTCATATATATCTATCTATCTGAACCTGTTCATATCTATCTATCTGAACCTGTTCATATCTATCTATCTGAACCTGTTAATATCTATCTATCTATCTATCTATCTATCTGAACCTGTTCGTATCTATCTATCTATCTATCTATCTGAACCTGTTCATATCTATCTATCTATCTATCTATCTATCTGAACCTGTTCATATCTATCTATCTGAACCTGTTCATATCTATCTATCTATCTATCTATCTATCTATCTCAACCTGTTCATATCTATCTATCTATCTATCTATCTATCTCAACCTGTTCATATCTATCTATCTATCTCAACCTGTTCATATCTATCTATCTATCTCAACCTGTTCATATCTATCTATCTATCTCAACCTGTTCATATCTATCTATCTATCTATCTATCTATCTATCTATCTGAACCTGTTCATATCTATCTATCTATCTATCTATCTGAACCTGTTCATATCTATCTATCTATCTATCTGAACCTGTTCATATCTATCTATCTATCTATCTATCTGAACCTGTTCATATCTATCTATCTATCTATCTATCTATCTGAACCTGTTCATATCTATCTATCTATCTATCTGAACCTGTTCATATCTATCTATCTATCTATCTGAACCTGTTCATATCTATCTATCTATCTATCTATCTGAACCTGTTAATATCTATCTATCTGAACCTGTTCATATCTATCTATTTATCTATCTGAACCTGTTCATATCTATCTATCTATCTATCTGAACCTGTTCATATCTATCTATCTATCTATCTATCTGAACCTGTTCACATCTATCTATCTATCTATCTATCTATCTATCTATCTGAACCTGTTCATATCTATCTATCTATCTGAACCTGTTCATATCTATCTATCTATCTATCTATCTATCTATCTGAACCTGTTCATATCTATCTATCTATCTATCTATCTATCTGAACCTGTTCATATCTATCTATCTATCTATCTATCTGAACCTGTTCATATCTATCTATCTATCTATCTATCTATCTGAACCTGTTCATATCTATCTATCTATCTATCTATCTGAACCTGTTCATATCTATCTATCTATCTATCTATCTGAACCTGTTCATATCTATCTATCTATCTATCTATCTATCTGAACCTGTTCATATCTATCTATCTATCTATCTATCTGAACATGTTCATATCTATCTATATATCTATCTATCTATCTATCTGAACCTGTTCATATCTATCTATCTATCTATCTATCTATCTGAACCTGTTCATATCTATCTATCTATCTATCTATCTATCTATCTATCTGAACCTGTTCATATCTATCTATCTATCTATCTATCTGAACCTGTTCATATCTATCTATCTATCTATCTGAACCTGTTCATATCTATCTATCTATCTATCTATCTATCTATCTGAACCTGTTCATATCTATCTATCTATCTATCTATCTATCTGAACCTGTTCATATCTATCTATCTATCTATCTGACCCTGTTCATATCTATCTATCTATCTATCTATCTGAACCTGTTCATATCTATCTATCTATCTATCTGAACCTGTTCATATCTATCTATCTATCTATCTGAACCTGTTCATATCTATCTATCTATCTATCTGAACCTGTTCATATCTATCTATCTATCTATCTATCTATCCGAACCTGTTCATATCTATCTATCTATCTATCTGAACCTGTTCATATCTATCTATCTATCTATCTGAACCTGTTCATATCTATCTATCTATCTATCTATCTGAACCTGTTCATATCTATCTATCTATCTATCTATCTGAACCTGTTTATATCTATCTATCTATCTATCTATCTGAACCTGTTCATATCTATCTATCTATCTATCTATCTATCTGAACCTGTTCATATCTATCTATCTATCTATCTATCTGAACCTGTTCATATCTATCTATCTATCTATCAATCTGAACCTGTTCATATCTATCTATCTATCTATCTATCTATCTATCTGAACCTGTTCATATCTATCTATCTATCTATCTATCTGAACCTGTTCATATCTATCTATCTATCTATCTATCTGAACCTGTTCATATCTATCTATCTATCTATCTATCTGAACCTGTTCATATCTATCTATCTATCTATCTATCTGAACCTGTTCATATCTATCTATCTATCTATCTATCTGAACCTGTTCATATCTATCTATCTATCTATCTATCTATCTATCTATCTGAACCTATTCGTATCTATCTATCTATCTTTCTGAACCTGTTCATATCTATCTATCTATCTGAACCTGTTAATATCTATCTATCTTTCTGAACCTGTTCATATCTATCTATCTATCTGAACCTGTTCATATCTATCTATCTGAAC
>OY744554.1:23021105-23023605 GCA_963556195.1 Sepiola atlantica | reverse complement strand
AAGTAAATAAAACATTCATTATTCACTTTTCCTCGTCAGATTATTTCTGTCTCTCTGGCTGTATTCGGCTGTGACCTTTTCAATAAGCGTAAAAACATGTCAAAATTTTCTCTGAATTATGTCAATCAAACCGAAAATAATGGGAGGTAACTCGTTTCGAGTTGTAAGCTTACTACCTCCGCCATCTTTAATAGATTTCAACTACAGTATATTACACAACGAATCTTTGTGATGCATGGCTTTTCGTATCTATAATATACATTTTTCTAGACATCTCTGTATCTATCATACACACCGTTAAGGTTTTTATTTTCTATCGATCTATTATATACATGTTTTACGATATCTATCAACCACATGTTCATTACTAACTCTGATCAGTACACGACTTTATACATGATATACTAGCAGGAAGACCCGATGTTGTTCAAGATTGAATGAGTAACACGGACGCTTATAACACTATATTACTTTTCTTTTCTTTTTTACTGCCAAAGTCCCGTTTCTCACCTAATATAGGCGGAAGAATGGTTTATATGTCTTCAACTACGTTTATCCGATTTTAATGAAATTTAACACACTAAGTTTTTCGTCCCACTACTCTCTTAGGGAGGCACGTAGAGATTCAGCACACAGAGAGGCGCGTAGAGATTCAGAAACACTCCCATTGTCTTCCCTGGAAAATGCTACATAGGAATGTACTTTTAGTTTTGATTTAGATTCTCTAAACATTTTTTTCTATTGAGAGCACACAGGGACATTGCCATTATATATATATATATATATATATATATATATATATATATATATATATATATATATATATATATATAAAGATGAAGCTATCTTGTCAGATTTTCCACGTTAAACCACAATAGCAAAGCATGCGGCAAACTGATGTTTGATTCTGACTAGCCGCTTCTTTTTTTATCCTTGCACCATGTTCTTACACGAATATAATTTATTTTACTCTAATTCTGTTAGAGTGGAGACATTTTCCCTTTACTCACTTAACTAGAAGGGTGATCTTAATATAAATATATTTTCGATATTTCTATTTCGGATATTAAATTATTTATCTCTTAAAATTAATTGTTTATCATAATACAAAGTAAGATATTTTTCTCGGAACTTCCACTTCCACGTGTGTTTATATTACTTACCACAGGGGATAGATTATTTATGATGTTAGGGTTAGGGTTATTTTACTATCTAAAACGAGCGGATCATTGTACAAATACAAAACGACTATTTTGATCATTCTTTTTTACATTTACAAGCCTTTCATATCGTTTAGTGACTTTTATATTTTTCACAATGCATTGCTAACACACACGACAGAAATATAAAGGTGAAGGGTGGTTGGTTATCGACTAAAAATAAACTTCGAACATCCATTACCTAAAGTAGTTGCGACGGATCACTTCTGGTCCACACATGGTTGAAAGATATTTAATACTTTCGACACTGTTACATGATATATATTTATATATAGTCTCGAGCACTTTATCTAAAAGTGCTCGAAACTATAAGGGCAATGTGACTTGCTCAATATAGAGAACATTATTTTTAGCACACATCTACTATTTATCAAATGCGCTACTATAGAGAATCAGTATAGGTGAAGTTATTCTGATTATTATGGGGGCATGCTGTTTAATTCCAACGTCCAATCTTTGAAAGGAGTTCCTATATAATGCGCAGCGCAACTACATTCAAATAAATAAATGATAAATGAGGGTGTAGAACAAATTGAGGGATCCCTTTAGTAATAAATACAGAATGTGTATTAGCAGAGAAATACAAATACTAATGAGGAGATTTGCTTAGCGAATCAACCACTGACTTCGCCTAGCTAAGGTGGCAATCAAAACAGGCTCAAAGACAATAAAGTCACCGGCAGAGATCAAGGGTCGACAATGAAGACTGATACTTGCTAACTGTGGAAACGTAAGTAAATTTAACGAAAGAAAAGTGACGTAATAAAACAGAGGTTTCTGGTGTAGAATAGTCTTGAAAAAAGGGACATGCTAAAGATAAGTTCGCGAAAGCAGAAATAAATATCTCTCTTATTGTCCGCGCGGGGCGATTTTCATATTTTAATTATATTCCTTGATTTTCAAACATCTGATGATTATAATCAACTTGTAAAGTATGTTAATTTTATATTTTTTTAACATTTCATATGTATGTATAATATATATATATATATATATACATACACACACTAGAATAATCCCCGTCCCAAGACGAGTGAAATTAATTCCCCAAATAAAACAGTTTTACATTACTTTTACGACCACTTACGAAGGTTTAAATCAAACATAATGATACTAAATCAAGTGTAAAATACTTATGTTATTTTTTATCAAAATTCATTACATGATTTCGATTGTAAAAAAATGTCTAGAATTAAAAGCCTTAAGCTTTAGTGGTCTTAAGAAGAAATTGAAGTTAAGGAAATCTTGCTAAATTGGTGTCTAATTACTGTGGATACAAG
>OY744554.1:23019014-23020905 GCA_963556195.1 Sepiola atlantica | reverse complement strand
TTAAACCTTCAATTAAATTCATATTTACAAATATACACTTATAACTGCTATTATCAAATTTACATATGTATTTACAATATTTTTCGATAAGGTTATATTAATAAACATTATTCATACAATTAATTAAAGCCATTTTCATCATAACCGGCGTGTTTTCTAAACCATTTCAACTCGAGTACTTTTAAAATTGCAAAGTCATTGGCTGTTTAATCAGTGGTGTCCTCCCTCCCTCCGGTAATTAAATATGGCGATCTGATTAAGCAGCCGATTGGCTGTTTAATCAGTGGTGTCCTCCCTCCCTCGGTAATTAAATAGGGCGATCTGATTAAGCAGCCGATTGGCTGTTTAATCAGTAGTGTCCTCCCTCCGGTAATTAAATACGGCGATCTGATTAAGCAGCCGATTGGCTGTTTAATCAGTGGTGTCCTTCCTCCCTCCGGTAATTAAATATGGCACGTTAAATATGTAAACAACAACGCTGGAAAACACCGTGCTCAGTTTTCCATTTTTAAAACCGTCCTAAGTTTGTTTATTCTTAGCCATTATGTTTTAAAACAAATTGTTTAATTAAAATAATAATTGATTTAAAAAGTACTATATAAAAACTCGCGCACGCAAACACACACACACACACACAGTTCAGGTAAACTTTTCATTCCGAGAATCAAAAAACTTTTCGTGTTTACTGTATTTGATTTCTTAATACTTTCATATCCAATATTATCATTTTTTCACGACCTCAACAGAATTTATGATTCCATGTTTTATTTATTAAAAAAAAAGATGTGATATATTTTTCTTTAATGTCAACAAAATAAACTAACACATTGTACTGGAAAACTATACAACTGATTGTAGAAGCAAATTGTTTATTAAAAAAGGTCATTTAAACAAACACCCCCCCCCCACACACACTGTGTTCACTGTATTTGAGTTTTTGGTGCTTTTTCATTTTAGGACCCACGCTAACTTTGACCCCGTCGTTACAGTTAGGGTTAGGTTTGTTTTTTTTCTTTTTAATTAAAAATATTTACATGTATGGGGGGGGGGAGATAAAAAAATTGGGGGAAGGCAATCAAAATTTTTTTTTTTTCTTAACTAAAAAATATTTAAATGACTGGTAATATAAAAAAATTGAGGGGCTACAAAAAAAAAGTTTCTTTTTAAACTACAGGTCTTTCTATTTATGGGCGAGGGTACAACAAAAATCGGGGTAGGGTCGAATTTTTTTTTTATTTATTTTCAACTAAAAGTATTCTTGGTCATAAACACAGAAAATCAATGTCTAACCACCACAGAAATATGACTGGGGCTCCATTGGCTTACGCGTGAGCCTTCATTTCTGAATTCACATCTTTTTTTAAATAAATAAAACATGGAATCATAAATTCTGTTGAGGTCGTGAAAAAATGATAATATTGGATATGAAAGTATTAAAAAATCAAATACAGTAAACACGAAAAGTTTTTTAATTCTCGGAAAGAAAAAGTCTACCTGAACTGTGTGTGTGTGTGTGTGTGTGTTGCGTGCGCGAGTTTTTATATAGTTATTTTTAAATCAATTATTATTTTAATTAAACAATTTGTTTTAAAACATAATGGCTAAGAATAAACAAACTTAGGACGGTTTTAAAAATGGAAAACTGAGCACGGTGTTTTCCAGCGTTGTTGTTTACATATTTAACGTGCCATATTTAATTACCGGAGGGAGGAAGGACACCACTGATTAAACAGCCAATCGGCTGCTTAATCAGACTGCCATATTTAATTACCGGAGGGAGGGAGGACACTACTGGTTAAACAGCCAATCGGCTGCTTAATCAGATCGCCCTATTTAATTACCGAGGAATGGAGGACACCACTGATTAAACAGCCAATCAGCTGCTTAATCA
>OY744554.1:22991514-23014014 GCA_963556195.1 Sepiola atlantica | reverse complement strand
AATTTTTGAATTTTTTAAATTATTAAATTTTTTAAATATTAAGTTGCAGCGGTCTAGATTTTTAAATTTTTAAAGTTTTAAATTATTAAATTCTAAATGTGTTAACAACTTCTTAATTATTAATTTCATAAATCTTCTAAATTATATGATAGTGCTAGCTGTGTGAATTTGGTTTATATACTTAAAGCAGACGATCAAATAGTAAGTTTGGGGAGGGGGTATATAGAGGCTCTGACCTGAATTTACAAATCCGTCTCTGTGACCCAGACTTTTCATATTCAAATATATACATAACTGATTTGCCCGAGACATATAACATCCGGTATACATGTAACTGAATTTACACATCCCTCAATATGTGTGGGGGTTCTCCTCGTTAACGCAGACATGTAACATCCGTTTGTACACGCAATTTTAATCAGCAGATATTCAATCACTTTCGTGCGGTTGTCTTATCAAGTGGAAGGGTTCGTTTTCGGATTCGTGACGCTGTCTATTGGGCTTACGCGAGCTTGATTACCTTCGAATGTAATATTTTTCTTTGGAGTAATTTTATCGAACCCAGAAGAAAAAATGGCCGAAGACATCAAGTCAGTTTAATTTAATTCGAATTAGATTAAGCGTAGCTTGCATATAACCAGTAAGTTATGGTTTGCATTACTCCTATCAGCTCATACGAACTCTGAATTTGGACATTATAATATTAAACAACAAGTGAGTTTTCTGAACTTTTCATATAATTTGTTTTATCTATCATTTTTTTCTATCGTTTTATATATATATACATGATATATTTTTATATATTATATATATATACCTGATATATATGATATATAATATATGTATAATATATATATATATCATATATATAATATATCATATAATATATATATATATCATATATATAATATATATATATCATATATATATATCATATATATAATATATATATATCATATATATAATATATATATCATATATATAATATATATATCATATATATATCATATATATAATATATATAATATATATATCATATATATAATATATATGATATATATATATATATATCATATATATAATATATATATATCATATATATATATGATATATATATCATATATATAATATATATATCATATATTTAATATATATATATCATATATATGATATATATAATATATATATATACATATATAATATATATATATATATATACATATATAATATATATATATATACATGATATATATATATAATATATATACATAATATATATATACATAATATATATATATATATAATATATATACATAATATATATATATAATATATATACATAATATATATATATATATAATATATATACATAATATATATACATAATATATATATATATAATATATATACATAATATATATATATAATATATATACATAATATATATATATAATATATATACATAATATATATATATAATATATATACATAATATATATATATAATATATATACATAATATATATATATATATAATATATATACATAATATATATATATATATAATATATATACATAATATATATATATATAATATATATACATAATATATATATAATATATATACATAATATATATATAATATATATACATAATATATATATAATATATACATAATATATATATATACATAATATATATACATAATATATATATAATATATATATACATAATATATATATAATATATATATACATAATATATATATATATAATATATATATAATATATATATATAGATAATATATATATATAATATATATATATAATATATATATACATAATATATATATAATATATATATATAATATATATATATACACAATATATATATAATATATATAATATATATATATATATACAAAATATATATAATATATATATAATATATATATAATATATATAAAATATATAATATACATATAATGTATATAAAATATATAATATACATATAATATATATAAAATACATAATATATATATAATATATATACATAATATATATGATATATATATATAATATATATATAATATATATAAAATATGTAATATATATACAATATATATATATAAAATATATAATATATATAAAATATATAATATATATAAAATATATAAAATATATAATATATATATAATATATACACCATATATAAAATATATAATATATATATAATATATATTTATAATATATATAAAATACATATAAAAATAAAATATATTATATATATACATAATATATATATATAATATATATATTTATAATATATATATATAAAAAATATATAAAATCTATATTAATAAGATATATATAATATATATATCAATAAAATATATAATATATATACATAATATATATATAAATAAAATATATAATATATATACCTAATATATATATAAATAAAATATATAATATATATACATAATATATATAATATATATTCATAATATTTATATAATATTTATATAAATAAAATATATAATAAATATATATAATATATATTTTTATTATATATATATATATATAATATATATATAAACAAAATATATAATATATATACATAATATATATATAAATAAACAGAGTGTGTGTTATTTATGTTATGTGTCACGATCTGACACTCCTATTTAAGAAGATTTAGTATTTACTTTTGCTCCTGAAAACGGGGGGGGGGGATAGGGAGAGGGGAGGGAGGGGGCGAGTTAGAGGGGAATCGCGACCGATGGTGACTGCTGAAGAGACAGCTTTTACGACCGAGTAATATAAATAAATATATATACTTCCATTCCGTCACGCAAAATTTTGGTGAGTAAAATATGTGCATATTTCTAGCCACCGGATAATATTAGTAACAGTAAATTATACAGATTGATGTAGAAAACACTGTGGAATTTCCACAGGGTCCCGCTAGTATTTTATTAATCTTTTACCTACGTACGACGTCGTTTCGAGCTTACGGCTCTCATCAGCGCAGGGAAATAACAATCTCAAAGGGTCATAAGGCACGAACCCGGTTCACAGAGACACCTTGAATCTGTAAGCGTTCACTTAGTCCTTGAAGCCACGGGAGATTGTCACGTGATTACGGAGATATTAACTGATATCTTCTATATAAAATTGAATGTCTATGTTTGTGTGTGTGTGTGCCCTATAGAAAAAAATGTTAGAGAATATAGATACAATATAAAAGTGTATTCTTATGTAAAATTCACAGAGTAAGTTGATGGACGTATTCCCGAATCTATAAACCCACCCCTTAGGGGTTCATGGGGCAGATTTCATCAGGGGGGGTCCTTTTCAGTTATTTTTCATTATATTTTATAGTAATTTGAAATTGCTGAGTCATATTGTAATTTAATTACGTAATAATTTGAAACAACTTTTAATTTTATTTAAAGTTTCTTAGCATCAATTTTATTTACATGGTGGTGGGGGGGAATAAGAAACTGCGCCAAGGTCCGCCACTAGCCGCCACTGCCCGCCACTCTGTATGTACACAAATAAATGTACATTTTATAATATCTTATATAAGAAAAGTATTCGGCGTTGTCTGGCAAATTATACCTCAAGTACATAAAACAATTAATGTTTTTTAATGAAATTTATTTGTTAGAGGAAGGAAGAACGATAACTCACGTTTAAACACACAATTTAGGTTTTTTAAAGGTTAGAGAATATACATAACATATAAAAGTGTATTATCATGTAAAATTCACAGAGTAAGATGATGAGAGTATTCCCGAATCTATCAACCCACCCATTAGGGGTCTATGGGGCAGATTTTATGAGTGTGGGGGGGAGTCGTTTTCAGTTCACCACTAGCCGCCACTCTGTACGTACACAAATACATGTACATGGACATTTTATAATATCTTATACAAGAAAAGTATTCGGCGTTGTCCGGGAAATTATACCTCAAGTACATAAAACAATTAATGATTTTTAATTTATTTGTTAGAGGACAGCTAAGGAAGATCGATAACTCACGTTTAAAAACAACATTTAGTTTTTTTTAAAAAAAGGTTAGAAAATATAGATAAAATATAAAAGTGTATTCTTATGAATATATACGTATGAAAAATTCACAGAGTAAGATGATGGGAGTATTGCCGAATCTCTACAACCACCCCTTAGGGGTCTATGGGGCAGATTTCATCAGGGGTGGGGGTCGTTTTCAGTTATTTTTCATTCTATTTTATAGTAATTAGAAAATGCTGAGTCATATTTTGCTTTAATTACGTAATACTTTTAGATAACTTTTAATTTTACTTAACGTTTCTTAGCGTCAATTCTATTTACATGGAGGGGGTAAGACACTATAGGAAGGTCCGCCACTAGCCGCCACTGTCCGCCACTCTGTACGTACACAAATACATGTACATTGACATTTTATAATATCTTATATAAGAAAAGTATTCGGCGTTGTCTGGCAAATTATACCTCAAGTACATAAAACAATTTATGGTTTTTAGTAAATTTATTTGTTAGAGGACAGCTGAGGAAGAACGATAAACTCACGTTTAAAAACACAATTTAGGTTTGTTTGAAAAAGGTTAGAGAATATAGATAACATATAAAAGTGTATTCTTATGTAAAATTCACAGAGTAAGATTTTTTATCTTCATCATATTCTGAAATAGAGGGGGGTGCAGAACATAAGTATAGACTATTTGTTCTACTCGGCATTGTTCGAGATCAATAATCATTATTAACATTATTTTTCTTAATACTTTGATTTTACTGATACTTTTGGCAGTTCTGTGAAGACCTCCTTACTAATAAAAGGTAAAGGTAAAGGTCGCATAGCCTGGACGCGCACGAGTGTCGTTGCCGACATCGCACACTGCCCATGGCCGTAGCGGCGGTGATTTGTTAAGAATCACCGTGTCTAGGGCACAGCATATGGAAGGCGGAGCCCATCCCTCTCCTTCCGCTGCCTTGAACCTTCCCTGAGTTTTAATCAGGTACCCATTTACTGCTGGGTGGACAGAGGGAGCTTTCAGACCCGACAATTCGCATGCCGTGAGTGGGATCGAACCCGGGTCGTCTAGCCCAAAGACAAGTGCTATAACCACTCGTCCACAGGCCCTCCCTATCCTTACTAATATTACAGCATTAAAAGATAAAGAGAGAAATATAAAGAGACGGTTAGGGAGAGAGAGAGAGAGAGAGAGGGGGATAGAAGTTTTAACATCAAAATTGTTACGCATATTATTTAACTTCTATTTTTTTTTATGTCCCGAAGCAATAAATGTAAGATTACACTATTACATTTAAAGCAGATGGCTCCGGGTGGGGGGGTGAATTACATTATTATTAGTTTTTAACATATGTAAACAAGAGAAAAATCATATGGGAAAAAGGGAAATAGAGGGTTAAAGGGGGGAGGGAAATAATGGGGATCAAGGAAAGAGAGACGGCTAAAGAAAGAAGAGAGATTGAAGTTTTTATATAAAGATGTTAAACACACTCTTTAATTTCTACTTCTGTGTTGTTTTTATCGCCCCGGGCAACACCGGGTAGCCCTGCTAGTTTACACTTAAAGCGGTGAGTATAAATATCTAGGACATACGATAGAACTCAACGACAGAGTCGGAGTATTGCACTGGCGCTTCAGGTGAATGTCTATTTTTAATCTCTTCGATAGTGTTCTATATCAATTTTACTTGAAAGGGGCTTCTTTATATATATATATATATATATATATATATATGAGAGAGAGAGAAAGAGAGAGACGTTAATTAATATTTCTATTGTAAGAATTAAATATATTTAGGCGGCGATATTGGGAAAGACAGGACACGAAAAGAAATATGTGTTTTTATAGTCACGTGGAATCCTAGAACACTTTTAAAAGAGGGGTCCAAGGATACGACGCATAAATATATTTAATTCTTAAACTTTCTTTGCTATGTTGTAAAGTCGGACTCTTTTTTTTACCTTGTTCTATTTTTAGTATATTTATCGATTTAGTATATTTATCGATTAGTATATATATCGATCTAGTATATTTATCGATCTAGTATATTTATTAATTTAGTCTATTTATCGATTTAGAATAACTATCGACTTAGTATATTCATCGACTTAGTATATTCATCGACTTAGTATATTCATCGATTTAGTATATTCATCGATTTAGTATATTTATTGATTTAGTATATTTATCGATTTAGTACATTAATCGATTTAGTACATTTATCGATTTAGTATATTTATCGATTTAGTACATTTATCGATTTAGTATATTTATTCTTACACATGAAATAAAATACGACGTTTATCGATTTAGTATATTAATATATTTAGTATATTTATCGATTTAGTATGTTTATCGATTTAGTATATTTATTCTTACACATAGAATAAAATACGACGTTTCCTTATTTTTGTTTCATTTTATTTCAGTAAGTTCTCAGAAACGAAGAGGGTCATTCCTGAGGTTTAGACTTAATTTTTGTATGAGATTTTTTTTAAACATAGTTCACCCCAAACAAGGCAGGCCGCCACTGTAGACGTAAGAAAAAAAGGGAGAAGGTTGGGGAGGGGGTCAACCTAAATTGGAATCTGCGCAGCGAGATGTCTGTTTACAAGCTTTAAATTTCTGCATGTCAGTACTGGCGGGGAAAAAGGGGGCAGGGAGGGAGTTCCAGGGGCCAGCAGCACGAGGAAATAAGCTATTTGAGTAGAACGCTCTCCGGCATCTGCGGACCTCCACAGTGAATGGATGGGATTTAGTTGATTGTCGAGTTGGTCTAGTGAACTTACGTCGAGGGGGCACCAGAGTAGCGAATTCATCGGAGCATAACCCATTGCAGTATTTGTAAAACAAGCACAGGGATGCTACATTACGGCGATGGAACAAGGACTGGAGCTTGGTTGACAGTGAGGGACCTATTAGGTTGGCGACTCTTTTTTTAACCTTGTCAAGGAGGGAGAGACTAGTAGATGGTGCACCAGCCCAGATGTAGCAACAATACTCCATGCATGGTCGGATGGTGGCTTTGTAGAGATACAGGACAATGTCAGGTGTTAGGAGTTTACTAGCACAGTAGAGGGAGCCCACCTTCTTTGCGGCAGCCTTGACAATGTCTTCAATGTATTTGTTCCAATTCATTTACCTGTGAAGGTTAGGCCGAGGAGTTTGAATGATGACCTCTCAGGTAGAGTGTTATTTGCCATGACAATCGGTGGTTGGAGAGGTTTCTTGTAGTTATTGAAGGAAAGGAGCTTTGTCTTTGCGGCATTAAAAGTTACCAACCATTTATGACCCCAATCCTCTACAGCCTGGAGGTCATTTTCTAAGGATTCAGCCATTGCCTCGGATATGATCGCGTCTGGTTTTCCAACATGGCGAGAGTAAAGCGTGGTGCCGTCAACAAATAAACCAATCTCAGACTATGTCGTCAGAGAGATCATTTATATAGATCAGGAGTACACCAGCATTTATGTCATGTTGCTTAGATGAATGGCCATCGAGTTCAACCTGGATTTTTCTTTTGGTTAGGAAGAGGCTAATCATATTAAGTAATGGCCCAGTAATACCGTATGAGCGTATTTAGGCCATACCTTGTCAAAGGCCTTGGATATATCAAGCGGTACTGCCCTAGCGTCTTCTGCCTTGTCGAGTGTATGATACATGTGTTCAGAGATGACCGTTAGGATGCCCGCAGTAGATCGTGCTTGTCTAAATACATACTGGCGGTCATAAAGAACTTTAGCATTAAGTAAGTGCTGTACTATCGCTAGATTGATTAAGGAGGCACAGATTTTAGCAAAGATCGGCAGTAGACTGATCGTAGTATCTCGTTATTTTGAGCAACGGTTCATCAGCTTTTGGATGACTTTTTAGGGTGATATGTATCATTAGCACAATGTGATCAGCATTATCGAGTAGGCTATGAGCTTTCATTACACAAGCCTCGGGCATTGATGTCAAGAAAAGGTCTAGAAGTGAGGCTTGTTGGTCTACTCGATCGGGGATGCGGGTAGGAAAATCGACAGTCTGAGAGAGGGAGTGAGTTAAGGAGAAATTATACGTAGAGTTGCCGGCTGGAGAATCCCAACCAGTCACGGTAGTGGGCATTAAAATCCCAAAATACATGTATCTGGGCATTCGAGTCAATTGAGAGTGCTCTATCTATGCTTTCAGAGACAGAGCTTACGAAGGGAAACGGTATAAGAAATATAAGTAACTGACGCTGTGATGTAAAGTCAATCTAAAGCACATGTAGTCTTGGTCATCTGATTCTAACCTATGTTCTCTAGTCAGGGGGAGGGTGTTCCAAACATAAACTCCTAGCCCATGCATATTTTTGTCAGAGTCTGTACGGTAGAGTGGGAGGTAGTCAGTCATGTAAAAGTGGTGAGAGGAGATTGAGGATTGAAGGTTAGTTTCACTTAGAGCTAGGATATCCGGGGAGTTTGTCAGGAGAAAGGTTTCTACGTCGTTGATGTTGGTTCTAAGTCCCCGGATATTTGTGAATGCGAGCCTCAAGAGCGGAGGCGAACGTGTTTTTTGTTGGGTGTCTGGTTTAGGTTTGATTTTATTGTCTTGTAATGACATGTTTGTTTTGATTATACAGTGGGTTGGCCAAGGTGGGTCCTTGTTTGGTGCCAATAAGCTCACGCAACCAGTCTATCAGTCGCGACCTGGTCCATGGGGGTTGTGGCCTCGGGAAAGCCCACCGGAGATAATTGCAGGGTCCCTTTCCATGCGCCACATGGCACATACAACCTACCACGGCATTATGCTGTTCTTAGCGCTACCCAAGAGTTTGGGCTCCTGTCCTGTCAGTCGGAAACAACAGCCAGACAAGCTGTCTAACCTGTACCCTCAACATGTTGGAACAAGAGAGACCCAGACTGGTTATGTAAGACTTAGTGACAAAAAAACTTTCTCCAAGTTGTCCAAATAGAGAGAAAGAGAACGGCGTTCATTGTCCTAGTAAGGAAACAAGGCTAGGCACCGTGTTTTTAGATTCGTCCCAGCGCTGGTACCTGGCTAATAGACAAAGGAGTGCAAGGGCTGGCGATAGGCAGAACCTATCTACTCCTTAAAAAGATGCATAGGTATTGAGGTAACATCACTAGGAGAAGGTGCACCATTCCTCGCATGAGCTAGTACGTAGTAATGCCGAGGTTTTTTTTATTTGGGCTTCGAATACTATGTTATTTTTAATATTTTGTCAGGATTTAGGCAGAAGTATTATCATGCCAGGTTGCCCTGTACAGAGTGACATTCGATGATAGTGTCTAGGAGGCATTTAAACTCTCTCTACGTCTGTATGCATACTTGTATGTGCGCCTATACATTTCTTAGTTGAGCAGCTACAAAGTTGAACATTGGTTTACAGATACTACACATCGATGCATAGGTGCATAAGTTCATGCAGGTGTGAACGTCGGCAATGGTCAGAGTGCAGTTCGTGAACAGACTCCGTTCTCAGCACTTGAGTTACTCTGACTAAATGCAAAGAAGGAAACACATACACCGAATATTCAGAACGCCCTTTTCCGTCATCCTCTTACCAATCTTCCATCAATCTTTCGTCGTGAATGAAGAGATCCCAGAAAGTCTCCTTATGTCACCATTGATTTACACCAACTACTACTTAATTCTAACTATTTCAAAACTGCTCTCCTATCACATGATCAAGCTCAACTTTTTACTTCTGTAACAGTTATTGTATTTTGGTATTAAGTAATCAACCAAGATTTGATAAGCCATAAATGGGTTTACTTTCGGCAGCTTCGTAACCCTCGCTTCCCTTATTTTGTCCTATTTCTGACATAGGGGGAATAATTGCTGTTTTCTGGGTCAGAATCTATCCATCCTGCACTTATCGTTGGATATTTTTGACCTTGAAGTAGTAATTTTTAGCTCCTTACATCAAGTGGTTTCATGCCTTGTCTGGAGCAATTTCCATAACAAAAAGGCGACAAAGCAGGATAATCATTTGCTTAATATTCAATTGAATAATGAAACAGGAAACTAATTTAAACATGTTTAATATCAATTGCTGATAATTTTGGTAGTGTTCAAAAAATAAATTCCAGCTGGCAACCCTGATTATTTGGCAATAATGAATTAGACGTGGCTATTCCGAATCGTGGCCTTGGGCGGCTATCACTGGACTGTTTCTCTTTTACCAAACGGTCATAAACAACGTTTTAAGTTTAATTTAGACGGTTTCAAACCGATATAAATGATTACCCACTAAAAACAAATTAAATTTTAAAAAGAAATCTATTATTTTATTCGAATTATTCTATGGTTTTCAATAATCAAGTAAAAATTCCATTTTTATTTGATATTTAACATTCATTAAAAAAAATATTCCAGCAAATTTTAATAAATTTTAATTATAAAATTTTACCTGAAAAAGATTTCATGTGACATTTTTTTAAAATCCTGACGAAGAAGCGGTGTTTTAATGGCGGCTTGCTTTTGTGAATTTGGAATAATGGCGTCTAGGTCAGATCATTCAATATCGCCGCTTATGTTTTTAAATCAAAATGACTCCCGAACTATCTCGCATTTCATTTGTCTAGGAAAAAAATTACTTTCGCTAATTGTATCCATAATGAAAGTTGTACACAGTTTAGAATTTAAGATATTTAAAATATATAAAAAAAGATTAAACATTAATTATTCATTTATGAAACACAAATTATCAAAAAGAAAATGGCAGCAATACGAAAAAGAAAATGACGGAAAAATTCAATTTTATTCACATTAAAACAAAGTTAATCTAAACATTTACTGTACATTTTTATTGTTTCAACTGTCAAATTGAAATAAGATTCAATTTTATTCACATTAAAACAAAGTTAATGTAAACATCTACTGTACATTTTTATTGTTTCAACTTCCAAATTGAAATAAGATTTTGTGGATATATAAAACATATCAGGATGTTTTATCGGATATTCTGGTCGCTTGGCAGGCCGAGAGCAGTCTCAAACCATTCTCTTAAATAATGGCGTTCTCTCAAATAATGGCGTTCTCTCAAATAATGGAGATGGAAAGTGAATTAACGATAGTATCCGGTGTGGTGCGACATTCCTATGTCTAGTCGTTTGAAGAAGTTCCGCGTGGTGGAACCAATCGCGCCACTCGTCTCCATGGTGATTGGTTGGAATACGAATCTGTCTGGCGTATTTTGATCGATTGCGGTCCTCCGCTGACGCTATCACATTGCCCAGGGTTGTCGCCAAGTCGGTTAATGACGACAGCGCAAATGTGTCGACGACAGCATTGAAAACGCGTTGAAAACATTCAGTTTAATGTTGGATTTTAACAAATGTGTTTGCTTAACTACACAATGAAATTGATTTCATTATTTTTCTAGATTAGGAATTCTCAAACTGGGAAAGCAGCAAAGGTATCCCCCCTCTGCCCCCTCTCTTGTTTCTTTTTGATAACTTAAAAAAAAAAATGTATTTAATAAACTTAAACTGAAGGTCACAAGAGAAGCAACATTTAATAGGGATCCGCCTCACTTCAAGTGGAGAGGAAGGAGGAGGGGGGAGAAGCGGCCCGTTAAACTAATTGACTACTCCAAACGCCAATTCAGTGATTTGAAAAAAAATTGTTTATTTTCTTTGATTGCTGTTTTTCTTTCCAATTGTTCTTTCTTTCATTCTTTTATTTTCATTCTTTCATTTTTAATTCTTTTTCATTCTTCTTCCATTCTTTTCATTCTTTCTTTCTTTCTAAAAAAATCGTCCTAATTTTCATCCGTCCTTTCATTCAGTTTTAACAACTTTCTTCGAAATAATTCTTCTGATTCTCTTACATTTTCTTTAACTTTAAACCTTTCCTAATTATCTTCCTTTTAATATCAATTATTATACTAAAGCTGCGTTAATCAACTTTGGTTTCCCTAAGGTTGTTCCCTATATTTTGTAATCGCACAGGATACATGTTAAAATATAACTTATTTCTGGGATTGAGTTGGAAAAATATAACTTATTTCTAGGATTGAGTTGGAAAAATATAACTTATTTCTGGGATTGAGTTGGAAAAATATAACTTATTTCTGGGATTGAGTTGGAAAAATATAACTTATTTCTGGGATTGAGTTGGAAAAATATAACTTATTTCTGGGATTGAGTTGGAAAAATATAACTTATTTCTGGGATTGAGTTGGAAAAATATAACTTATTTCTGGAATTGAGTTAGAAAAATATAACTTATTTCTGGGATTGGGTTAGAAAAAACCAACAACTCCATTTTAATTCTCTTAATTAGCCGTAATTTATCTCTCTCATAAACAATGACCCATTTGTACAAAACAAAGTAACCAACATCATACTTAGTTTCTGTCTATCCTTTTCACCCTCTCTATGTTGTTTAACCCGGCTATAATTTTATACAGTACTAGACCACCCGTGACCCGTTGGGTCAGTTTGTTATATTAGCTATGGAATTCATGTATGAGCGTGACACTTGTGGCATAAAGAAAATAGGTTTTTTTACATAACAGAAGCATTTCTATGAAAGTATATTAAAATGAAAAAAGAATATAGATAGATTTCTATGAGTCGTTCTGTTTATTATAATTGTTTTTTTTTAAATTACAGTTACTGAATTATAAGTGGTTGGTTAGGGCGATTTGAGAAAGGAAGGGGGTACAGCAGGCTTTCTCGCGTACGTAACGAAAACAGAGGGAGTAGGAGTGGTGAAATCTATGAGAGGGAAAGTGGGAGGTGGTTTCGTTCACCGACCGCTAGTATGGCTGATATTAATAATGAGTGTTGTTTTTTTGTTTGTTTTTGTTTTTGTTTTTTAAAAGGGAGGAGTTTTTTTGAAACTGCGACAGACTTTACGAAGTCCTCCCGTTGAATGTTTTTAGCCGTGAAGAAAACAAATAAACTATTTGATGAAATTAAATGAAATTGTTTAAAAATTTCCAGAATGAAAAATTTCATGCGTTCGTTAATCATAATAGAGAATAACGGAATTGGAATAACAGATTGAAGACGATGCTATTTACGCATGCGCAACCGGATGTTGAAAACCGGAAAGTTGAAAGCTGATTGCAAACATACAAGAACAATAGACTTTTAGTATTTTATAGATTTATCCACTTTTACCTCTTTCTCATATATATATATATATATATATATATATATATATATATAATAACAGTCAAAGGTAATAAAAAAGATTAGAACAATCGGTTATAAACAAAACCATTAACAGTAATAATATTTACCGCAGTTAGCACGCAAGAGAGAGAGAGAGAGAGAGAGAGAGAGAGAGAGAGAGAGAGAGAGAGAGAGAGAAACATGCAGACAGACAGACCACAGTCTAATTTGGGATTTTGTCATTTTTTAATAACTGGCCTTTCAAACTCACTTTTTCCTGATTTAAACAATTTAATACGGACTCAATGGGTGTCATATTCTTTCTAGTTGTTTTATATATTTTCCAAATTTTATTTTATATTTTTTCTTTATTTTTTCTCCAATAATTCATGCATATCATGCAATTTTTTCTTTTTCCTGATTTTCTAGGGTTTTTTTTTACTTTCGTTAAAAAAATCTCTTTAATTATCTTTTATTTTTTTCCTTTCTAATGTCACTTCTTTTTGATTTCTTTCAATTAACAACCTTTTTCTCATTTTTTTCGTCCCTCTTCTTTTTTTCTGTCAAATAATTTTTCAAATATCTTTTCAAATATTTTTTCCCAAAGTCGAGTTTTTATTTCATTCAAGCCCTTATGTTTCATTTATTTTCTTCTTTCTTTTAAATAATTCCATCTTACTTTATACATTTCCTTTCTTTCTTTTAATTTTAGATTTTTGAAAACGTTTCTTACTTTTTTCTTTCTTATAAATGTTGTTGATACACCTCTTTCTCCTTTCTTTTATCTACCTTTCAATTATCCTGATGTCATTGTAGAAATAATGTTATTTATTTTTATAAAAAATCTCATAAAAATCTCATAATACTCTTTTAGCGAAAAATGTCTGCTGCTTGTCCTCAATTTTGTTCGCCAATTCCATTTCCTTTTTCTCAAAAACTGTTCGTTAATCGGAACATTTCAAATTTCGGTTGTTTTCAAATAACAACGAACAAATCGAATTATAAACGAATCAAAATTGCGTGAAAAAAATTGAACAAAGCGAATATCGCATCAAGTATTCACACGCAGCTTTATTACAGCGTTTTATTGACAATAACAATATTGCCAAGTCATAAAAAAACGATTGACATGAATTTAAGCTCATCCGTAGCACGTGGTTGAATGGAGATAAAAGTGGCTTTTTACTTTGAACCCCTCTCAAACCAAGCTCTTTTTTAACGTTCAAATCCTTGTTTTGCTCGAATTTAAACGAATGCTCCTCACCTTGATGAAGTCTCTTGATTTGATAAGCTCCGAGAAACGACTTTCACTCCAAATCTAAAATGAAAAACTGATAACCAATATGTCGCTAAAGTTGCTGTAAAAAGTACCTGAAACCTGATGAACTTGTCTTCAACTCTCGGGCTGGAATCAAAGTGTAGTATTTGTTCTGTCTTCGATCGATAAAGGAGAGATCATTCGAGACTAGGGCAATTTTAATTTTTGTCCCAATCATGTATAGGTAAAGGAGTTATCTACTCCTGTGTTGAAAGAGAAAACTGGAGTTATCTCCCCCTTTTTATTATATAACAATCTGTGGAAGCGGCCATTTGCTTTTTAGTAGTAAACAGTGACGAACGTTGGAAATGACATATTCCATACTTTATATCGCGCTACGAACAGTATTATAAATACTGTAAACGTGGAATTTTTACAATCACTACGTCGGACATTGAACTTACCTGCCCAAGCCACCATGGAGCATGAAAGTGTACTATTGATGAAACAACTTATCGAACTGCAAAAAGAAAATATCGAGCTCCGAAAAGAAATGCTTCGCGGTCAGTCTAATATGTCGCGGGTTAAAAGACAAAAACGACCCTCAATAGGATTGGATACCCCAGACGGAGAATGAGCATTGGTTTGGGATACATGGTCCCGATTCAAGGATGTATGCGGATTGGAAGACCCAACCGCAATCCAGAACGAACTACGGAAACAAACAGTAGTAGGGCCAGAACCGCTAAACTCTGCCACGGAGGAGTACCTTTTACGCCAGATACAACTGGTGGCAGTAAAAGGATTACACAAAGAAGTCAGCCGACAGAAATTCCACTCCATCAGGCAGAAAGAGGGTGAGTCGATAACAAATCTTTTATCGAGATTATGTGGCCATGCTAAATTTTGCGAATTCAGGGTTCGATGTCCAAATGAACAAACTTGCAGGCAGCAAGTAGACTACTCAGACGACAAGGTCGCCGGACAAATGATAGCAGGACTTAGCAACGTAGAACATCAAAGGAAGTTACTGGCGGAGGTAGCGTCACTTTATACTTTAGACCAGAAGTTCACACTGTTGGTCTGTCTGGAGGCAACAGACAAGTCAACCCCTCACTTATACAATGCCACACCCTCTCTTACGTTATCCAACGTACAAAGGCTCAACCAGGAACAGCATTACCAAGGACCTTGCAATGGATGTGGAGAGACTTCACAACCTAGAAGGCTAATGAAACGGAAGGATTGCCCGGCAGTTGGACTCAAGTGCCACTTTTATGGAGTGTTGGGGCACATAAAAAAGTATGCCGTAAACTTGTGGGGTCCAAAACAGAAGCCACGAGTAAAATGCCAAGAAGTGGGGAGTGGTTTATGTTCACCAATAATGCTCCGGATAGTTGTTCTGCTCGCAAGGGCAGTAGGTACAACGGAACACAATCGGTGAACGTTCCTCCCCTCGAGTGGGGTTGGGAACTATTTCAGATGAGCGTCCCAGTGACAGTGGAAGTGACTATGATGCCTGGAACTCATGTAAAATTTGGACGAATACCAAAGAAACCGGTGAGCCAGCATGGTAATCGCACCCCAACCTTTGCAGATACAGGGGCGTAGACTTGTTGGAGTGGAACTGAGATTCAGAAACTCCTTGGATACCCAGATGGGTACCTCGTGTCAACTACCCATCGGATACGGGTCATAACGGACAACCGATTACAGATCAGAGGTGTTTGTTTCTATGCATAAAAGTGGGAACAAAAAGGAAACAACCGGCAGTATATATATCAGACAATACATCGGCATTTTATCTGTCACAAACTGCCTTGAAGTATCTGGGTTTGTTGCCTTACAATTTCCCAACTTCATGTTGTTAAGGAACATAAAGGAAATTGCTCCATGTGGATGCCCGTGCAGAACTGATGAAACCAGAAACCATCCCATTTAAACCAACAGCAGCCAACAGACACGAACTCGAACAATGGTTAGTGGAAAATTTTAAGTCAAGCGCATTTAACACATGCACACATCAACCACTGCAAACAATGAAAGGTAAACCCTTAGAGATAAAATTCGTCCCGGGGGTAATACCGACAATAATTCACACACCAATATCCGTTTGTCATTACTGGAAGAAGAAGATGAAGGAAGACCTGGACAGAGAGGTCGCACTGGGGATAATAGAACCGGTACCGGTAGGCATACCTACTACGTGGTGTTCAAGGATGGTAGTCACGCTAAAAAGAGACGGGTCTCCAAGGCACACGGTTGACCTACTAAAGTTGAATGATGCTACTATGAGACAAACACATCACCCCTCATCCCCATTCAATCAGGTTTTGATAATTCCGGTATACATATAGAAAACGATCGTTGACGCGTGGAATAGATACCACAATCTACCGCTATCCCCAGCCGCACGGGATGCCACTACATTCATCACCAAGTGGGGTCGATATAGGTACTGTCGGGCCCCTCAAGGATTCCATAGATCAGGGGACGGATACATCCGTCGGTTTGATGATATCACAGTGGATATGGCTCGTAATAACCGATGCATAGACGACAGCCTTCTATGGGACGATTCAATAGTCATCATTCTGGCACACGGTTGACTATATCAGTCGCTGCGCACACAAGAGGATGTTTTATTTTGCTGAAATGGAGATAGAGTTGGCAGGATTCCTTGTCACTGCAAATGGTGTTCGACCCACAAAAAAGATCACAAAATCATCCTTCAATTCCCTACCTCCACGAATATTACTGGTGTTAGATCTTTGTTTGGACTTGTAAATCAAGTAACGTTTGCCTTTTCACAAGCAGAAGTTATGGCCCCCTTCCGAGAACCATTGAGGACAAAGAACAAAACGTTCTATTGGGACGAAACACTGCAAAGCATATTCCAAGAATCAAAGAGAGTGATAGTGAAGAGGATTGAGAACGGTGTCGAAACATTCGAAATGAACAGAGTGACAGGGCTGACGACAGATTACAGAAACACAAAAATATCGTACTTCTCATTTCAAAAACACTGTAGATGTGAGGACGAAGTAATCATGAGTTGTGGGGACGGCCGCTGGAAAATCATTCTGGATGGGTCTCGTTTTACCAACGACGCAGAATCGCAATACGCACCAGTTGAAGGAGAGGCGTTAGCCCTTGTTTACGGACTAGAATCATGCTGAATGTTCATACTGGGATGTTCGGATTTGCTGGTAACAGCGGATCACTTGCAACTAATAAATATATTTTCTAACCAGCCCCTGGAAAATATTGAAACCTGTTGAACTTCAAGGAAAGGACACTGATGTACCGCTTCCAAGTAAAACATCGCACCGAAAAACTTAATTTAGCCCCGGATTGCGCATCCCGATACCCAGCAGGTATACCACCAAGAAACCCTGACAAAATGATCGACACGACAGTTACAACCGCCTTCACGTCGATGTACGAAAGGATTGTTACCGTGGCAGCCACAGATGAAGAATGCAGGACCTTAAGACATCTGATCTAAAATGGTTTTCCCCAATCACGCAATGACTTCCCACCCATAGTTCGGGTTTTTTGGCCTATGCAGGAAGAAATATACTACCTGGAGGAAGTCATTATATAGGGCAACAAAATCCTGATACCTCGATAACTTCGTGCAGAGGTCCTGGAATCCCTTCATTCTGCGCATCAGGGCGTAAACGGTATGCTGGCGAACGCAAGACAACGATTGTTCTGGCCGGGTCTGGATGCTAGCATCCGACAAACCAGATCCCAGTGCCACACGTGCAACACGATTGCGCCATCTCAGACCAAGGAGTTTTTGGTGTCACCACGAGACACGGATTTTCTATTCCAATATGTTGTTATGCACTTTGTTGATATACAGGGCAGGAACTATTTAGTATACACTGATCGATATACGGGATGAGTGGATATGGACCTTATGACATTGGGGCGGGCTAAAACTGTATGCGACACTTTGAGAATTTGGTTCTGTACTTATGGGTCACCGGAGGAAATCTCTTCAACAGAGGACTAACGTTTGAGTGACAGGGATATGACTCCTTTTTAAGGAACTTAGGTAAACGTAAATGTACCTCATCAGCATACTACGCACAGAGCAACGGCCTCGCAGAGTTAGCCGTTAAGACAGCAAAACGAATACTAGCTGTCCATATTGTCAGCTATGGACATCTATGCCATGATCGGGCTGCTCGGGCGCTATTAACCCATCGCAATACTCCTGTCCAGGACCTTAACATGTCTCCAGCCGTAATGCTATATGGTCGAATCATTAATAACCACCTTCCGGTCCTACGGGATGAATATCAAACCCGGAAACAATGAAAAGAAATAGGCGAACAAAAGGAGTTGGCAATGGCCAAGAGGCATATGCGGAACGAGCAGTTCTATAAGCAGCATTATCGCCCACTCCGAGAACTCCAAGTTGGAGAATTCGTCCAGACCCAGAACCAGGATAGTAATTATCCTCGTCGATGGACGAAGACAGGGAAGATCGTGGAGACACATGGTAACCGGCAGTACCGAGTGCGGGTAGATGGGAGCAATCGAATAACGCTTCGCAACCGTCGGTTTCTCCGTAAAATCCACCCAGTTATGGATGTCTCACATTATGCCACTCCAGGGACCTTAAATCCGTCCACAATCCTGAACCCCCACAGGAAGCAATGAATGTCGAACGAAACATCAATGTCAGACCACCTAGTGAGCCTGAGGAGGAAGAAATGGAAATTGATGATACTGGAGGGGTGTTAGAGAGCAACATATACCCACCCGGTTGGACCCTCACAATTGAGACAACCGTCATGTCGCAGAACAAGAGCGCCAAGAAACGTGTTCCAATAAATACGTGAAAAATCGCACGGGTTCTCTGGTGCATACGAAAATGACCACAGCAATTAATCCCGGAGGGGTAAAAGAGTTATCTACTCCTGTGTTGAAAGAGTAAACAGGAGTTATCTCTCCCTTTTTGTGGAAGTGTCCATTTGCTTTTTAGTAGTAAATAGTGACGGATGTTGGGAGGGACATCTTCCATATTCTACAAATCCAGAGTGTCCCTTTTTGGGAATTAAATTAAATTAAATTAAAAATCGACTTTGTGTCTATGCCCATGTGAGGGGAGAGCAAGTAAATAGGATGCAAGTGTCTACTTATATAAGAGTCAGATACTGCTGATACATCTGGGAAGGTACCACCCAGGGAGCCGTTTCTTGTCTTGATAGACTACAAGTTCAACTCCGCAATCTGGTGGTAGAGATGATATTTTCTTTACACCCCCTTTCCCCAAAAGAGACGCCGCTAGTCTTTCTCTACTCTATCGTTATTTCTATGGAAGGTGCTCGAATGAACTTTAATCTATGGCCCCTTTTTGTAAGACAAGAACTCGTCTAATTATCACAAATGTCCTTTCCTTCTCCGGGTGCCTAACATCAAACGGAATTTCCATGAACAGAGTTTCAACCCTCCTATAATATTCTTCGTCATTAAACTGGCAATCACATTAACCCTTCTTCTCCAGGGGCTTTATCGGTGGTGCCGTATTAGCCAAAGAAAATCCAGGTATGACAAGTCTCCATTTTGGATTTTATGGTAGATTTAAATCATTTACATTTTTCGCTCGATTATCTCCCTTACCCATTTTTTTCCCTTTTCTTCTTTTGTCGACTTTGATGTCTCTTTTCTTTATCATTTCTTAAACGAATAAATGAAGACTTTCGATTAAATAAAATAGTGACTACCCGTGACCCGTTGAGTCATAATCACTATTGTTCTGCTTTGATTTTATTCAGAAATTCATAAAATGTGATAAATCCGTTAACACATTCTTCTTGCATGACTAAAAATAATAAGTCTCTTTACTTCTATAGTATCCTTATTGATAATATAGAAGTAAAGCAATTTATTTTTCTATCTAATTTACATTAGTGTTCGTATACACCGTAAACACGTATGTAAATTAACTAACAATAAATAGTAAGTGTTTCTCTAAATGCTACTATAAAATATATCTATCTCTTACAAATGTCTATCTCCTTTCTTTCTTTTGTCTGCGTTTTTATTTTCCTTCTTTGAGTCGTGTGGTGGCTCTTTTATGATTCCGGATGCGCTCTATAGAATTAGCAATGTCGAGCCTATATATTATCTTTATTTATTCACGAATTCTGTTGAGAAACTTCCGAACCACCATTTTCCGTTTACCAACATTAAGTCAATTAGAAGATCGACTTCAATAGATACTTTGCAATCAATTGTTTCAATTACGTATTCTGTTCGGCGATTGAATAACCCACACAATCGACCCACGTTCTCTTCTCGGTATTTCGGGTTCAGCGCACGTCGATCCTTTTGCCTCTTTTGTAACCGGAGATGATGATAAAGTTCAGACCACATAAAAGTCGCCATCTTACAGCTAATATATACTAGCAAAAATATGCGAACAGAGAGAACATATTTTTGCTAGTAGATATGACGAACGAACAGATACTACACTGCAAAATCCCCAAAAGAAGGAGGTCATGCATGGAAGGATAGTGGCATGATAACAGAACAGATACAACACTATCCCCATGAATTTAGCATTGAGAGATAGAAATCGTATAATTTCGGTTTCAGACAGATCGCAAATCTCCATACTTAATAAATAATCGCAAAGAAACGTGTTGCCTGTTCATGCACCAATGGAACAAAACTTGGATTTATATTGACTCATTCTTATAAAACTATAATTCTCATTTACAACCTCTTTAGAATGAAGTTACATGTATGTAAAAATATTGTCTATAATAGACGACCCGTGGCTCGTTTGATCAAATTTGATATACTGTTTAATTAGTGTATCCATTTAGTGCTCTTAACCGATTATGAAGCTAAATAGATATCTATTATCATGCTAAAGCCAATGTTTGTTTTCCTGAGGCTTTTCCTATATATTTTACTCATAGAAAATACATGTTAAAATATTCCGTGCTTTGGGGATTAAGATGTGTTAGAAAAATCCATTATAATTCATAGAATCAAATCGACACTTACCGACGTTAAAGACTTCAATATTCAATAAGCAAATGTTGCTTGAATGGAGCAATATTTATATGCTAAATTGTCCACTCGTGAACTGGCAACCAATCAGACCTCAGATAATGGACTTGCTCATTTTGGCATAATGAAACATTCCAGCTTACATATAAAATGGCTTTTTGTGTTCCTTCAGCTTTTTTTACTTATTTTGTTACTCAACGGGTCACACAGTTGAGCTCTAAGTACTGAATGGTTTGGGGATTGAGATATGTTAGATAAAATCAATTATAATTGTTCTCATCAGCTCACGTGACCAATCGTTATAAAAGAAAGAATAGAAAAATTAGAATATTCTATTATAAGTAAAAGTGAATATCACCAATAAAAAGTAATATTATTTATCCGAGAGAGAGAGAGAGAGAGAGAGAGAGAAAGAGAGAGAGAGAGAGAGATGGTGGTTATATAGCGAGCAAAAATATACTAGTTTTGGATGTTATCTCTTCAATTTTTTCCCTGATTCAAGCAATTTAATCCGGGGTGATTAAAAGAGTCAGATATTGTAAAATAGATCTTCGAGCATAAAGTAGCCGCTGGTTTTCGATTGAAAGGAAATTAGCGAAATTTCAGGAATAAGTTACGGCGATGTCAGTTACGAAAAAATAAACATTGTTTCAAACTCTTCTGCTAAATAAAACTATTTACGTTGTCCAATCTAAACCTTTGCTGCCATGGCGACTGACTAGAGAGATGACCGTTTACGCATTCACCAATTATTTACGTTATCCTCTTCATTCTACTTTAACGTGTCTGCTACGACTTCTCCCCCCCCCACACTCATACCTGCTCCCTATTCTAACAGTAAACATATAAATCATTTCTATGATATCCCTGACCGACAACAGAACATATGACGTATAGTATGCAAACAGAGATTATATTATTTCTGAATCTTTTTACATGAAGATTGATAATTTGGATCATTCGGACTACTGTTCTCATCTTAGGTTTCTTCAGGTGTATCTTTTCGAACACGGAAATAGGTCGGTTGAACTCAGGAATCTGGACGGAA
>OY744554.1:22971514-22979014 GCA_963556195.1 Sepiola atlantica | reverse complement strand
AAGGAAGTAAAAAATACATCCGGGTTTATAGAATATAAAGAATGAATTACCATCAATTTAGAACTGATCCCAAAGTGTCAGTTGATTTGGGGAAATTTTGAAAGGATTTACAACAGCATAATTTGAGAACAACGTTCCTATTTAAAAATTAAAATACATAACATTTGCATTGAATTTGATCGATATTCATTAGACACCAATTAAACAAGATTCCATGAATTTCAATTTCTTTTTAAGACCCCTTAAGCTTAAGCCTTAAATTGTAGACATTTTTTAGAATCAAAATTATGTAATGGATTTTGATCAAAGTTAAAATAATAATTCCAGATATAAGCTTTAGTTGCATTATCTTCTGATTTTACTCTTCTTAATGGGACATAGAAGTGGTACAACACTCTTCTGTTTCGGGAATTCATTTTGCCCGTCCTGGGACGGGTATTCTCTTTATCTATACAAATAAAATAAGAATATATCTGTGTGTTGAACTACAACTTTGTTAGCTGTGCAGCTACATTGTTAGAATTTTGGTGGCAGAAACCCTTCAACAACGCACCGAAAGTGATGGGGACGTCGGCAATGATCAGAGTACAGTACGAGAAAAACATGCAATTTGCTCCGTACAGTTTCTATTCAAGTCATTCGGACCGACTTCAAACTTCAAACTTCAGACTTCAGACTTCAGACTTCAGACTTCAAACTTCAAACTTTAGACTTCAGACTTCAGACTTCAAACTTCAGACTTCAGACTTCAAACTTCAGACTTCAGACTTCAAACTTCAGACTTCAAACTTCAAACTTTAGACTTCAGACTTCAGACTTCAAACTTCAGACTTCAGACTTCAAACTTCAGACTTCAAACTTCAAACTTTAGACTTCAGACTTCAGACTTCAAACTTCAGACTTCAAACTTCAGACTTCAGAGAATTCAACATGATTATAGCAAACAAACTGTTTAGTTCTTTGTGTTTGTGACTTTGGCTAAGTTTGAGTGGATCTCGCAAACGCTCTTTCATTACTGATAGGATCAACTTCTTTCACCATTGTGGACATGTGCAAGCTGATTCGGGTTGTTGTTGTTGTTGTTGTTGTTGGAAGTTACCTTTTTATTCTTTTTTTTTTACATTTTATAATATTCGATGTTGGGGTTAGACCGAAGGGTGTGTGAGGAGATATAGGTAAAGTGACATTAATTGAAAGAGATTTCCGTATATTTATAGTCTTTCATCCCCTTCGAGGAACATCTGCCATTTCCCAAGAATCAATACAGTCCTACTGTACACTCTTTCTACAAGCCCCGGCCTAGTATTAATCTTTCTATTATTTTTCCATTTCTATTATTTTTCCATTTCTACTTTTCAATTCCTATATTTTAAAATTCTAAATAAAAAAGGATTTCCTTTTTATGGATGTCAAGCGCGAACACAAACTTCACGATTATGTTGTACCCCCTGTAATCAAAATGAAATATACTTATCCAAGTACACTTGGTAATGTAGTTTCAGAATATATATATAGCTATTAGGGTCGTGAACAAACAAACAAACAGACGTCGTTGATAAAGTTATAAACACAATTTTCACGTTGTTATGTGTTCCACTAATCGTAAAAACAAGTAATCGTAAAAACAAGTAATCGTTGACAATATATACTGTATGTCTGCTTTAATAAAGGAAATATGTTAATAAGTCGTAAAAACAGGAACATCCATTTTTATATCTACAGACACGTGTTTCGTCTTATAACGATTCATCAGTGTGGCTCTATGCAATTGACGCGCTGTTAAGGTTGCACACCCAGAAAGAATTCGAAACGCCAACGCTCAATCACTTCCAACTGTGATCAACGGGATCTCATCTCACTCGCTACTGATACCCTAAGAACTCTATTATTTATTGAAGAGTGTTGCTTTATGCACAGGTGGAAGCCATTATTTACTCCCCCAAAGTATATCGTATAGCATAGAAACTGCATCGAGTAAATTCACATTATTAATAAATCGGTAAAGCAACCGTTCCGAAATAATATTTGATGATATTAAAAACTTGAAGCAGAACAAATTTTTTTATTCATGTTCGACCCTCAAATCCATTAAAGTAATCGTCTGAAATGAATAATCATCATTCGAAAATATTTATCGTCTATTTTTTTGTTATCTTATATGTCTTCATTTTCCTTCTTCCCAACATTCAATCTTTCATTGTAAATGTTTCTAACTTTCTCCGCCTTCTTTGATTCAAATGAAACAACTTGTTTTTAACTGATTTATATGACGAGACAACAATGATAATTACAATAAGCAAATCGTGCTCAATATCGACATTGGTGAATCGACATTGTCAGCTTTGTGTTGTTAATTATTGGTTCTCGTCGTCATTCGATTCAATCTCGGCAGACAATGCGAGATTCACGTTTGCAAAATGGCGGCAAATCTAATTACGCCGCGCGGTCGTTAAGCTTTGTCAATCTGGCTGAACGGAATCGCTTTCAGAAATGGATTTCAGATAATTAGAGTCGCTGCCACAGGACGACCGGTTCATAAGAACACCCTGGGACAATTTAATAAGTGAAAGGGTGTGCATGTAGTTTTTACAAAGTGTGTGTGTGAATGGGGGAGGGTATTATTATTGTTATGCTTGAAATATACTAGATGAATTAATTATTTTTTAAATATAACCAATTTAGTACAAAAACTCTGATAATCTTGATTGCGTGTTTGTACATCAAATATTTGAGATGGTGATGCGCGAAAAGTGAGTAAAAAAGAGGAATAAAAGAGTCTGAAGTCGTAAGATGAGAAATATAGAAACATAGTAGGCACAATAGCGTAAGAGCTTCATATGAAAGTGATGACGTAAATAAAACAATTAAAGTAGAAGTGGTGGTGGTGTAGGTGGTAGTAGATTTTCTATTACATTTTTGTATTTTTTTGTGTTGTTGATGAGATTTTCTCTAATTGGCACCGGTTCAATTGCGTAACCACAGACTATAGTCGAAGTTGAGTCTCGCGAAACAAAAATAAAAACAGCAAAAAAATCGAACCAGAACCGAATCAGGACAGCAGATCTTGCACATAAAAGATGCTCGATATCTGACTCGGTTAAAGCTTGAGCCTCGTGAAACGGATTTGCTCTTGCAGCATGTTCCACTTCCGGTAGTGAAGCATCCATGGGAGACCGGCAGGGGAGAGAGTCCCCACCTCACCTGCTGTCACAAAAATACTTTGTCATTTAATTCACAAAAAATATTAAATATTAAGAAAAATTAAACTCATTATTCAATCAATTAAACTCGGTTATCACATAAATAATAAATAATAATAAATAATAATAAGTAATAATAAATAAAATAAAATAAGTAGAATGAGAAATATAATTTTGTTTATCAACTTTATAATAGAGAAGTTAAAAAATGAACAAACTATGTTTTAAAATAATCTAACATATACAGTTATCTTGTAAAATTCTCCATATCAGACTTAATTCGCAATTGATCTGCCAATCGATATTTGATTCTAATAAGCCAGTCAATTATCAATCTGTCATTTGTAAACAAAACATATTCATCCCAACTATTTTCTCGATTAGATTCTATATCCGGCCTACCGTTTCCTTTCGTAAGAGAAACATTTGTTTCAGTAAAAGAAACGTTGCGCTAACAAACCAGTAACTACCAATATAATCAATTAAATCCCTATATACACAGCTCCTTTGTTTAAATGTATTTTATCACATTTCCACTAACCGAGAGAAATCTATTGTTTACAGAAGAGTATAGCTTTACGATCAGTGGAAGATGTTATACGTAAGCAAACAGTAACTACATTTTCGTTTATTTGATTACTTATTATTTATAATATTTTAAAGAAAATCCCCGACAACAATACCTATTCTGAAACTGCACTACATAGAGTATTTAATACATAGATATACATATTTACACACACACATATATATTTACACACACACACACATATATATATATATATATATATATATATATATATATATACATATTTACACACATATATATATATTTACACACACATATATATATATATGTCTCCTGTTTTTGTTTCACTGTTAGATACTTAATCCCACTTTTTATTTTATTTACTTACTATTATATATTTTATTTATTTATGAATTTTCCAACGAATGTAAAGTCTAATGTTTAACTATTTTGGATTTAGTTAGTTTCTGTGGGAATTTAAACATGTATATATGTATATATACATGTATGTATATATATACATATATACATACATGTATATATATATATACATATATACATACATGTATATGTATACATATATACATACATGTATATATATACATATTTACATACATGTATATATATACATATTTACATACATGTATATATATACATATTTACATACATGTATATATATACATATTTACATACATGTATATATATACATATATACATACATGTATATATATACATATATACATACATGTATATATATACATATATACATACATGTATATATATACATATATACATACATGTATATGTATACATATATGTATATATATACATATATACATACATGTATATGTATACATATATGTATATATATACATATATACATACATGTATATATATACATATATACATACATGTATATATATACATATATACATACATGTATATATATACATATATGTATATATATACATATATGTATATATATATACATATATACATACATGTATATATATACATATATACATAACCTTCCGAAATTCGAAGCTGACCGACATTGCGGACAGAGTTGAAAATGCGGACACTAATATGATATTAAGTGTTTGTGGAAGGAAGAAATGTGGGTGTTCATATGTTAATTAATGCGTTGGTGCAGAGGCCTAACTGTGTGTATATGTGAATACATTTATGATCCCTAAATTAAAGTTTTAAATTCAATAAAATAAAACAATAAAATATAAAATAAAAAAATAGAAAGGTTATAATTAAAAATAAATAAATATATAAATAAATAATAATAACAAAACATAAATAAATTAATAAATAGAATAAATTCATATAAATTTAGTTATGGGAGTATTATACCCTTCAAATACCTTTATAATACCCTTAATATAAAATAAATATATGTATTTTTAAATTTATACTTTATATGTATATATGTGTGTATATTTTTATCTCTTAAACCCCCTTTCCTTTCCAATGGTTCCTCTTAATTCTCCTATCCCTTTCCAACGGTCCCTTCCTACCCTCATGATGTTAAGTCTTTCCACAATTGATTTAATTTTTTTAAGTTTCAAGTCTTATTTCCAACCATATTCCGTTTGTACAAAGTTATCTCCCCTTGACCGTCCGTATTACAATAACGTCCCACACGCAAATTTAAAATTAGAATTGAATAAATAAAGAAAAGTTAATAAATCAAATCAAATAAAAAATAATAAAATTATAATAATTATTATATAAATAAACAAATGTTAATAAGACGATAACTTTAGCTGAATAATTATATAATTACCTTTTTGACATTTTCTGCGTACCTACTCCCAATCCTCGACGGCAGTTTGTCAACAGTTTGATTCCGGTTTGTTCCCATCGGTGCATCTCGTTTTTTCGACCGTTCGGTCTTTAATTTTTGGTCTTTGGAAAATGAAAGTTTTTCGTTCGAAAATTTAAGATTACCTTGTGCCGGAACTTTTTATTTACCTGACAGTATTTACTGTCCTGGTATTTAATCTTTTTTTTTACGTGAAATATTAATAAATTGTTTTGAGATTCCATTCACGTTTTCTCTCCTCGTTTGTTTCTGTTTACCCTCTCCACCTTCTGGTACCTACATCGCATTGCTACAGACTCGGATTACAAACCTGCACTTATATTTACCAGCAATGCTTCAAGCAAACTACAATCTCCTTATATATATATATATATATATATATATATATATATATAACTTTTTGGCGTATATGCATTGAAAGAAAAGGTCATAACCGCAAGTACTTTAAAATTTCTTAAACATTCTGACCACATTTTTAAAAATTAATATAACACTATTTCTTTCAGTTCCAGAATTCAAGATCAACAATTATTAGCTGTGCTTGATCTGAATGTTTAATAATTGAGCTGAAAATTATACGTGCAGGGTCGGAGTATTGAATGTAAATATTTGTAACCAGCTTCCCATCACACTTGAATCTGTTTTTTTTTCTATTGTTTATTTAAACTCTACTCAAGTCTATATTTTGACTTTTAAAATTTTTATTTATCTCTCACCTCTCTCTCTCTCTCTCTCTCTCTCTCTCTCCCTCTCTCTCTCTCTATATATATATATAATCCCTGTTCATTCTAAAAAATTGTTTGTAAAAACAAACAATTTTTTCTTAATCACTTTTTGGGGTAATATACGCCATTATTGTAAACAAAATATACCAAACATTCTCAAAAAGGCTTCACACGTAACTAAGACGCCATAGTGTACATTTGTACAATATTCATTTAATAAATACAAACATATTTGTTATTATATACCGTTTTTTGATCACTCAAATTAAGAAGAAAACTTATATTACATATCATATAGGAACGTATTGTTGATCCGTGGAATTATCTAAACTAGTTATCGAAAATTAAATGTAGTATTGACTCACATACACATTCTCACTAAATCTCTTACTTTCTCTCTTTCTATATATGTATATATATGTATAAATTATATACAGGGTGGGCAAAAATAAGGGTCCTATTTTTAAAAATTCATAACTTTTTTATTTATTGATTTTTTTGATTTTTTTTTTAGAATAAGTAAAGGACCCCTTCCGAAGCAAGCATGAGCCGTATTAGCCCTAAGGAACGTACCCTCATTTAGAAAACATTATTTTTGCTTAAAAAACTCAAAACAGTGTAAAAAACAATACTTTAGTTTTTGTAAGTTTTAAAGAAGTGTTTTTCGGCTAAAATTTGTTTTGTTTATTTCAAAAAATCTCGGAAGGGTCAGTCTACACACACATAAAGTTTGGTGAGTTTAACTTTTATTTTGTGGAAGTTATTCAAATTCAAGTTATTCAAATTTAAAGATAGGACCCTTATTTTGGCCCACCCTGTATATATATATAATGGTGAACATTAGTGTTTCTCTAACTGAATTGGTAATTTGTGGAAATGGCGTGAATTTAATAACGATTCTGTTTTTAAAATCAAAGAAACGTTTACATGGTAAGCAGTTGGTGATCCCTTTTTCTATTTTACATTTTACGGGTCGGTCTACTGCTCATGTTTCACGGATTATATCGTTGGGTCCCTTTTCAAATTTTGTAAATTTTCCAACGGTAATAGTCGGCTTATACAAATTCTAAGTATACAATATGCGGATTTAGTTAGTACCTCTAGGATCTAAATCAATTGGAGGTCGTATGTTAGTTGTAGGATAGTACCGCTGCTACTAGCAATAACGAATTGTATTGTTAGGGGGATTTTTCTGTAGGTGGGGATTCTTAT
>OY744554.1:22944014-22959014 GCA_963556195.1 Sepiola atlantica | reverse complement strand
TTGTTATTGAATATTTTCCAGAAATCACGAGTACCTAGTTTCTGCGACTGAATACGTTTCCTGGTCATCTCTGTATACCTCCTCTGTGCTTCACCTATCACAGTTTTACAATTCACGGTGATGTACATTAAATCACAAAATAAACAAGAACAGTCGAGAAGTAAGGCTTGCTGGTCCACAAGATCAAGGGGCGGGTCGGGTAAGTTACAGTCTGTGAGAGGGGGTATGCTATGGCGAAACTATACGTGGAGTTATCAGTTGCGTCTGTATAGCTGAAGAATCCAAGCCAGTCACGGTGATGTACATTAACTTCCTCAAATATATGCAGTTTGGAACTCGATTCAAGTGAGAGTGCTGTATCTGTAATTTCATAGACCAAGTTAAACAGGATACAGTCATGGGTTGAAGGAGAACGGTATAAGAAATATAAGTAACTAACGCTGTGTTCTGTAAGGTTAATCTAAAGCACATGTAAGCTTGATCATCTGATTCTAGCCTATGTTCTCTAGTCAAGGGGAGGGTGTTCCGAACATAAACTCATAGCCCGTGCATATGTTTCTCAGAGAATCGGGAATAACTGTAGGGCCCCTTTTCATGCGCGATATTATACAACTGTTGATAGTGCAGCTATTTATGGTGCTACCTAAGAGTTTGAGCTCCTGCACTACCAGTCTGAAACAGCAGCCAGACAAGCTGTCTAACCCCCAATCCGTCGGAACAAGAGCGACTCATATGAAATGTAGGTACAAAAAACGTTCCCCAAGTTGCTCAGATAGAGAGTCAGAGAGACGTCGTTCATTGTCCTAGTAAGGAAATAAGGCCTAGCACTGGATTTATTTGAGGTATCTCTGCGCTAATACCTCTGCGCCTGGCTAATAAACAAAGAAGGGGTGCAAAGTCCGGGCGATAGACAGACCCCATATATATATATATATATATATATATATATATATATATATATATATATATATATATATGTAGATGCGTCACCTTCAAGAGATAACAGAACTTGAATTGAATATGGGTTTCCCTCTCATAAGTTAAGTAATACCGTAGGTATCATATACAGTAGTATATGATACTTGCGGTATGTACCGCGTGGAGATGTATTGTATCGTAGGATTCTAAGTGAAAAAACGGGAAACATAGTATTCGTAACCATTTTGTTGTGGATAGTTGCGTTAGAAAATGCAGTAAAAATGGAAAGAAATCGTAAAATTTAACGCGATGCCAAAAAAAAGAAAAAGAAAAGAAAATTTTCATGTGAACCCGACCATGAATTGGCTAAATTCTAAAAAGTATCACTTAAAATATATTAATCTTTGCAAGTCTTTTCTTGAAAATCTTTTCTTGAAAGTTGCGTCTAAAAATGTAGTTGAAATGAATAAAAGCTGTGAATTTGTTGCATCAATTTTGTGACAACAATAAAAAAGTTCGTAATCACTGATATGAAAACCAATGCAGTAGTAAATAGGAAATTAAGTTCTCATTTGTGGAACCCATTATCACAAGACTACTTCTTTGCAGACTACAACATAGTTGTTTTCAAATCCAATGTTAAATACTTGTCATAAACCGTTCTCATAAGTAATCCTATTCATAAATTTCAATACTCTCATTATATTTTTCTATATTATCCTCGAATTGCTTTTGGTTTTGAGAAGTGCTGACTCATTAGTAAAACAAAATCATGTTATTCTACCGAAATATGCAGTGTCAATTAAGGTAAAACGTTTTAGGATAATTAGGCTAATGCCATTTTTACGTAAGTACTTAAAAAGCGAACAGAATTTGAACGCCATTTGCATTTGTAAAGAAATTGTCTAAAAGTATTGACTGCAGACGCTTATGGCCCGTAAAGAGCAACAACAACAACAAAATGATGTGCATAAATTATTTTGTAAAAATAATAGTGATGTAAAATATTTGTTATAAAATATCGTATGAATTAAAAAAAAAAATTGCGGTGTCAGCAATAAATATTCAATTAACAGTAACTAAAATAAGGAAAATAATGTGACGACACTTGAATGAAGTTTTGCCATTTTCTACCGAAGTAGACGTAAAATGTTACCGTATTTTTATAGAATCACTCCCAGCTCCAAACCGGTTAGCCGTACTTAGAGTTAGTGATAGAGATGTAATAGGGTTTTTCCGTCAAGTTTTTCAGGGTGTTCACACGTAATTGCTTCAACAAAATAAGGGTTTGAGTGAGCCCCTCCCATCTCCGAGAAAACCAATTGCTTACCAATAGATTAGAAAACATCGTCTTCGTTGCAATTATTTCATTAGGATTCGCGTAAGAAAATAAAATCGAAATGAGGGAAAACAAATAGTACGTTAAAGTTAACACGAAACAAAAACAGATATAGGAACACGAGCATGGATTAACTCAATCTAAAAAAATAGAAAAAAAAATGAAAATGTATTATTTAAGAGGTTGTTCTTGAAAATCGCGTCACGAAATATGGTGGAAAAAGATATTTCCGACGCCATTTGCAAAGTTTGTAATCACTAATAGCAGAGGCAATAAAGTTTAAAGGTTCCGAAATAAAGTTATGTCAATTATCTATTGAAATCTTCGTGAAATGAATTGTTATGTTAATAAAAAGATGGCTGATAAGTACTTACCATAGTAAATCCGACGCCATTTTCATTGTTCGTAATTACTGATTCGATAGTAAATAGCGTTTCTGGTAGGATTTGTCTGCTGACGTCTTTTCGTTCTAGAATGCAAAGAGGTTGTCCCATAAGTTTTATGAAATAGTACGGTTCAAATTCGTTTGGTTGTAAGCAGATGACATTTTTTTACGTAAGTCTTGTATGAAAATGTAGTTTAAATGAATGAAAGGCGTGAATAAATATTGGTTGCATCATTTTTGTGATAACATTTATAAAGTCCATAATAACTGATAGTTAAGTCAGTGAAATGGTGAATACGAAATGAAGTTCCTATCACAGGCTACAACATGGTCGTCTTTAAATCCAATGTCAACAAATACTTGCTCATAAATAATTTGAGTTTTTTCCTTTTATTCATCAGTTTCATAATTTTTTTTTAAATTTTTAACTAACAATCCATTCAATTACTTCAAGTCTTATCCTCCAGTGGCTCTTGGTCTTGATAAGTGCTGAATCATCAGTAAAAAAAATTATTCAATAGAATAAATACCGAAATGTAAAATGTAGTATTGATGCAAATAAAGTAAATATGATAATCAAGCAAACGTCATTTTTACGTAAGTTTTTACAAAGCGAACACAATTTGGACGCCATTTGCATTTGGAAGTAAAGTGTCTGAAAATATTTGACTACAGACGTTTATGGCCTGTAAATGATGGAGATAAGTTATTTTGTAAAAATAGTATTTATGTTAAGTATTTGTTATAAATAATTGCATTAATTATGAAAAAAATTGCAGTAGCAATAAATATTCTATTAATAGTGAATAAGAAAATGAAAATAATGTGAAAACACTTCAATGAAGTTTTGTCCATTTTCTATCAGAGTTGCGATACTTTTATAGAATCACTCCCGCTTTCAACTAGTAAGTACTTACAAACCGAAAATTAACCGATATGTATCTCCTACAAAAACATCTTATAGCAAAAATAGACGTGGGCATGCATTATAAAATGTATTTTACACTTCACATAGACGATAGAAATCCACGCAAGAAAAAGAAAAAACAAAACAAAAAACGTATGCAATGTAAATAACGATTTTCGTCATTTTCTTATTTTTCTGGCAAAGGCGGCAGAAGACGCCGAAAATTCGGGAAAAGAACAAATCTATATATTAGCCATACTTCTAAAATGTCCAAAAATACCTGACGGATTAAATGAAAACAAAAAACGGTGAATTACAGTAATCTCTAATTAATTTGTTTCCATTATTTATAAGCTCTTCCCGAGAAAGGGATTGTAATCCCTTTCTCGGGAAGAGCTTATTTGTAAGGATATCCCCACTGCCATTAGCTTAGCTCATTGGGTAAAACTAATTCCAGCTCCCGGCACTTGACAATGTTTACATTGAGATATCACTTACGTTCAGTAAGTGTCGTATGATAACGCAGGGGTAGGGACACCGACTGTCAGCTCGACGGTTGAGTTTCAAATAAAGAAAACGACTGATTCTAGAATTAGATTTGCGTTTTCCCTTTGCTTTTACTTGTTGAACAGACTTCTGTGTGACTGGGCGTAGAGTAATAGTAGATTCAAAATATATTTATGGAAAGTAAACTACATAGAAACGTTCATGTTTTATTCCCGAAGGAAATCATCACGCTAAATGCGTGGATATATGGTTTGCGATTGTTTTTATATCTAACAAGTGTTTACTAAACAATCGAATTCGTTGGTTTTATTTATTGCTGTTACTTCCATTGGCCAATGATCTCTAAAATAAAGCCTGTGGGTCTCCTTTGGGAATGAAATATGAACGTTTCTGTGTAGCTTACTTGCCATATTTTCATACTACAACTATATATATATATATGTGTGTGTGCGCGTCAGTGTAAGCACTTTTATTTGTTAAATATCTTCTTGTTTATCTTTTTGTTAATATCCATCTCCCCCTCCCTGACCGAACACTTCCATATAATGACGATAAAGAAAGAAGTTAGCTGTCAAAATAAATGTATTAGTCAGTGAATTCAAAGGTCAAGGGTCAATAAAATATATTCGCTATAAAATTGCAGACATTTGTAAAAAAGAAATCGACAACAAAAGTAAAAAAAAAATGAATTTTGCAGAAAACAACAAAATTCTGAACAAGAGAAAATAACGATGACGCAAACTACATTTTCACTAATGAAATAATTTAGAAGAATATGACCTTTATGCTTTTATGTATAGCTTTATCAGCAACATCTGTGTAACGAGCAAAATGGCGAAGTATATATATATATATATATATATATATATATATATATATATATATATATATATATATATATATATATATATAAAAGATTATTTACCTATCTATAGATAAGCTGGTTCCCTCTTTTGAATATACATCAGTATAAACTTAAACAAATAGCCAACCTACCGATGGGTTCGAACTTACAATCCTGGGCCTTGTAACTCAATTATTATGACATGTCCTATTAAGTTCGACTTAACGCAATATTCTTTACCGCTTAGGAAGTGGAAAATACTAAAAACAGTGCTGCTTCTATCGCCAGTAAAAAAAACTACGTAATATATATATATATATATATATACACTGCTCTTTATTATAGAGTGGATTATTATTGTTATTATTATTATTATAAGTAGTAGTGGTAGTAGTAATTGTAGTAGTAGTATATAAAGTATTATTCTTCATTATTCTTATATAGCAATAATTTGTATACGTGTTTGTGACACGCCTATGTAAATTAGATAGTCACGTTGTGAAAAGAGAGTTACTCTTTCTCTAGCTGCTTACAGACACATCAAGAAATAATTGAATCAAGAAAGAGTGATGGAATCAATATAGAGTGAGAGGGGCGATAAAATGCATACATACCCCAGACAGAGAAATGTTTGACTTGTTCTGTAAATTATAAATTACGATTAATTAGAACAATTGAAACAGAATTTTCGAATCGTAACTCAATTCCAGAACTAAAGCATATTTTGAAAATATTAGCATATATGAAAACATGCCTTAGAAACCAAACGTTCATTGACTCAGTTTTAGTATAATATATATATGTTATCCACAGACAAACTGTTTCGTGGTATCACAACTTTTCAGTGTGACTATACGTTCGAGTTTTTCAGGTTGAGATTAGAACCCGGTCGTTTGTTTTCAACAGTCCGAGTTTTTATCTAATGCATTATTGACACAAGCAACGAAGAGGAATCTTACTGTTCATATAAACAACTGAAGCAATCGAAGAGTGCTCTTTTCGTTTTTACAAATATCTTAGAATTATCGTAAATGAAAATTGGCTATTTCACTTCCTACAGTGGTCAACCGGCGAAGAGGTAGGGCCATGTATTTAGTCACCAACAGTGTGGCGAGACGTGTTACACGTTGTGATTCCAAATCCGACCGTTTGGTCAACAGTTGGGACACTAATAAACTCGCTAGAAGACGACCCGCGACCCGTTATAAAGGATCTCTTCCCCTATTTGGTTTGATGTATGACGTCATCATTTTTTGACAGCATCCACTGCGCATGGTTATCCCAACCTCTGTTTTAATGAATCACGTAACACAAACCTATGACGCCATGCGATGTGCACGATTACAACAAGTAAGATAACTAGATAGCAAACACGTGTTTTAGTATTGTATGCAGATGATTTAGTGTTTGAACTGCATAAGACACTTAAAATGAATATAGAAGAAGATACAAGTAACAAGGTTGTCTCTTACCTCTTCAACGTTCGTTTGAAATTTGTGATAAAAGAAGTGGAACATTTACAATCAACACCGGTGCTTAGCAATGAGTTCGCTACTAATATTCATTCCGCTGGTGACACCGGTGCTTAGCAACGAGTTCGCTACTAATATTCATTCCGCTGGTGACACCACCATCATTATCTTTGATAAGTTGAAGTTTCCTACTTTGGAAAATAGGGGAGGAGGGGATGAAAGTGAACACAGGCTAATGCAAAATCATTTCTTTCTCTGGTGAAAATATCTTAATAGACTACACAACTGTTGAAGAAAAAAAAAGATTTTGTGTTTCTTGGTTTATAGACGATATTATCACGTTGACACACCTGTTTACGTTAGATCGTTAAGCAACGTTTAGCCTGGTCAGCACCAGATGGGGGACTATTTGGAAATGCTAGGCGCTGTATGTAGGAGGATGGCGACACCACCCGGCAAAATACTACAAAAATCAACGTCGTCGTCATCTCTTCTAATGTTCCCTAGAAACTTTCCTTCGAAGGAAACCGGCTCAACCCGCTCAGTGGTGCCAGGATCGCCATCTCATTAACAGAAAAATAGGGATGGCAACTTTTGCATTTGGACGATCAAAAGAAAAAGTATGGAGCAGAAAACACCTTTGACTTTACAATGCATTGGTGGTTCCTATTGCTGAATATGCAAATGAAATGTGGACTATACCTGGAAAGCATGGGAGTCTTTGCAATTAATCGGGATTGACGAAGAAATCCAAATACCAGAAAGATGTTTAATATTAACAGAACCACAGAACTACGTTATTCGAACAAAAAGATTAACGTGGCTTGGACATGTTCTCGCTACTCCATCCACACAAAGAAACCATATAAAGAGAACTTCATTGAAGAAAGATGAACACACCTACCAAAGAGAATGACCGACCAGATAAGGGCTGATAATGGTATGCTGCTCCTGATCATTAGAACACTGTTTAAAGTCGTGATAAGTGGAGGAAATTTGTTCTTCTCAAGAATGTGGCGAAGATCTCTAGACTCTGCACGTATGTCAAGTCAGTCAAGTGAAGCTAATATCGAAATTGGCACAGATTGTTGACTAGCGAAACGCTATCAGTTAAATTCTGCGTTTTCTACGATTAATAAACATTTGAGATATTTCTGGAAGCTATGAACTAGAAAAATGTTTTAAATATTTTTTTTTAAAGACAACGCATGAAAAACGAACAAAACGATCATTGGAAATGGTTGAGTGAGCCAGAAAGAAAATACAGATAAAAAGACGACAACGAGGCAGCCATTCTTTGGCCTGAAGTGATTATTAAGTTAGATATCGGCCATTTTATTTGCGTTCTTTTATAGAAAAAGTCGACAATCATCGGCCATTTTGTTTGTTTCTTTAATCTTTTTGCCTTTTATTAATTCTTTCAAATCATAAATCGTAACTTGCCTACAGCCAGTATAAAAACACGAGCATAGCTAATTGGCATTCAGACATGCTCACACTTGATTAGATCGACATTTTCAATGCCAAAGAATTATTTATATATGTGTATGTATGTGTGTGTGCGTACACTAGCTGTACCTATCCGGCGTTGCTCGGGATTCAGTTAATTCATTCTAGTTTTGAATTTTTAATTGTCTGCACATTTTAAAACCTTATACAGAAAAATAAAAAAAATGTTAGCTGTAAGGTAGACAAATTCTATTATATTCTTCAATTCAAAATATATTATATATTATTTGAGTTATATATAGGCCTAGCAGGGCTACTCGGCGTTGCTCGGGGTCATAAAAACATAAAATAGAAGAAAAATCGCGTGTGTAACATCTTTATATTCAAACTTCTATTACTCCCCCTCTCTCTCTAGCTGTCTCTTTGTCTTTCTACTTTTCTCTTCGCTGGTCGCCCCATTTCACTGGTACTTTCTCATTTTGCGTTTTGCGAAAGATGTTTCTTCCCCACCGTTCCTCTTACGTTGCCCAGTGCAAAAGTATGACATATTTCTATAAAAAGTACCACCTCTGTCTGCGCCTTCTATGTAGGTACTTATCTCCGCCCCGGTGCGCATACTATATACGTACCTATCGCCGCCCCAGTGCGCATACTATATATGTACCTATCTGCGCCCCGGTGCGTATACTATATACGTACCTATCACCACCCCGGTGCGCATACTATATACGTACCTATCGCCGCCCCGGTGCGTATACAATATACGTACCTATCGCCGCCCCGGTGCACATACTATATACGTACCTATCGCCACCTCGGTGCACATACTATATACGTACCTATCGCCGCCCCAGTGCGCATACTATATACGTACCTATCGCCGCTCCGGTGCACATACTATATATGTACCTATCTGCGCCCCGGTGCACATACTATATACGTACCTATCGCCGCCCCGGTGCGTATACAATATACATACGTATCACCGCATTGGTGCGCATACTGTATACGTACCTATCGCCCCGATGCACTTACTATATAAGTACCTATCGTTTACGAATAGTGTGTCACGTGACCCTTTTCGACAGAAAAAAAACAGTAAGATATTACCTATTTATTTTCACAGCAAATTTCCGAATTTGGAGAGTTTTAATAATTGTTAATTTATTTCATGCTTTATTACTATATATTATATTTTTTCGCCCCTTCCATGCTTTTATGTAACTTTTTTTGTTTTTGCTGGAGTTGGGGCATCCTACTGGATGCCAGACATTCTCCCGCTATTTCTAACACTCCAACTGAGAGGTCTTTTCAAGGTTCTAACCGTCCCTTTAAATGCAATTGTTTGTATCTCTGTTGTACTTGGTTCATCGGGTATAGTCGTTATGTAGTTTTTGAAATTCTTTTTCATGAGTCTGGTTTGCTCCTATAACTACTGAAATGCTGGAAATCTTCCCAAGATTCCAGTTTCTTTTCATGTTAGACAGGTATTGACCCGTCTAACATGCCACAGTACTCCTACCTTAAAATAAAATTGCAATATTTTGTTTTTTGGTCGTTTTATTTTAGGCTGGGTCTAGTCTACAACATGCTAAAAGTTGGACAAGATCCGAGTATGGAGAAATCTCAAATTTCGAATATGACTGGTTTTGGTTTACAAGTCATTTTCCCGTAAATGGCTTTCAGCGTGTCATAGAACCTCTTCGTGTCGTGTCTATCTGCGTAGCCTTGAATCTCCTCTGTCAATTGTCCTTCATCTGGCGGAGTTTGACTTGAATCAGGTAGCGAAGGCTGCTGAACGCAGTTTTCTTTGCCATGTTTGCCGGATCGTTTTATCATTTTCGTCGAACCAGTCCTGTTGTATTCTAGTGATTGGTCCGATAGTCCCCAATGAGATACGATAAGTAGAATCGCGAAATTCCGCCCATTGCGCTTTGATACTGGAGTGTGAAGTAGGCGTGTTGAGGGATATGCGAGACCGAAAATCCCGCCCAACTTCTTTGTCTTCAAGTTTGCTGACATTAAGTTTCTTCGGGACTCTCCGGTCTGCGCCTCGGTCGGAAGAAGAGACTCACCTTTGCGACAACAATAATCCGGTGGTCGGTTCAGCATTCTGCTCTGCACATAGCTCTGACTGATCTAACATCCTTCCTGTCTTTTGCTCTGACGATGACGTAGTCGATGAGGTGCCAGTACTTGGATGGTGGGTGCATCCATGATGTCTTGTTACGGATTGGTACACGAAAACGAGTGTTCGTGATAGAGAGATCGTGGCCAGGCTTAGGAGTAGATGCCGACCCTGGCATTCAAGTCTCCGAGGATGAACAATTTGTCGGATTGGGTTGTTGTTGTGATAAACGAGTCCAGTTCCTCATAGAACTGATCCTTCACGTCGTCTGAATTAGTATTTGTTGGTGCGTAGGCCCTGATGATGGTAGCACTTACTCTGTTTCCGAGTGGGAGCCTCATCTTAATCAGGCGATCGGTCAATCCTTCGGGGATGTATTCTTTATAGCAAAGCCGACGCCAGATTCCCGTCTGTCACCTTCCTTCTGCCCGCTCCAGTAGAATGTATACCCGCCGCCTGTCTCGCTCAGTGCAGCTATGTCAATGTTGTACGGGACGAGGCACGACGGACATGATCTTCGCTGCACACCAACTCCAAGAGAAATATGTCGAACAAAACCGTGAGATCTACTTAACGTTTGCGGATCTCTCTAAGGCTTTCGACTCAGTCAGTCGAGAAGGTCTCTGGAAGATCGCGGGAAAATTCGGCTGCCACTCTAAATTCATCGGAATCATTCGCCAGCTCCATGAAGGAGTGTTTCCATGAAGGATGTGTCTCCGTCGTTGAGAATTCTGGCCGTCATTGCCAGGATTCTCAACGACGAAGACACATCCAGGTGACAAACGGAGTCAAACAGGGTTGTGTCCTAGCTCCCACGTTATTCAGCATGATGTTCTCAGTCATGCTGGACGACACGTTTGGAGAGGACAAAAACGGCGTCGTCATTTGATACAGAAAAGACGGAAACTTGTTCAACGCCAAGCGATTGCTTGCGGCGACCAAGGTAAAGGAAACAATTATCCAGGAACTTCTCTTTGCCGACGACTTTGCTGTCACCACGCACGAGGAAGGGGAGATGCAACGCCAAATGGACCGTCTCGCGGCAGCCTGACACAACTTTGGTGTGACAATCAGTACAAAGAAGACCGAGGTACTGTTTCAATCGGCCTTAGAAGAAGAGCACTCCTATCCACGAATTTCAGTGGGCGGAAATAGTTTCACCTACTTTGACAGTACAATCTCCAGAGCGTGAACATTGACGGAGAGCTAAACAACAGAATCTCATCAGCCAGCAGCACTTTTGGCCGACTGCGAGATCGAGTGTGGAATCGAAGAGGCATCAGCTTCCGAACCAAGTTGAAGGTTTACAGAGCGGCTGCCGTCCCCGTCTTGACCTATGGCTGTGAGACGTGGACGCGTTACCGCAGACATGAGCGACGGATTGACCGATTTTACACAAAATGTCTTCGGAAAATCCTTCATATCCGATGGCAGGACAAGATTCCTGATACTGAGGTTCTGTCCAGAGCCGGAATGTTCAGCACACAAACCCTCCTGCGCCAAGCCCAATTGCGCTGGTCAGGCCACGTTTGCCACATGAGCGAGGAGAGACTCCTGAAAGAAGTCATGTTCGGTGAGCTCAGTCGCGGTAAACGAAACGTTGGCCGACCTAAAAAGAGGTACAAGGATAGCCTGAAGGAAACGCTAACTAGCTTCGAAATAGACCACTGAACGTGGGAAGAGACTGCCTCAAGTCAGACTGGTTGGAGGATAGTGATCAAAAGAGGCACTGCGCTCACCGAAGCCTCTCGAGCAACAAGGGCCCGTGAGAAGAGAATAAAGCGCAGAGGCAACCAGACACCATACCGTACTCAATCTTCTGTCGTCGTCGTCGTCGTCGAAACCATTTGGTCATCTCCGCGCTTCGCGATGAGACGAACAACAACAACAACAACAACTTACGAGGTAGTAAATCAACGGCATGTGGACATCAGTACCTCAAGGAAAAGCTGATAAGTCGATATGAAAACTCTTTATTTGTGATCAAAGGCCGTTGTGGTGTCGTAAACATTATAATATTTAGGGGAAAAACCTGTGACATTCTTCGTGAATACTACAATTCACCTCCGACAGATGATAAGGAAGCATAAAAACGAGCAATTCTCAAAACCGCAGCGAAACTCATTAAAGCTTTCTTTCACTTCAACCAGCCTACTCCCAGCTGACAAGGCATGATGCACCTGATGCATAAGAAGTATGAATATATAGGACGTTGCTAGATGGCAGTAGACTCAAGGAGATCATGGAGACAGTATATGGCGAAAATGCCGTCACATGATGAGCGGAGAGGCAGGGCAACCAGCATTTCGTGGCCACCTGCTGGTAGATCAGTGTCTCACACGTCAGATTGTTGCCAAATTCTTGGAGGATGAACCTGGTTTTCAGGACCAAGTAGAGGAACTTGAGCGGCTGTAAATGCTGATGGAGACTGGTGAATGTGACTTGATGTCATTGTTGGGATCAGATTCTATCGGTAGGATTTACAACAGTCTAATTCTGATAAGGGATGAACTGATAAGGGACTCCAAAACCAGCACTAGGTATTGCTAAGGCACTTGTTGCAGCTGATTGAATAGAGTCTTAGGAACTGCGTATTAGTGTCGTCTTCGCTTGCCTGCCAATATTTGCATCCACTGGTCATCAAAATTATCTAAAGTCGGCTCGTCTATATCTCCAGAAGATGTATGCCTTGAAAGATGATAACCCTGCAGTACATCAAAAGTTCCTGTTTGGGTTTCACGTAATCAGACGCAGTAGCCAATACTGGGTTAGTCTTGGCTCCGATCTTGCCATGGAGCAAACACTAATGCGCTCACTCAAAAGCAATGGTGAGCACACACGGGGGTAGTGGGATGTCCGAGCACCAGAGAACAGTTTGGGCCATGTTGTCCACTATGTCATCCGCTTACAACCTTTCCATGCAATAACTTACCGCACTAAGTTACACAACAAGCGAACAACATAAGGAGTTGTCTGCTTCTCAGATGATAAAAGATGAAATTGACCTCGGAAAAGTTGCAGAGCAACTAGACAGCTTTAAGTCGTTTTCAGGCGATGAATCATTACGCAATATTATCACCGGGATTACTGCTAACGAGGATGTCAATGTTCAGGACCTTTTCGAAATCGGAAAAGACATTCTACAGAAGATGAACGGACAATCAGTTTTTTCCTACTCTCACAAACGGAGTTTGAACTCAAAGACTTTAGCATCGAGTCAAAGTTTCTGCAGCTCGTAGTGCTTTTATTCCAGAGTTTTCTCGTGGGTGATCTAAGGCTGTTTCTACCCGATGTCTTTGTTTGAAGGAAAGTGCATCTTACGTCATACAGACAAACCACAGCTGGCAGCAGCTCTCAGAAATTATGTTGAAACAAAATTGGACAGTGCTGTGACACAAACCGTTCCAGTCACAGAGCACTAGACGGAGGATCTCTTTTTCACCGTTTGAAATGGAAGTGGGGGGGGGGGGTACCTACAGCTCGATTGCAAATGATTATGCCTCATTTACTGTTGAACACTATGGGAGAGCAACTGTCGTGTTTGATGTTTATGAAGATGGACCAAGTATAAAGGACTGTACTCATCAGCGGCAAAGTCGAAGGCTGAATGCAAGAAAAGTGAACATTACTAAGGTAACAACATTTGCTGGGAAAAAGGAAGACTTCTTGTCAAATGCAGGCGCTGATCCAGACGATCATGGAACGAATGCAGCAGAAAGGCTGCGACGTTATTCAAGCGAAAGGAGATGCCGATGTTGAGATTACAAAGACAGGCATCAATATGTCTGCTTTCAAATCAATCAGCCTCATTGCAGTAGACACGAACCTTCTCTTGTTGTTCTGTGCATATGTTAGCTTTGTTCAATGCGGATCTATTAGATTCAATATGCTCTGCAAGAAAGTTGCGAGAGTTAAGACGTTCGTCACGTCAGAACGACTCCCACCAACGCCCTCTGCCTGTAAATTTCATTTTTTGCGGACTTACTACCAGATTATGGAGTGGATGGGATGTAGTGATGAAATGGTGCCATCTGAGTAGGCGTGGAAGGTGGAAGGGAACAAACTTGTTCCAGTGATGACGGGCAAAATCCCTGCTCCAGATGCACTGATTCAGATAATTCATTGCAACTGTTCAGAAGGATGCAATAACCTATGATTGCTAACACGGAAATTGTAACAATATGAAAATGATCCAGTGGATGATGATGATGAGGAGTTAAAAGTTTTGAAAAAGCACTGTGACGTAAGTGAATCAGGGTGGATACAACAAAGGTAATAGGTGTAGGGGTACTCATTTATATTGTGTAAGGGTTTATTTGGCGTCACTAGTAACCTTTTCATGTGAAAGATTGACCCTGAAAATCCAAGATGTATTGATTTATCATGAAAACTGACCGAGTTAGTGCTTCACATGTAAATGGAAAATGACTTGTAAACCAAAACAAGTCATATTCGAAATTTGACATTTTCCATACTCGAGTCGTTTCCAATTTTTAGTATGTTTTAAACTAGAGCCAACCTAGCACAAAACCACCAAAAACAAAATGTTGCGATATTTTGGATCAATCAGTATATTGACCCGTCTATGTTGTACATAGTACATTGGTATTTAGTTATCTTTTCCCTTTCAGCTATGTTTAATCACCATTAGGGACATCTTGAATCTAAATACATATATATATATATATATATATATATATATATATATATATATATATATATATACATATATATATAAATATAAATATATATATATATATAAATATAAATATATATATATATAAATATATAAATATAAATATATATATATATATATATATATAAATATATATATATATATATATATATAAATATATATATATATATAAATATATATATATATAAATATATATATATATATAAATATATATATATATATAAATATAAATAAATATATATAAATATATATATATAAATATAAATATATATATATAAATATAAATATATATAAATATAAATATATATATATAAATATAAATATATATAAATATAAATATATATATATATAAATA
>OY744554.1:22929014-22941514 GCA_963556195.1 Sepiola atlantica | reverse complement strand
CCACGTTTAGGCAGGCCACCCACAGTTCGAAACTAAGAGTAGATTGAAAATGCTGCCCATTTTTTTGTGATGCTTTTCGTACAAATCGACGATAAAACTTCACTCCAAAAATGTTGCGCGAACTGCAGGGAGAAATGTGTGATGTCTCTTTTGTATTAGCAATATTGAACATAACCCCCTCCAGCATAACCCCCTAGGGTCAACAGGGGTTTTCCCGGGAAACAATATAGTGTGTATTCTTCATCAGTCACTTGCTGAGAGGATTGACATTCACTTTGCGGCAATGTTACAATCTCATTTTTAAAGAAGAAATATATTTCACAACGGAAATTCGTATCCAATTTTTATTACATTAACAAACAAATCTTGTTTCTGAAGGGATACTTATTGGAGACGAGAGATGATTGCAATGCGATACAACAGGAAATGGAAACAAGAATTTGGTTTCATAACGTGGAAAGAAAGGATATATTTGGCAGCTCATATTAGGAAAATACTAAAATTCATGAAAGAAAATGTTGACTTCAAGCCCCCCCCCCCGGGGTCATGATATTGCCTGTGTCTGATCATCTGCTTCCCTCATCATGTAATGACCGGTTTTATGTGCTATAGTTGAAGACAATCAGACAAAAATCGGCCGTCCATAACTAAATGAGGATGTGACTGTTGTACACTGTGAATATTGTACGCAATTGTCGCGTTATTTCTTCATTTTTTTCTCGAAATGCGAAAAGTGTTTTTATCCCGAAATGCGAAAAGTGTTTTTTCTCGAAATGCGAAAAGTGTTTTTTTCTCCAATTGCAAAAAGTGTTTTTTTCTCGAAATGCAAAAAGTGTTTTTTTCTCGAAATGCAAAAAGTGTTTGTAGCAAAATTAAAGAATCGAAACGAATTATTTTTTTTATAGCTGGCAATTTATTGTAATAGAATGCCGACATTCTCTTGGCACACTGCTCCCTTACAGATGCAGCCAATTCCCCAACCCCCGCTTGAGGGAGCAAAAAGCGAGTCGTCCGATCACTTCGGTCGCAAGTCTTGCTGTGTTATTTAAATTATTTTTGACACATTCCTCAAGTCGGCATACCTCAAAATAAAAACAATAAAATATTTAGATTTTCATTTTAATCTCAACCTTGCATCTATCAAAACAATCGCAAGCGGAACGTCTATTCACACCTATGACCTACATCTTGTTGCCATCTAGATTATAATTCGTATTCATTATCTTTCTTTTTAAATCACCCTGGGGTATTTTTGCTATATCGCCAAGTCTGCAGTATACAGCAGCACACAGATGGGCAGACACGAATGAGGGGGGCACAGTTTAAAAATACATTTGTTTTAGAGATTCGTGGACCGGCTTTGCCTGCTATCTTCATAATTAGATCGTGATCAATAAATTATTTGCAGTTTATATTTCGTTCACTTAAAAGCAATCGATTAGTTACGAACCAATTTCGCGCGCTTTTTTCATGGAAGACGTTTGTTGGTGGTGAATTAATATTAATTCTGTCGAATAGTTTCGGAGTTTATAAGTGACCAACAGACACAATTATGATATCGCTTACTGGCGCTATATACCCGGCGTTACCCAGGAATAAAAGAAAAAATGACTGACTTGTTTACGATGTAACAAAAATAATTTTGATGAGTTTGATTTCGTAATGAAATTAATTTGTGAAATAGAATTTTGTAAAAGTTGTTTTAGTACTTTATGCTAATCAATTATTAGTAAAGAACAACACAAGTCGATACCAAAGCATACCAGTAAACAACATAAGTAAAAAAAGAATTAAACAGAAAATTAGTCAAAAACAAATAATACATACTAGAAAATAATAATAATTTATTTACTCTTATTTTAAAAATGTGAATGACTCTTATGATGTAAGTGACTTCTATTATTAGTGAATCCACATCAAAATGGCTGATGATAGCGATAGGATGGTTTTATAATTAAAACTCAAGAAAACCAAGCAACTTTCTCGCTCCAACTTGAAATCTAAACTTCTGTAATATTAAACATATTTTAGAAGATCCCAAAAGATCTCTTCATCACCAACATAACATATAGAAGTCAAATGTTAGTATTATTTTAAAACTACATATATCCAGTAAATATAAGAAACAGAACCTCTTATCATGCAATTTAACACAACTCGATTTATAATGTAATGATCATGGTTTTGAAATAAAAGAGTTCCGAACACATCGAAAAGTCGAAACAAAATAATTAAAAAACAAAACAGCCCAAACACGAAACTATATATACATACATATATATTTACATATGTTCATACATACATGCATACATACATATATATTTACATATATTCACACATACATGCATGCATACATATATATACATATATATATACATATATGTATATATATACATATATATATACATACATACATATATATTTACATATATTCACACATACATGCATGCATACATATATATACATATATATATACATATATGTATATATATACATATACATATACATATATACATACATATACATACATATACATATATACATACATATATGTATATATACATATATATATGTTATATTATGAGGGGCCCCGTATGCCTAAATGTGTGTAGGTCCACTAGTTTTTATTATGAGAGGGGGTGAACACTAAGTTCGTGTTCGGTGCAGATCGAAAGGACATCCATTTTGGGACAAATACATTTGTCATCGACATGGCTAAGTTCGAAAAAGTCATAACAACTGGTTAAACCTGACCAACTTCAAAAGTTTAAGTTAAAAAAAGGTCAGACCAGCTCTGGTGATGATCTGTATGACAGGACAAAGGACTATGACGTCACTCCTTCTTTCGTGAGAAACTAAGGTTTAAAAATCAGTTACTAGTTTGGCAGTGAACTGGACGGTGGACCTTCTTTGTGGGTCCTGAATTGGGTTTGAAGCGGCCCGGACGGTTTAAAATGTAATCGCCCGTCGTAATGGCTGGATCTCTTAAAAATTCAGTAGCAATTCCCTTCGCATTTCCCCAGCAGGAAGAATGAATGAATGAATCGCGGAATGAATGGAAACAAAACCCTTGCACAACGAAGCGGAATAAAAGATAGAATCTCTCTTAAATCTTGTCTTCGGGCGTTGTGTCTCTCGTGCATAAGAACACAATTTCCCACACAAAACATGTACACCACTACGATCACGAGCCAGCAACGGAGATGAGTGTGACAGCAAGCCTACGACCAGACGACGAGAGAAAATGCAAGGTAACTTTTTTTGTGCGCATAACATTTTGGGTCCTAATCTGTAAAACGAAAATAACTAAAATTCGAAGGAAAGAGGGAATACTGAATTTGATATGCCTAACGAACAATGTTTAAAATGTTTAAAGAATTTAAAAGAGAACTATGTTTAAAATGTTTAAAGAATTTAAAAGAGAACTATGTTTAAAATGTTTAAAGAATTTAAAAGAGAACTATGTTTAAAATGTTTAAAGAATTTAAAAGAGAACTATGTTTAAAATGCGTAATTTGAAATGTGTTAACGAGAAAAGGATTTAAGAAAATGTGTTTAACGATAATTGTTGAAAACGGATCGACAGTTTAAAGGGCCAAAAGTGCCATGAAAGTGGCCCTTAAATATATATATTAAAAGTGCCTTCCAGAAAAGAGTGTTGCAAAGGTTTGAAAACGCTTCTAAACTTTCGTTATTGCTTTCGTGTTTTGGGAAGCGTTTAATAGACTTTCGTGGCTTTAATTTTCATGTGTGTTATGCAACAAATGCCTTTTTGAGACTGTGACCAATTGTTGAAGTAGTTTAAGAGAACTGCCGCGGTCAAGGCAGGAGTGGTTTATTTAACATATATACATACATATATATACATACACACACCTATATATATATATATATATATATATATATATATATATATATATATATATATATATATATATATATATATATATATAACTTCTTTGTAATAGAGCAGGTGAAATTACTAATATTTTTCCAACTAATGGATATCCCATCAATATCATAAAAAGCACCATTGCACACAAAGTTGCTATATTTAATGGTAGTTAATTTATTGGCCCGTCACGTTCCCCTATTTATTTGAAATTTCCATGGTAAGGTTCTGACGGCCTTGATATTGTCAAAAGGATTTCTTCTACTCAACGTTGTTTTCCAGCAACTATGCTGAGAGTAGTTTACACGACTCGAACCTTTTTCTCTTCTTTTCGTAAGGATGTTTTCCTGCCATTCAAAAGAATTCTGTTGTTTATAAATTCTTGTGTCAGTGTGGAGCTGACTACGTTGGCAAGGCATCTCACAGATTAGAAATTAGAATATCCCAACACATACTACGTGATATTCGTTTATACAAGGTTTTGAGATCACCCGGGAACTTTCAGGCGCAGGAATCAGTCATTGGTAATCACCTGGTTAATACAAATAGTTGTTCTGACAAGTATTCCGATGGGTGATTTTCTGTTTAACACGGTGGCAGGTCGAACTACCATCTCAATATTATTGAGGCGTTAGTTATTAACAATTTTCGACCTAGCCTGTGTAGACAAAATATTTTGAAGTTGGAGATCTTTAATAATTCAAATCCACGTTGAGACAATTTTTCTCCTCATATCTCATTCGATTTTCTTTATTTTTAATTTATCATTCTGACGTTTCCTCTTAGAGGGTCAGACGATAAGGCTGTAAGGAAAATTTTAGCAATTTTCTTTTTTTCCTACCTGCCCATTTCATTGATTAAAAAATGTTTCCTCTTATATATATATATATATATATATATATATATATATATATATATATATATATATATATATATATATATATATATATTATGCAAACATTGTTAAAAATAACAGAATTCGTCTGATTAATTATACCTTTTTATTTTTTCAATTTTTCAAATTAAAAAAATAGTAATAAATGTTCCATAGGTTTCACAGGTTTCACGAACGTTTTCGAGTCGAATTATGCTTTTGACACCTGGGGATGATTCGACGAAGAATCGAAAACGTTCGTGAAACCTGTGAAACCTATGGAACATTTATTAATTTTTAAAAAGTTTTATTTAATAATAATCACAAAAATTGATAAAATAGAAATAAGTATAATTAAACAGATTAAAGATTTGATATATTTTTAAGGAGTTTGATGGAAGAATATGTTGATAGGGAGTATTTTTCTAAATTAAAACTAACCAAACAATAAATTGTCGAGAAGTCGGCCATTAAAGAGTTGAAGAACGTCCGAATGAGATCTGGTAGCAAAAAAATGGCGTAATAAACTGACAGAAATGTTCAAATCGATGAAAAAACAAATTTCATCTAGGCGACCCACAACTCAACAAGACCCCCGAAATAGTTTTCGTGATGAAACTTAGTAGAAATTATAGGCACCCCTACAGCACAAATCGATTCAACCATGAAAAATACGTGTCTGTCGTTACGTCACTTTTTTGTGTGTCTGCCAACGACTTTTAGACCAACGAACTTGGTTATGTACATTATATATTGCTAGATGACCCGTGACTCTGTAGGTCAACGTTTGGGCATTTTACATGTAGCGCCCCTAACCGATTGTGAATGTAAATGAACATATTTAAAACAAACATTTATTACTAGTTTATGTATTAGATTGGAAGAAACTGTACATGTAACTATTTGCAAAGCATTTATATTTACAGCACATATATTTACAGCATTTATATTTTCAGCATTTATATTTACAGCATTTATATTTACAGCATTTATATTTACAGCATTTATATTTACAGCATTTATATTTATAGCATTTATATTTATAGCATTTATATTTATAGCATTTATATTTATAGCATTTATATTTACAGCATTTATTTTTATAGCATTTATATTTATAGCATTTATTTTTATAGCATTTATATTTATAGCATTTATATTTATAGCATTTATATTTACAGCATTTATATTTATAGCATTTATATTTATAGCATTTATATTTATAGCATTTATATTTATAGAATTTATATTTACAGCATTTATATTTATAGCATTTATATTTATAGCATTTATATTTATAGCATTTATATTTACAGCATTTATATTTATAGCATTTATATTTATAGCATTTATATTTATAGCATTTATATTTACAGTATTTATATTTACAGCATTTATATTTACAGTATTTATATTTATAGCATTTATATTTATAGCATTTATATTTACAGCAGTTTTTTACATGTTCCTATTATTAATAAAAAGCATTACAAATTTGCCGCCTTTATATTAGACTAAAATTTACTTTGTGTGTGATTTAAGATATCACGTTCTACTATCTAATACATCCACTGTGCAAACAATAAACGAAGCAACATTATCAGCGGTTTAATATCTATTTAATTTAGCTGTCTCTCCCATCCCCCTTCATCTCTCTATCTCGAAACATTGATGAATATATAAAAAAAACATCCGTTTTGGTTTTTTCTTTTTCATTTCCCATTACGTCGGATTACCTTCATCCTTCCTTTCTCATATATATATATATATATATATATATATATATATATATATATATATATATATATATATATATATATATATACTAGAAGGACGTTAAAAAAACAAAGTAGTAGAAATGAAATAGTGTGTGTAACATATTTATATAAAAACTTCAATCTCTCTTCCTTTCTTTAGCCGTATCTCTTTCCCTAGACCCCATTATTTCCCTCCCTCCCCCAACATTCATTTCCCCGTTATTTATCTGATTGTTCTCTAAAAGTATAGTAACGTTCCCTTGTCGTACAAAAGTACAAAAAGTTTAGAGACACGCCCCTGTTGTACAAAAGAACTAAAAGTTTAGAGACGCGCCCCTGTTGTACAAAAGAACTAAAAGTTTAGAGACGCGCTCCTGTGGTAACAAAGAACTACAAGTTTAGATAAACGCCCCTGTCGTAGAAAAGAATAAACAGTTTAGAGACGCGTCCCTGTCGTACCAAAGAACTAAAAGTTGAGAGACGCGTCTCTGTTGTACCTAAGACATATAAGTTTAGAGATGCGCCCCTGTTGTACCAAAAGAACTAACAGTTTAGAGACGCGCCCCTGTCGTACCAAGGTACTAAAAGTTTAGAGACGCGTCCCTGTTGTACCAAAGAAATAACAGTTAAAAGAGACGCCCCTGTCGTACGAAAGAACTAAAAGTTTAGAGACGCGTCCCTGTTTTACCAAAGTACTAAAAGTTAAAAGAGACGCCCCTTACTGTACAATAGAACTAATAGTTTAGTGACGCGTCCCTGTTGTACCAAAAAATTAAACATTTAGGGTGTTGTACCAAAGAACAAAAAGTTTAGAGTCGCGCCCCTGTTGTACCAAAGAACTAAAAGTTTAGAGATGTGCCCCTGTTGTACCAAAGAACTAAAAGTTTAGAGACGCCCCTGTTTGACAATAGAACAAAAAGTTTAGAGTCGCGCCCCTGTTGTACCAAAGAACTAAAAGTTTAGAGACGCCCCTGTTTGACAATAGAACAAAAAGTTTAGAGACGCACCCCTGTTGTACCAAAAAAGTAAACATTTAGAGTTGTGCCCATGTTGTACCAAAGAACAAAAAGTTTAGAGATGTTGTACCAAAGAACAAACAGTTTAGAGTGCGCCTCTGATTTAACAAAGAACTAAAAGTTTAGAGACACGTATAAACCACAGAACTAAAAGTTTAGAGATGCGCCTCTGTTATACCAAAGAACTTAACGCTTAGAGACGCACCCCTGTTGTACAGAAGAACTAAAAGTTTAGCAACGGACCCCTGTTGTACCAAAAAACTAAAAGTTTAGAGTCTCACCCCTGTTTTACCAAATAATAAAAGAGTTTAGAGATCCCCCCCCCCCTCAAACTCCCTATGACGTAATTTTCGGATTAGTTGTAGGAATGACATGGGTATCATTGTACAGCCTGTGAGAGTAAACTTCCTTATTCCTAGAACTCGTCTCATACCGACAGAATCAAGGCTCGTACCGGAATTTTCCCAGAATTAGCGTATAGTTATTTTAATTCCCCACCCTCCTCCGCAGCCTTCCTCTGATGTCATTTCCGATTAAATTTTAGGGAATGATTTGCATTTTTTTTCGAGACTGACTTGCAGTTTTTTCACAAATTACTAAATAATATAATTATTTTCTATTTAAATTAATACATAAGTAAATTTAAATTAAACTGAAAATAGCCAAAATAATCGTTATAATACAAATATGTGGTACATCAACGACCTGAAAAGAAAAGCATAGATATTGCTTCCTGTAGAGGCAGCTATCTGATTTTTAAATAAAATAAAGATAAAAATAAAGGTGGCTGCCAGAAGCAATATCTATGTTCTTAATCAATGTCTGCTTACAAAGTTTTTTTTCCTGATGGCCAACTTGGATTTTCTGAGGAGCCGACAGACGCAAGATCCGGAATTGATATACTAATTTCGGTTGGTTAGGTGACAAACCGAAATTAGTATGTCCATTCCGGTCCGTAAAAATATCGGAAGTTTTGAATTTGAAAAAAATGAACAGTAATATGTATAAAATCTTTGTCATTGGAATTTAGCCAAATATATAAATATGCTCTGTTGTTATATGTTAGCAATCATCGATCTTTTACCTTGAAAATGTTGGTTTGTGAAAAAATAGAAAGTATATCCACAAACATTATTTTCCCCACATCTCTCTCTCTTTCATATGTATATATATATATATATATATATATATATATATATATATATATATATATATATATATATATATAAGGTAAAAGTCGCATAGCCTGGACGCGCAGGAGTGTCGTTGCCGACATCGCACACTGCCCATGGCCGTAGCGGCGGTGATTTGTTAAGAATCACCGTGTCTAGGGCACGGCATATGGAAGGCGGAGCCCATCCCTCTCCTTCCGCTGCCTTGAACCTTCCTTGAGTTTTTAGTCAGGTACCCATTTACTGCTGGGTGGACAGAGGGAGTTTTCAGACCCGAAAATTCGTATGCCGTGAAGACAAGTGCTATAACCACTCGTCCACACACACACACACATATATATATATATATAGTCTTGGAAGTTTCTCAACCATTAAAACTATATTAAAAATTTTTTTTTTAAAAAACCTTAAGTCCCAAGTCATTCAGTGGAAAATCACTCATGTAAGTCAATTTAACTTTTTCAGTTATTATATTAGTTTGCTTCTAACATTATTTAAGGAATCATCAGTTGTTTACCATGAAAAACTGTTTCGTGAATTTATATATATATAGCGAGTTCCGCGCAAGCGTTAACACTGAACAGCAATAACGCTCCTCCTGCCTCCCCGTCTGTCTGTGCTGATTGCCGGTAGCCGTGTGGTCCTGAGCGTTTGTCTCGTAATTCTAGCCTTCATGTACTAACTGCGTTCGATCTTATCCGACTGCCTGCAACAAGCACTCCTGCACTGATGAGGGCAAAAATCTCAGAACGATATCGTCTGTAGAAGAAAAACACAATAATAATAATAATAATAATAATAATAATAATTAAAAAACAATATATATATATACTAAAATTATTCTATGGATTAGGGTTAGTTGTTGTCCTCATGCACTCTTGTTACATTATACATTTGTTAGCTCTTCCATTAAAAGAGAGGTGGGGCTAACTGTGCACAAAATGATGACGTGAGAGAAGGTATCTTTTATGACGTTTCCTCCAGTCGAACCGTCTAGATCGCTTGGCGGTCTAGTATACTCATACAACTTGTATGGATCTTGTTTGTTTGTTTGTTTGTTTCTTGTTTGCCCCTCTCAAGAGTGGATAACATCACCAAAAGAGGACGCCAGGCATTAAACACAGAGAGGTGGATAATGTGCACATTGTATGACGTCACAGAAGGATAGCGTCATCTATTAAAACGGTATGTGTAGAATGTTTAACGTAACAAAAATGATGACGTAATCCATCAAAATAGAGGAACCGTCTAGTCCTCTATACCACTAAGACTGTAGATTTTGTTTGTTGTCCTGCTTGTTTGCGAGTGACCAGCACACAAATACTGACCCACTGGATCACGAGTTGTCTAGTATATATATATATATATATATATATATATATATATATATATATATATATATATATATATATATAAGTGTTTTAAGGTTCATATTTTTTTTAAAGCATCTATTGTTAAATTTAAGAAGGAATAGGTAAAATAAATACCTTTTGAAGCATTAAGATGCGATATCAATTTTTTTTTATAAAAAAGAAAAATAATAAATCGAAACCGATTTTTTTTATTTTTTTTATAAACTAGCATTTTTTTTTTGTTAGTTTAAAGTGATACAGATATTCCGCCATATATATATATATATATATATATGTGTGTGTGTGTATTAACGAGTCACCGCATAGGCCACTCGAGTCTAAGAGTTAATGAGTTTGTTAAGTTGAAGGTGAGACAACGCCGTGATGATTGTAACCGATTGTTGAAACTGGACAGAATTTGATTACTTATGAATTCGTTAACATTAGACTTGAAAGCGATCATGTTGTAGTCAGCTGTGACGCAGCCCCGTGGTATTGTGTTCCACGGACAAGCGGTTCTTGGAAATAAACTTTGCTCATGGAAGTTCTGTTTAGTTTGAGGAACACATTGGAAGAAAAGAAAATTATTATAGTAGTTGTAACTAGACGAGTTTTTTTGTGAATTTTTTACAGGGGGAGCCATAGACTGGATCTTGGTTGAGCACCTACCATGAAAAATAACGATAGAGTAGAGAAAGACTACCAATTTCTCTTTTGTGAGAAAAGCGCTGAAGAGAAGAGAAGATGGCAACCCCCACTAGATTTCGAAGTCGGTTTTGGACTCTGTCAAGGCAGGAAAGATGACTCTGAGCGGCACCGCCCCAGGACATATCTGACTCTTATATAGGTTGAGTATTGCGTCAGGAGTGAGATACTTTCTGGAACGGTAGAATGATCCAACAAGTTTTCTTGCGACCTTAGTAATAGATTTGATGTAAGTCTTCTATTGAGGTCTGGGGTGAAGGTCAGTCATAGAAGCTTATCAAAGCAGAGACTTCCTCAGGGAGAGACACCTTCATTTCAGTTAGAACAAAGTGTATATATACATACATGAGAGAGAGAGAGAAAGAGAGAGAGAGAGAGATTTCATCTACGGTCTAAATGGCTTTTTCCTATTAGTCTCCCGACTAGTCAATGGCCAATTAATGAAATCTGGGTACCGTACAATAAATTATATATATATATATATATATATATATATATATATATATATATATATATATATATATGGGAAATGAAAAAGGCAAAACCCAAAATAGTGTTTTTTTATATATTCATCAACGTTTCGTCTTTATTTGTAAGACTTCCTTAGGATGATAATTTTAAGAAAAATGTGATGCTAGTACGTGAAAATATTGGGTTGACATGATGGGTTGATGAGAAAAAGTAGTAGCCATTACTGGGTGCGCAGACCCGAGGTCCGCGCTTAGTGAAGTCAGTAACATGGAATGAAATAAATGAGGATGGTTCTGAGTGAAAAAGTGGCGGGGTGGGGGTGAACGGAAATAATGTGGATGGCTGTTAGTGAAGAAGTGGAGGGGTGGGGAAGGAGGAGGGGGAAGGCTCTGAGATTTTGGTGTGTGGGTATGTCATGGTTTTAGAAAAGACTTGAAAAAATGAAGGTGGTTTGAAAGTGGGAGGGATAGGTGGGTAAGGGTGTGTGAGAAGTAGTCGGAAAGATTAAATGGGTGAGGGAGGAGCGGGGTGATTTTGTTGTGGGTAGGTGTGAAATTTTTGGTGAGTAGTAGGTTTTGACCAGCTGACTATGTCAAGAATGTGTCTCATCAACCCATCATGTCAACCCAATATTTTCACGTACTTGCATGACATTTTTCTTAAAATTATCATCCTGAGAAAGTTTTACAAATAAAGACGAAACGTTGATGAATATATAAAAAAAAAACATATATATATATTTGTGTTATAATGAAATAATTCTAGGAAGAGATACGGGTATGAGAGCTCAATGTGATAAACAGAGCAAGAATAAAATGAAGTATAATACCACGAAATTACATAATCATCGATGCAATAATTTATTTCAACCTTGTAGTTTTTTCAAGCATCCGATCCAGACGATTACATTTTTGAAACTGTAAAAAAATAATTCAATTCACACTCGACAATTCAAATATAATTGTAGAGAGAGGTGGTAACAACCCATCGAATACATATTTAGAGAGAGGGGGAAAATTGAAGCATCTCTAATCTTTAAATGTAAAATAAGCAATAACTCGCAATCGGATAGACGTCTCGATATATAACGGTGGAGGTACTAAATTGAATACGACTAGATTGTTATTTCCCTTTAATCCCCCTCATAATGTCTTTATATAAGTATCTGTTATGGACACATGATTATCAACTTGTTGATAATCATGTGTTATTGGTGTATTAGTGTATTTGCGTATATATATATATATATATATATATATAT
>OY744554.1:22891514-22924014 GCA_963556195.1 Sepiola atlantica | reverse complement strand
GAAAAGAAAATAGGCGTGACAGACAGACAGATATAGTCTCCTTTAGAAATGCATAAAAATTAAAACTGACGTGTGACAGACAAACGAAAATAATACATCTAACTTTAGCACGACGGACCGATGAAAATAATATATCATACTTAAGCGTGACTGACCAACATAACGATATACACAACTTAAGTGTGACAGACAAGCGAAATTATATCTCTAACTTTAACATGATAGACCGACGGAAATACTATAGTCAACTTAAGCATGAAAGACTGAGGAAGATGATATATTTAACTAAAGCTTGACAGACTAACGGAAATGATTTTACCATTTTATTTGAGACTTAAGTTTGATACACAAAAGACCGTCCGATCCCTTTCTCGAGATGCATAGTTGCTTCTAAAAATGATCGTCCCAAAATAAACCTGATAGATGGAAGAAAAGATTTGGGAAACTCAAACGTGACAGTACAAATAAGATGCCATTTTTTAAAAACATAAACATGACAGACCGGCGAAAATGCTATTTTTAAATAAAGCATGGTCGACCAATGAAAATGCTATTTCTAAATTAAGTATGATCAACCAATGAAAATGCTTTTTCTAAATTAAGTATTATCGACAAATGAAAATGCTATTTCAAAATTAAGTATGATCGACCAATGGAAATGCTAATTTTCAATTAAGTATGATTGACCAATGAAAATGCTATTTCTAAATTAAGTATGATCGACTAATAAAAATGCTAATTCTTAATTAAGTATGATCGACTAAATGAAAATGCTATTTCTAAATTAAGTCTGATCGACCAATGAAAATGCTATTTCTAAATTAAGTATGATCGACCAATGAAAATGCTTTTTCTAAATGGAAATGCTATTTCTAAATTAAGTATGATCGACCAATGAAAATGCTATTTCTAAATTAAGTATGATCGACCAATGAAAATGCTATTTCTAAATTAAGTATGATCGACCAATGAAAATGCTTTTTCTAAATGAAAATGCTATTTCTAAATTAAGTATGATCGACCAATGAAAATGCTATTTCTAAATTAAGTATGATCGACCAATGAAAATGCTATTTCTAAATTAAGTCGGATCGACCAATGAAAATGCTATTTCTAAATGGAAATGCTATTTCTAAATTAAGCGTGACAGACGAATGAAAATACTAAAATGACATTGCTGAATCCCGGGTAATGCCGGAAAGGCTCGGCTAGTTATTAATTCCCCCCCCCCCTTTGTACTTGCGCACGCGTCGCGACCTTTTATTATGGCCGTAAAAGGCCCATCAGTTTTCTAACAAAAGTCGGACAGAGGTTGAATTCAAATTGATTGAAGTTTGAATTTTCTAGTCCTATTTGCTTCCTTGCTTGTCTGAAAACGTCAGCTATGAAATTTATTGCCCGCCAATGGCGTCGGTGACGAGACCTCGCCTGTCCGCTGTCACCCCCGGGTTCATTCATTCATAAACCTGATGCAAACACCCACCGAAGATTTTCTTTTAAAATCAATGTCACAATTCATCTGCTTTTAATATTTGCGTGTTCAGAAGAGACGGTTTTTACTTCATGTGATAAATTAATTCGTGCCCATGCGTCGGGGGGGGGGCGTTTAAATTGTTACAAAACGCTGACCTCACGTGTATCCCCGTTTGAATAATTCTAACAATTGCCACTTATTTAGATCATGATTTTTGTGGTCAGTGAATCAACAATAACACATACATGAATGGATACAGCCGAATTGCTTCATCATTAGTTTTTATGAATCGAAAGACAAATATTTGATTTCGAAAATTTACAATCGACAAATGATAAGATAGATCTAAGGCAAACATGTCAAACTCCAGCCCCCCCCCCACACACACACACACGCAGGTTCATTTGTGTTGGTATGAAGGTTTCACGCAACCAATTGAAGTCGTTTAATAAAAAAAAATATTAATACAGACTATTTTTATTACTTAAACTTAGAAACATCTAATATGGATGCAAATGATTTTGCTACATTCACGAATGCAAAGAAATAATTTAACAAAAGAAAACAAATTTGAAACAGCAACGATTTGTATGCAACTGCAACGAATCAATTTTAAAATCGATAAAATGTGAAATGTAGCGTTTTTAAGTGTAAAGAAACGTTCAGATGAACGAAAATCACACTGTTGTTCAGTGAACGACGTTAATCATTCTTTCTCCCCCCCCCTGTGTCGAGCATCCGGAGGAATTTCCATGGACAGAGTTTCTGACCTGTGGACTGCTTCTTTTGCAGATTACAACAGGGTCGTCTTCAAATCCAATCTCAACAAATAGTTGTCATAAAGCGCCATAGAAGTAATCAAACTTAGTTCTAACACTGATTGTTCCTCATCTTTCGGTTTATCATCTTTCCATCCCAGTCACCCTCATCCTCGAGTGGCTCTTGGCCTTGATATGTGGTGAGCGAATAGTTTAAAAAAAAACTTAACTGATAAAAACAGCCATTTTGGCCGTGAAATGACAGTATCTTTTATGCGGGCCACAAGTGTGCTTGCCAACGGCCGCATGCTACCCGTGGGCTGCATGTTTGACATGCATGATCTAAGTAAGCAGAATACATATTCTTAACATGCGTCCATTCAATCTACGCGGTTAGCGATAAAAATAGTATTTTAAACTTGACAGACCGATGGATGTATCTACAAATTCTATTGAAAACGTAAGCGTGACAGACCAATACAAATGCAATTTTAGACTTGACCATGACAGACCAACGGGCAGATAGAATTTGATTGAAAAAATCTAAAAAAAAGATACGTCAATTCAATGAGCGCGTTTGGCGATGAAAATGTGTTTTTTTATTAATCAGTCATCACTAACCAAGGCTAAAACACACTCAAGGATAAGGTTTAATGAGATGAATGGATTGAGAGTTGAATGATGAAGAATACTTTGAGATGATTGAAAATCTCCACATATCATCAACTCCAAGCAACAACCAACCCAGAAAACAGCAATTCTTTCCGCTTTGTCAGAAACATCGATCTAAATCCACTTTCTGCTCTCAATTAAAAAAAACTTTTTCAAACTTAAGCGTGACAGACCAACGAGAATGTTATTTCAAAATTAAGCGTAACCGACCAGCGGATATAATAACCAGGACAAATAGACTGACGGACAGAGCTTCCTATGAAGATGCTTGGGATAATCTGAACTAAGACTACTTGTACCCCGTTGGGTAACAACCACTAACACTATTTGTTCCACTTTGATTTCATTCGAAAATTTATAAACTGTGACGTCATACCTGTTAAGACATTCTTCTTGCATAACTAAAAATAATAAGTCTCTTTACTTGTATATTATGGGTAATTATAGGTAATCTCGAAGAAAAGCGACCTATTATTTTGCTATCTAATTTGCATACGTGTTTACATACTATGTAGATAAGTTTTAAAAAGAGAGTCACTCTTTCTCTAATTGCTTGCAGAGACATTAAAATTATTAGTGGTTGACATGATAAGAGAGCGTGAGATAAATACATAAATAGTTAAGTGAGAGATGGGTGACTTGTTCAGTTAATTATAAATTACGTCTTATTAGAACAATTAAAACATAATTATTTTCAGACATAATTCAATCCCAGAACTAAACTATATCTTAGCGTGTATTTTGTGTGATTAAAAAAGTAAACAAACATTGGTTAACTCACATTTAGTATAATAATGAATGAATCGATATCAATTGCACGTTTAGCACTGAAAATACGATTGCAACTTGAAACGTGACAGACTCACGGACGACTGATAGACTGAGTCTATTTATAGAGATGCGTTGTCTCTATTTACTCGCCTCCCTACGAGGGCAGAGTTAGACACAAGGTCTGTTTTTCATGTGGGGGAAATCCACCTTGGCACCTTGGATTCGGACAAAAATGAAAGGTGCCTCAGTCCTTGTGATTTAGTCTTCATTGGCAGATGGACAGCGCAGATAATTCACTCCGACAGCGCAGTATACGAGAATCAAGACTCTTTTTGGAGGTTTGTAATCGCATGCGATAAACTGTAGATTACGTATGCACTGAGTTGCACACTCATTTATTACCTAGTTGACTACCCACTCCTGGTTGGGTTAGCAATATTCAGGCAACACCCTAAAAGAAACAAACGACATAATATCCAAACATGTTTTGAAGCAAAAGTTCACAAATTTATCTTGCTCGTTGACTCCCTTAGAGCAGCATTTCGGCCGCATAAAATACATTGCAATTTCGTTATTTAACGATCATATTTTATTTTCTATAATTTAAACGGGATCAGCATGCGCCGTTTACCAAAAAACGGCTTTTCTTTATTCAGAATATTTCTTTACACTTAAAACCGAAATATTTCTTTACACTTAAAACCGAAATATTCCTTTACACTTAAAACCGAAATATTTCTTTACACTGCAAACCGAAATATCACATTTTATTGATTTCAAAATTTCGTTATTTTTTCTTTTGATAAACGACTTCGTGAGTTTTTGCATTCGTAAATCATTTGTGTGCATATCGGATGTTTCTAAGTTTAAGTACCAAATATATTTTGCATTAATTTTTTATTAAATTTTCGAATGATTGAAATTAGTCGCGTTCGGTCCTCGTAACAACACAATTTGACCCAAATAGCTGTCGAGGGACCTTGGGTTTGACATGCCTGCCGCCTTATTTGCAGAAAAGCATGTATACAAATTGAAATTTTCGAAGTAAAATATTTGTCTGTAGGTCAATTAAAAGTAAGTAATTCCGGCGTATCCACTATGAAATTTCAAATAAAAATCTGGAACATTTTTATGAATAGAGAAATATTTATTATCCTGATTATAAGTAAACAACATTTTTATGATTACATATATATTTATTATCCTGGTTATAAGTAAAAAAGATTTTTATGAATACATATATATTTATTATCCTGGTTATAAGTAAACAACATTTTTATGAATACATATATATTTATTATCCTGGTTATGAGTAAACAAAATTTTTAAGAATACAGATATATTTATTATCCTGGTTATAAGTAAACAACATTTTTAAGAATACAGATATATTAATTATCCTGGTTATAAGTAAACAACATTTTTAAGAATACAGACATATTTATTATGCTGGTTATAAGTAAACAACATTTTTAAGAATACAGACATATTTATTATCCTGGTTATAAGTAAACAACATTTTTAAGAGTACAGATATATTTATTATCTTGGTTATAAGTAAACAACATTTTTAAGAATACAGATATATTTATTATCCTGGTTTATAAGTAAACAACATTTTAAAGAATATCGATGCATTTATTATCCTGGTTATAAGTAAACAACATTTTTATAAATACAGATATATTTATTATCCTGATTATTAGTATACAACATTTTTATCAATAGAGATATATTTATTATACTAGTTATAAGTAAACACCATTTTTATGAATACAGATATATTTATTATCCTGGTTATAAGTTATAAGTAAACAACATTTTTAAGAATACACATATATTTATTATCCTGGTTATAAGTAAACAACATTTTTAAGAATACAAATATATTTATTATCTTGGTTATAAGTAAACAACATTTTTAAGAATACAGATATATTTATTATCCTGGTTATAAGTAAACAACATTTTTATAAATACAGATATATTTATTATCCTGATTATTAGTATACAACATTTTTATGAATAAAGATATATTTATTATTCTGGTTATAAGTAAACAACATTTTTATGAATACAGATATATTTATTATTCTGGTTATAAGTAAACAACATTTTAAAGAATACAGATATATTTATTATCCTGGTTATAAGTAAACAACATTTTTATGAATACACATATATTTATTATCCTGGTTATAAGTAAACAACATTTTTATAAATACTAATATATTTATTATCCTGGTTATAAGTAAACATTATTTTTATAATTACAGATATATTTATTATCCTGGTTATAAGTAAACCACATTTTTATAATTACAGATATATTTATACTCCTGCTTATAAGTAAACAACATTTTTATAAATACATATATATATTTATTATCTAGGTTATAAGGCAACAACATAAGTAAACATGAATAAATATATATATTTATTATCCTGGTAATAAGTAAACAAATATCGGAGTAAACAATTATTTAAAACTACATCAAAAACTGTCATTGTAGACATTAAAAATATTTTAGACAATCACTGCAAATAAATCAATTTCGATACAACATGTAAAATTGTAATGATATATTTATTGGAAATCTTATTGAAAAATTACAAGAATATCAAATGAAAAACGATATCGTTGTACAGTTCGAGATTCATTAATCTTACTTTGGTTAAAAAAATAAATTAATAAATAATCATGTGTAAGTCACAGAGAGATAAAAAAAGACTCAAAATGTAAGGGAGTTAACTCACATTTTTATCTCAAGTTGAAATAGAAATTATCTCTTTTAAATGTGTGATATAGTGGCTGGACTCCTGATGAGTGTCTAACTCATTATACACATATGCAGCTGGGACCGAGCTTCGAGCAATTAACAGCAAGACGAGCCTTATTTTAAATAGAAGATTTATTCGTATGAAAAACACGTTTTAAGACAGTTGAAGAAATCCTAACGAGAGAGAAAGCGAGTGAGCGATAGAGAGAGAGAGAGAGAGAGAGAGAGAGAGAGAGAGAGAGAACGGGTCAGCCAATGCCCATTCCTTAGAATGGGCATTCGCTGACCCGTTTTTGTTTGTTCGCCCCACCCCCGTAATAGTTTTAGGGCGAGCACCGATTTCTGCGTCCACTCGCCTCACACATATGCCAGAGAAAAGACCACCTTGTCGGTAGATGACTTCCGATTCTCAACTTCCATTTATTTGCTAAGATTATTTCTACCATCTCAGCTGTCAATCATTCCTATAATTTATCAAACCGTTATTCTCTCTCAAGGGTCTTCATTATATAACACATTTTGAGCGTTTTACATCATTATTTAAAATTGTCTCCATTGTAATGATCTACCTTGCCGGAATAATTATCTTTGGAAAGAAACTAGAAAGAATTACACCTTTTTAGTGTAAAGAACATGCTACAATGATAAAAATGAAGAAATCGCTAGTCAGAATCAAATATAGATTTATCAGATGCATTGCTTTTTAGGCCCAACTTGGAAAATCTGAATATAACTTTATATATTAGATATAATAAAAGAAAGTGACTACTTTCTTTAGTATTTTTTATATCCCTGATTAGAAAATCCTTTCGACATGCACGTGCCACGCGAGGGGATAATTGATTGCCACTGCCTTCTATAAACCCACCTAACATCTTAAACAATTTCATTCGTTAATGATTCGGCGCAAAATTTTCATTCATTTCGCGGTTTTCGCGTTTGATTTCTTAATCAATTTTACAAAAAGCGCTCTTTTGTGTTATCAAATTAATTGTCCACTTGAACTTCACTCAATTAAATCGAACCGCCACCTGCGTTTGTTGAACGACTCAGTTCAGCTGAATCATTCAAATTTGCCCCTTTGGCCATTCTCAGACCCAAAACGATTCAGCTGACCATTACTTTTGTGCGTCTACGGATACGACCTAAAACATCCAGACTTTACAATCACGGATGTCACAAATAACGCATCATTTTTCTTCATCTCTCCTGAATACTAATTCAGTTTAATAATACATCATAATCAGTAATTATGTCCTGGAGTCTGAGTGACAACAAGTCTAACCAATTTTCCAGCACTCTCTACTTCACGGTTCTTTTGATACTGGTTGCAAATCGTTTTAATTTATCGCTAATAATGACCGTTGGCTTTCTCCGAAATTTGAGTGGTAATTAACCCCCTCCAAGATACCAGCATACTCCGTGCACTTCCAGTGGAGGTCTGGATGGTGCTCTCCTTGCTCGTTCTATCCATCATCCTTGACCGTTCACGACTATTTTCTGTGGTAGCAACCGATGCTGTTGCCAATTTTAGGGAGAGAGAGGGGTCAGATTATGTGACCTCTCTCACATGTACATCCTGGCAGTTATCGCTTCTCTCGACTCGTGTTATATTAACATTTCTTGTTTTTACGTAGTGTTTGTCGGTGTCATCTGATTATTTGGGTTGGTTTCCGCACTCGAAGATTTTTCTAAATATATCAACTGTTTTCATCAGTGCCGTGTCTTGTATGGTGTCATCCCGTTAATTCCAATTTTTCCTAGTCGTTTTTCCAGATTGTTTGGAACTGTTCCTAGTGCTCCTACAATTATTGGTATGACAGTATTTTTTTTACTATTTCATATTTTCTATAGTTCTCTGGCACGCTCAACGTGTTCGTGTTTTGCCTCCTTCAGCTTCACCCTGTAATCAGCTGGGACGGCAAAATCTACTATTTGGCTTGTTTTACTTCCTTGTTGACTATTATCGCACCCCGTCTCCTGGATAGAGTTGTCCGTGATTATTTCCATGACCCTGAAGATTATTATCAACTCGTTCGGAGTTTTCACACAAGTAATAATCAGTGATTGCTCACTGACAATAATTAGTGGTATTCCCTGGAGTCTGAGTGACAGCAAGTCTCCTCAAATTTACACAATTCTCCACCCTTTTTGATAACCGTTACAAATTATTTTGTGTTATCGCAACGGACGTTTAAGTAACAACACGCACCCTTTTCTGTGGGGGTCTGGTTGGTGCTTTCCCTCCTCAGTCTCTTCATCCTCTTTGACCCTTCACAACCATTTTATCTATTATGAGCCGAGGCTGGTGCCACTGAATCTGTGTGTGTGTGATTGCTCAAAGGATGAGTGAGTATCAGCTTATGTAATTTCTGGAGTCTTAGTTCCTTTGGGCTCGTGTGATTTTTCCGCTTTCCATTTACCTATGACTGATAAGAATTTGTTTGTTATGTGAGTAAGTTTCTGCATTTATTATTATTATTATTATTATTATTATTATTATTATTATTATTATTATTATTATTATTATTATTATTACTCACTATGAGTTTTCACACAGGTTGTCATAAGTGATTGCTCACTGATAATCACCAGTGGTGTTCCTTGGAGTCTGAGTGACAACAAGTCTCCCCAGATTTCCAATGCTGTCCCCCTCTTTCGATAACTACTGCAAATGAATTTGCGTTATCACAACAGACGCTTACCATCGATTTCTCGTTGGCAACGACCGTTGGTCTTCTCTGGGATTTAGATGGCAATAAGACTCTCCAATGTTCCAGTACTTTCTGCACTCTTCCATCGGAGGTCTGCTTAGTGATATCTCTCCTCGGTTTTTCTAACCTAATTGACCTTTCACGACTGTTTTGTGGTGTATCAGTCGGGGATGCTGCCATCACTTATTTGTGTGTGTGTGTGGGGGGGGGTAGTTTATCAAATTTTTTGCACTTTCTGTTCATTGGGTTTTTTTCTGTTCTTTATGTGATTTTGTTTTCTTTATATTGCTCCTTGCGTGATTGGTTAGTCTTCGTAGCTCATGTGGAAAAGTTTCCGCATTCAAGGATTTTCCTTAAGACGTCCGGTGTATGGTCTCAGTCTTCCCTTTGATTCCAATTTCTCCCAATCTTTTTTTCTAAGTTCTTTGCAACTGTTCCTAGTACTACTACGATTATTGGTATTATATTTACTTTTTTCATACTCTATATCCCTTTCAATTCTCTGGCGAGTTCAGTGTATTTGTTTCGTTTTTCTGTCTCCTTGGTCTTCGCCCTGTGGTCGGCTGGGACGGCAAAATCAACGATTTGGCAGAATTTTTCTTTCTTGTTGACTATTATGCCATCTGGCCTCTTTGCTTGTGTGAGTTTATCTGTTTGTACCTCACTATCCCAAAAGATTTTGTGATTTTGTAACTTGTTCATTTGCTTTCGGCTCGTTTGTAACTTTCGGTTCCTACCTATTTTGACTTTTAGTCATTCATTTCATGAATGATGTTGCTGATAAAGGGAAAAGTTACTGTTTCTGGGTCGTCAGTTGTTGTTAGGTCGGTGGCATGTGGAGATTTTTCAAGCTTCTCATAATATTCTTCATCATTCAACTGACAATCCATCTATCTCATTAACCCTTATCCTCGAGTGGCTTTAGCCTTGATAAGTGGTGACTCATTAGCAAAAGAAATAGAAGAAAATCGCAAAAATGTCTAAAAACTGCGAAAATTCGAGTAATATTTTCCAAAAAGTTTTGAAACTTTTGACAACTTTTATAACCAATCATGTAAGTAATTATTTTCCAAAAAGTTTTGAAACTTCTGACAACTTTTATAACCAATCATGTCAGTAATCGATAATGGTATTTTTGCTTATTTGTATCGATTTATTTTGAAAGCAAAAAGTTCTATTTTTCGACAGATCGATTTTGTTTCTAATTAAAGACGTGAAAACGTTATAATTCGAGCGAAAATAACGAAAAATCAAAATCAAAAATCAATTTTCATCCCCTTTGAAATTGATTTCGTTTTTACCGAAAGAATTTAATATCCTTTTAAGTATTGTTGGGAATTGAAATAATTTAATATTTCTTTTTAATGAAACGAAATCATAAGACGATTTCAACTCTGCAAGAATTACCATTTCCGTTGACTGATCTGATTTGCCTATTCTGGCTACTTAAATTACCTAGTTAATCCTGACATACTAAGTAAAAATCGCCGAGACAAATGATTGTGTAGCGTCGAAGTGTATTGTAACTAATGAAACAAGCACTATTTTAAAACTGAATATATATATATATATATATATATATATATATATATATATATATATATATATATATATATATAAAGAATAAAATATTATTTTCAAATCATATTCCAAATAAAGAGTACACAATGGCACCAAAGTAGTTCTTATTGATGCAGACGATGTTTATTTTCAGTTAAACAATAGAACACAAACATTGATTTAAAAAGCATCTTTCTTAAGAAAGGGATTTCTCGAGCATCTTTCATTAGTACTCAGACAAAAAAAACAATACAAATGTCAAAAAATATCAAATTCGACAAAAGCAAAACAACATTACGTAATGTGCCATACGATGTGCCATACGATGTGCATATACGATGTGCCATACGATGTGACATACGATGTGCCATACGATGTGACATACGATGTGCCATACGATGTGCCATACGATGTGCCATACGATGTGCATATAGTTTCGCATTTCCTCGAAGTATTCAACATTGGAACTATACTTGTAACTTTTTGTTTTGATCCAAGATGACATTTTTTCGGACATAATAATAAAAAGATTATTATTATTATTATTATTATTATTGTTATTATTATTATTATTATTATGTACTCACTAAGAGTTCTCACACAGGCAATCAGTGATTGCTCACCGACAACCGGTGGTATTCCCTGGAGTCTGAGTTACAACAAGTCTCCCCAGATTTCCAGTATTCTCCACCTCTTTTTGATAGCCACCGCAAATAAACTTGCAGTATCACAACAGCCGTTTACCATTGATTTCTCGCTGATAAGGACCATTGGTCTTCTCTGGGATTTGGGTGGCAATAAGCCTCCCCAAGGTCCCGACAGTCTCTGTGGAGGTCTCATTGGTACAGTCCCTCCTTGATCTTTCCATCCTGCTTGGCCCATCACGACTATTTTGTGTGGTATCAGCCGAAGCTTGTGCCATAACTTTATTTTTATTTATTAATTCTCAGGGGGGGGGGGCGGGAGTTGATGAAATTTCTTGATGTTTCAGTTCCCTTGGTTTCATGTGATAGTGTTTTTCTGTTTTTGTTTTTTTTCTATTGCAACTTCTATGTGACTGGTTAGCGTTCGCAGTTTATGTCGTTTTGGTTTCCGCATTCGAAGATTTTCCTTAAGATTTCAGCTGTTGACATCATTGTCATCGGTTGTATGGTCTCAGTCTTCCCTTTCTTTTTCCAGTTTTTTTTTTCGGGAATGTTCCTAGTGCTCCGATAATTATCTGTATTATATTGACTTTCTTCGTGCTGTATATTCCTTTCAGTTCTCTGACAATTTCCGTGTATTTCTTTCGTTTTGCCGTTTCCTTGATCTTCTCCCTATGGACTACTGGGATAGCAAAATCTACGATTTGACAGGACTTTTTCTTATTGTTAACTATTATGACATCCGGTCTCCTTACTTGGATGAGTTGATAAGTTTTTATCTCCACGTTCCAGAGGAGTTTTTGATTTTCGTTATCCAGTACTTCCTCCGGTTTGTGTCTGCACCATTTGTCTGCAGTTGTTTGCACAGTTCCCAGTATACTGCTTTCCCCACACAGTCTGTTCTTGTATTCTGTTTGGGTTCGTTTGCTAACTTCTGTGATTTACCGTTTTGTCCCCGTCCACAGAATCTATATTTGCTGTTTTCCAGGGTTTTATCCATTTTAGCTTTGATGTTGCTTGTCCTAATCGTATTGTTTTGTGCAGCCGTCCGTAAAGATTCCGTTTCTCTGTTCAAGTGTCCTTTTCTTAGCCATGTCCAGCTGGATTCTTCTCTTGTCAGTCTTATGAAGCGTCCATGTAGCTGTTTTCTTCCCACTTTTCTTTCCTTGTCTGTTTGTTTCCGGCTTCGGTGCTTCCCGAGTTGTTCGTTGGGACGGTGTCTCTTGCTGCGTTGATTAACCTTTCTGTGTTCTGGATTATACATTTCTCCAGCTCTTTTTTTGTTTCTTTTACACCATCTTCTATACTTACCAGTCCCCTTCCTCCTTCGTTTCTTTTCGTGTAGAGTCTATCCCTATCGTCTTTTTGGTGTAATGCGTTGTGCATGGTCATTCATTTTCTTGTCCTCTGGTCAAGGTGCCTGAGTTCTTTTTTAATCCAGCCTATTAATTGTCCAGAGTATCTTATTCGTTATACTGCCCAGGTGTTTATTCCTTTTATTAGATTTCTGCTATATAAGTTCGTTTCTAAGAGTTTTCTTGTCATTCGCAAATATTCTTTTCCAATCTACTCGTTCATTTATGCATATTTGATGGTGTCTGCTTCCAGAACTCCCAAATATTTATAGCTATTCTGTTCACCTAGCACCCGCATCTCCTTTTGGTTCGGCAGTTCCATGCCATCTATTGTCCCCAGTGCACACTTTTCCATTCCAAATTCCATTTGAATGTCCTGGCTGAAGATTCTGCTCGTATTTATCAGCTTTTCCAGTTCCTTTTTGCTTTTTGCAAATAGTTTCAGCTTGTCCATGTACATCAGGTGGTTTATTCTTTGTTCTGTGTATCCGGCATTACATTTTCTGAGTATGTAGTTAAGTGGTATCATGGTAATTATGGTGATAGAGAGTCTCCTTACAAAATGCCTCTCTGTATTTTGATCTCAGTCAGGTGATGTTCTTCAGCTGTCAGTTCTAGTCTCCATGTTTCCATTGCTTTCTTAATAAGATTAATAATTCTGTCGGGTATCTTGTATATCTTTAGGCATTCAATTATCCATACTTGAGGAATTTTGTCGTAAGCTTTCTTGTAGTCAATTCATGCATGGATATGTTTTTTCCCTGCTTTTTACCTCCTTCAGAATCTTTCTATCTATGTATAGCAGATCATGCGCCCCTCTTTTACCTTTCTTTCAGTCCACGATTCTTCAGAGATTCGTAGATTGGTTCTCTAAGTTGGCCGTTAGGATACTCTACATTGTTGCTAAACAGGTTATTGCTCTGCAGTTGCTTGAGATCGTTCCCTTTTTGGCATCTTTTTGTATTAGCATTGCCCCTCATTTGGTAATCCACTCTGATACGTCTGTTTTGTGGATACACCCTCTCAGTTTCTGCGCTAGAATTTCATGTAGGGTCGTGAATTTTTACAACCGGTATGCATATATTCCATCGTGACCTGGTGGTTTCCAGTTTACCATTTTCTTTAGGGTTGTCTAAATGGTTTCTTCATTAATTTCTGTTTCTGTTCCTTTGTCAATTTCCTGTTTTTAAGCCACTTGGCTTTTTGGTTGTGTTTTTAAGCTTTTCCCATATCTTGCTCCAGAAGTGTTTTGTCTCTGTCAGGTCTGGGTGTTCTGTTGTTCGCTCTCCGTTTACGTTTTTCTAAAACTGACTTTCATTGTTTTCCGAGGTCAAATAATATTTGTGCTGTTCTGATTCGTATCTGTATCGTTCTAGTCTTCCTTTTATTGCTGCTATCTTTTGTTTTTGTTCTTCATGTTTCTTATTTAGTCTTACCTTGTGATTCATATTTCTGCTTTTCCATCGTTTCCTGTTCTCTTTCATCTTGTTTACGGTCCTAGCTTCTTTGCGAAGTTTGGTGATCTAGGTTTCCAGTCTGATTTCCACTCCAGGCTTTGTGGGTCCATTTTTTAGCTAGTCTTTTTATCTCTTTTAAGTTTCATACTTATTGATTTTGCTCTGCATATATGAAGTTGTTTAGGTCTGTGATAGTGTATGTTGAGATGTACACGAGTACTCTATTTACTTTCTCTGTTTCTGCTTTTAACTTCTTCCAATCTTCGTTCCTTAAGGATGGGAGCTTTATTTTGTTCTCGGGCATGAACCGTTTGATGTTTTCCACTTCTCTTGCTTCTTTCTCAGTTTGTTCTGTGGTTTCGTACTTTTCGCCCTCTTCAGTTTCACTGTTTATATTTTTCGAAAACGTGAAGTGGTGTTTCTTGATCTTGCACGCTATTTATATAAACATAAATGGCGTGGTAGGTAAAGAAACACAACTTGACGAAACCCCACAAAAAGAAGACGTATAAAGCATTATTATTATTATTATCATCATTATCATCATTATTATTATTATCATTATTATTATTATCATTATTATTATGTCATAGTAGTCTCAACTATTGGATGTTTTTAGTTGGAGTTTTTGTTTTTTGAACATTAAGTCTGACATTCAAGCTGTACATTAACACTTTCGCTGTTCCTAACAGACAAGCCTTTTGCAGACTTGGAAAATAAATTGTCTCGTCAATCTGTTTAAGCCATTTATGGTGGCTTTTGTTTATGGTTCCAAGCGTTTCAATTACACCGAGAATCACCTTTACTTCTTTACATTTCCATAGTCTAACTAATTCCTATTTTAGATCTTTATATATTTTTTTGTGTTCTTTCTCCCGCACTCTGGTATCGAAAGAGCATGCTATATCAATTATTAAGCAAGTTCTCTTGTTTTTGTTTAGAAAAATTAAGTCGGGTTTTGAATGATACATAACCTTATCAGTCTGTATGCGCATGTCCCAAAGAAGTTTGACATTATCGTTCTCCTGTACCACTTCTGGCTTATGCTCATACCACTTCTCATTGTGGTCCAATTCATAAAGTTTGCATATATTCCAGTATAGTACCTGAGCGACGTGTCTCCATTTTTATACTAGTGTTGTACTAACATTGAGCATTCAAATACAATATGCGCTAAGGTTTCTTCCCTTTGATTACACAATCGGCATATCGGTGATTCTGCAGTTTTGTCTATGTAATGTTATAATAATAATAATGATAATAAATAAAAAATAAAAAAATAAATAAATAAATAAAAAAAAAAAAAAAAAAATAAATAAATAAATAAATAAATAAATAAATAAATAAATAAACAATAATAATAATAATAATAATAATAATAATAATAATAATAATAATAATAATAATAATAATAATAATAATAATACTACTACTCAGGCTGGGTTGATTAACGTTTGTTTCCCTAAGGCTTATTTACTTACATATTTTAATCACACAAGATAAATAATCAAATATTCCTTGGTATTGGGATTGAGATATGTTTACAAAAAAACCCAATTGTTATAATTCGTCGTAATTTTGAATTAATTCACCATCTTTTACAAACTTTCTGTCTATTACTCTCTTCTTCTTTCACTTTGTTTGACTCCTTACAGTTTTACACACACACACACAACACACACACACACACACACACACACACACACACACACACACACACACACACACACACACACACACACACACACACACACCCTGTCGATCTGTTTTTATCTTTTTCTGTTTATTAAAAGCCAAAGCTATTACAATCTTCTTTTTTTAGTTAGTTGTATAAAATAGAAGATTGGAATGAGAGTGTATTATTAACAATAGTGAATATCATTATTACTTTTAGTGAGAGAATGAGAGTGTGTGTGTGTGTGTGAGAGAGAGAGAGAGAGGGAGAGTGAGGGGAGGGGGAGAGAAAGTGAGAGAGAGATGTAGAATATATAGATGTGTGTCCGTGTGTTTTTTCGAATTGATACGCGAATAGATTGAACTAAGCAGGTGCGGGTTTCTATATCGATCCTCGTGTCTACATGCTTGGAGTTTTAAGCATTATTATTTATCGGTTGAGATCTGGAACAGCCTCATAAATAACAGAAATGAAGAATCGGTCATATTCGAAAGTTTTAGCTTTTGTTCGTTAGTTATAAGTGTTCTTGCAAGGATCGGGCAAGTTCCGCCAACGAATAACGCTGGTCGTTATAATGGGACATTTTATTGATTGTACGATGATATTTCTTGACAGCCAACTGTTTCGCTGAGCTCGTTGTCGCCGATTATTGAAAAGGACCCACTTTTCGTCGCACGTCGGAATACGACCGGAAAAAAAGTGTCACAGGCAACTTGTCTTAAAATCAAACAACAAACGTTATAATTTCTCGTTTCAAAGAAATTTCTCATCAAGTCTAATGAAAATTCACACCCTTCTTTACTGCTCGACTCCGACGGTACGACTCTAAAATTGATCTTTTTGATACCCTTCTTGATCGTTAGGAAAAGTAACATGGAGCAATATCAGGTTGTGCCAGGACTTACGGCATTATGAGCAGGTGCATTGTCGTGGTCACGCAGACGAAGTACAGGGTGGGCCAAAATAAGGGTCCTATCTTTAAATTTGAATAACTTGAATTTGAATAACTTCCACAAAATAAAAGTTAAACTCACCAAACTTTATGTGTGTGTAGACTGACCCTTTCGAGATTTTTTGAAATAAACAAAACAAATTTTAGCCGAAAAACACTTCTTAAAACTTACAAAAACTAAAGTATTGTTTTTTACACTGTTTTGAGTTTTTTAAGCAAAAATAATGTTTTCTAAATGAGGGTACGTTCCTTAGGGCTAATACGGCTCATGCTTGCTTCGGAAGGGGTCCTTTACTTATTCTAAAAAAAAAAATTAAAAAAATCAATAAATAAAAAAGTTATGAATTTTTAAAAATAGGACCCTTATTTTTGCCCACCCTGTATGAACAACGGCATGTGAACGAAAGTGCAATTGTTAAAGAAAGCTCAGATTATACTTATATGCAATATTAGATTATACCACAATCTGTGTATCCACCTTTCGTTAATAATTCACACAGCACATTTAGTATTCATTTATTATGTTGTTTTTCAATATATTATTTTGATATTTCTCTCTCTATATATATTTCATATATTATTTTGTTTACCAAACATGTTAATGTGTAATTTGTATCTAAAAGTTCGAATCGTGATCTAGTTAGTACCATCGTCTATCCAATGTGGTTATATTTCATCTGTAACCATCAATAAAAACATCCGTTTAAAATTCACACGAATAAAAGATGAATTTTTTCCTTAACCGTCGGTGCATTGTATATATATAAATAAATCTCCGAAACAGTTAAATTGTAAACAGCTGATGATCCCCGTTTTAATATTTCACTCTTAAGTTGAGGACCCCTGTTTTTGTTTCAGTGTTAGGTACTTAAATCCTTTTTTTTTAATTATAAATTTTCCAACGAATAAGTTTGCGATATCTTGGATTTAGTTAGTTTCTCTGGGACTTTAAACTGCATTTTCCTGTTTTTTCTTTTGTTTAAAATGACACAAAGCTTCTTTAGAATATATATATATATATATATATATATATATATATATATATATATATATATATATATATATATATATATATATAAAACATTCAATGAATTAAAATATTACAATTGTTCCAAAAATTAGAACATCAAGTCCAGTATGGCGTACGATCGTTTCCACAACAGTTTGTAAATACTTTATTTTATTTTATTAATTGATAAAGCTAATCCAAAACGCACTTCATCAGCGCCTTTAGCAACACGTCTTACAGAAAATCAGAGAAAAAAAACAAAAAAACTCGTTGTAGATCAACATCCACTGCGAGAAAGAGTCAGCGGTTGATATGTTAGTAGCATAGAAGGGGAAACACACAATGCTTCCTATAAACCAAAGCACCGGCATGTATAATATATGCTGGAGTAAAGACTTCTATGCAAGCCAACCGTGGAAATGTAGAGGTTAATTGGTTAATTGTTTGCGTTGTCAAATACCAGTTATCTCGTCACAGGTTCACGGAATCGGATGAAAGTACGTACGAGAAAATGTTATATATATATATATATATATAATTTAAAAATATAATATATATAACATTTAAGATATAATATATATATATATATATATAACATATATAAATATACTATAACATTCATAATATAATATATAGATAACATTTATAAATATAATAGATATATCATATATTATTTTCATACAAAACATATATATATAATATATATGATATATATATATAATATATATTTTAAATATAAATTATATATTATATATATAATGTATATATATATATTATATATACAATGTATATAATATATATTACATATATATAATGAATATACAATATATATATAACATATAATGTATATATTCAATATATATTATAATATATTACATATTATATATATAATGAATATACAATATATAAAACTTATAAAGTATATATTCAATATATATTATATATATCATGAATATACAATATATAAAACTTATAAAGTATATATTCAATATATATTATATATATCATGAATATACAACATATATATATATATAATATGTACAATATATATATAAATATATTATATATATAATATGCATGTGTACAATATATGTATATATATATATATTATATATAATATACATGTGTACAATATATATATATATATATATTATATATAATATACATGTGTACAATATATATATATATATATTATATACAATATACATGTGTACAATATATATATATATATATATATATATATAAATCAAAACTCTCATCTCGAATAAATTAAGATTAGAAAGGAAAAGAGTGAACACACTTTTCTAATATATTTCACCAAATTCTATCAGAAAGCTGAACAACTTAATTCATCGACGGGCCGAACTCGTAAGCACCAAATGAATGGAACGACAAAACCTGGGTGGGAAATCAGACTTTAAACCCAGATCAATCAACTGCAATTAGATGCTAAAGCCAAAAATCGGATAAAAGTGAACAAAAAGTGATGGAAGAGAGGTAATCTGACTCACAACGAAGACAGACTAAATAAGAAACATGAAGAACTGAAACAAAAGATAACAGCAAAACAATATAGACAATACAGGTCTAAGTAGGACGTTCGAAAATAATGAAAGTCAGTTTTATCAAAACGTAAATGGAAGAAGAACAAGAAAAGAACAACCGGACCTGATAGAAACAAAATACTTCTGGAGCAAGATATGGGAAGAGCGACAATACCACAACAAAAATGTTGAATGGCTGAAAAACATAAAAGAAGAAAATTTAAGAAAAAACGGAAACCGGAATTACCAAGAATAAACACCTAAGGCAACCCCAAGGAAAATGGCAAACAATTAAGCACCAGGCTACATTGGAATACATGCATACTGGTTTTAAAAATTCACTTCCCTACATGAAAGACTAACGAGAAGACGTATCCAGAAAACAGACGTACGAAAATGGATTACGAAAGGAAGAACTACGTTAATACAAAATAGACACCGAAAAGGAAACGATCACAATCACCTGTTTACCAACTATGTGGAAAATCCTAACGGCACAACTGAGAGGACAGATCTACCATTCCTTAAATAATCGTGGACTACTTCCTGACGAAAAGAAAGGATGCAGGAAACGGAAACATAGAAACGCATGACCTACATCAACAGATCCGGAAGTAAAATGCAGAAAAAAAGACTTAGCCATAACATGGATCGACTACAAGAAAGCCTACGACAGAATCTGTCAAGCATGGATTTTGTAAATTTTTAAGCACTCAATAGTGCTTAAAAATTTACAAAATCAACAAGTCATTATGAATTTTTGAACACAGCTGTTAGGCGTAAGGGTGGGTAATGTGGACTATATTTTATCTTGATATCAACCTTCCTGAGGTGCCATAAAAGTGGTGTAAAACTGTTTGGGAGATTAATTTTATCCGTCTTAGGACGGGTATTCTTTTAGTTTAGTATAATAATCGATTATTTGTTGCATAAAATCAATTTAATATTTTTGTCGGATATTTTTGATTCCTAACAGCAATGATAAAATTGAATATTTTATGAGCATAAAAACAAAATTATGTTGAAGTAAGTTTACGTTTTGTTATGGTAGCTTGCCATTACGGACTACTTTAACTCAATAAAAACACTAGGAAGGAATTATCTTATCTGTCGGGCTGAGGTATAGGTCCTGGGTAGTCGTAAGAGGATCACCCTCCCGGCCTTTAACTCCCTTCTTTAAGATGAAGTAAGTTTATTACTTACTGCTTGAGGCTCCCTGACCGGAGAATGCCGACGGGTATACCCATGCTATTTTTTTATACACCAGAGTGCTCCTCCTTTAGGAGCGCTGGCTTTACTTTTCCCTCACCTTGCTGTCCTTGTACCACACATTGCTGCGATAGGAAGCAATTAAATAACTGGAACTACACCGATCCGTGCGGTCTTTCGGTAACTTTAGTTTCTTAGAGACTTCGGACTGGTAAATACCAGTCGAGGATTCGTTTTCAACAATCAGTCCGGCAGGAACTGGGCCATTTCGGTTGTCTTTTATTTGTCGGGCTGAGGAATTAAATACCTGGACCCACACCAGTCTATACTGACAGTCAAGACTGACGTACAACCACTTTTGTTCTCTGTTGTATTAGACCTTTTTTCAATATACTTGTTTCTCTAAACTCCGAGATCATTTTTCCTCCGGTCCCTTTACAGACCAACAACAGTTTTGTTGACCATTAAAAACTTAAAATAGAAAGAAAATGTCAAATTTTATACAACAAAACTATTTCATAAAAGATATTTTAGCATATTTCATTTAGGTTTTAAAAAAGTTCTTACTATTTCTTTCTCACGGTTTTGAGCATACGTAGACCATATCATCACGTAGATCATATCATCACGTAGATCATATCATCACGTAGACCATATCATCACGTAGACCATATCATCACGTAGATCATATCATCACGTAGATCATATCATCACGTAGACCATATCATCACGTAGATCATATCATCACGTAGATCATATCATCACGTAGACCATATCATCACGTAGATCATATCATCACGTAGACCATATCATCACGTAGATCATATCATCACGTAGATCATATCATCACGTAGATCATATCATCACGTAGATCATATCATCACGTAGATCATATCATCACGTAGATCATATCATCACGTAGACCATATCATCACGTAGATCATATCATCACATAGACCATATCATCACGTAGATCATATCATCACGTAGACCATATCATCACGTAGATCATATCATCACGTAGACCATATCATCACGTAGACCATATCATCACGTAGACCATATCATCACGTAGATCATATCATCACGTAGACCATATCATCACGTAGATCATATCATCACGTAGATCATATCATCACGTAGACCATATCATCACGTAGACCATATCATTACGTAGACCATATCATCACGTAGAGTTAGCAAGGGAGAGATACTCCTTATACTAAAGATCCACTCATATTGCAATTAAAACCAAGAAAATCTTTTTCAAAAAGTTTCTTTTTTTTAATAATATTATCTGGTGCAGCAATTTGCTATCGCTACTCCTAACAGCAAAACTATTGATGATGAAGTTTAATAGTTTTATAAGCCATTTTCGTTTTTTTTTAATATGTTGAAGTCTGGTTTAGTTGACAATTGACACCATTAAATAGTAACACATGTAATATTTAATACAAGAAAATGAATGGAAATCTCACTCATTAAGAATGTTGTTTCGTAAAATTCGGAAAAACCTTAGGTAAGCAAACGTTGGTTTAGTCACATTTACTACAATGATGAATATAAGTTGGCATGATGGCGTGCGTAGGAATGTAAGTAATCATTCTCATTGGTTGCTTTATGAAATCTTTTAAAAGTCTGCTTTCTTGTCGGAATGTATAAATAGAATGTCTAAAAAGGGAATACAGTTATCTATTTCGTTTTCAAAAACATAAAATCAATGATTTCTTCGACCTTATTGTGTCTGTTCACCGATGTCTTCGATCTGAATGTTTTCAGGGTGAAATATTAATATATTCTTGACGTATCTGAAGTATGTAGGTTTTTTCATGCGGACTTATTGAAACGGACATTTTGAAATGGACATTTTGAAATGGACATTTTGAAATGGACATTTTGAAATGGACCTGCTTGGAAGAATTCTAAAATAGATAAACAACTACGCATATGATGTTTTTTATTTATTTAATGTCTTCCGGGATTTTCCTAAAAAAACGTAAAGACTTCCGACTCACCCGACTAGCAGCAATATCCCACCCCTTCACTGCAGAGATCCCTAGATGCCGGAGTATTTTCTATTCTAATAGTTTCTTTTCTCGGACGGCTTGCCTTCGGAATTCCATCCCTGCTCTCTATTTTCCCGACCGTACCAACATGCAAAAATGTAAATGTAATGTGAACAAACATCTTGCCACTCCACACTCACATTGTCTCGTACAAATTTGGCACCAAACACAGTAGTCCCTTAAGATATATCATATTTTAATGTTTTTTTCTTTCGAAAAAATCACTAAATCTTCCCAGGAAATACTTATGTTACAAAATGGACGATGGTAACACGGTTATCCTAAATACATCATTATAAATTACACATGAGCTGCTGCGAGAATTGCATAGTTCTTGTGTCAGTTTTAATTCGGCGCCTTCACTTTAATCAAGGGAGGCGCGAGAGCGCTCTATCCCTTAATGAACTCACGAATGGCCTATGCTGGAACTCTCATTTCTTTGATCAATCATAACTCAAAATCCAATAAACCAAATTAGTTAAAACTTTGCACAAAATTTTTATTTGATAGGTTCTATAAGTGTGTAGAATTTCAGCATCATTAGTCAAGGCAACCCAGAGATCCAGAAAGTTCAATCATGAAATCATGTTATCTGTGTGTACGTACGTACGTACGTATGTGCCACCCTGTATCTCATCAATTATTTGATGGATTCAGCTGATTTTTGGTAGAGATAGAGGTTCTAGGGTCTAGTTGATGGCATTTTAATTTCAGTTTACCATATACCTTAGTTTTCCAGAAAAAAATAAACTAAAAAAATTACTAGTCTACATACAGTTTATTCTGATAAATTCAACTGATTTTGGGCAGAGATAGAGGCTCTGGGCTCTAGTTGATGGCTTTCTAATTTCAGTTTACCAATATACTGCAGTTTCTCAGAAATTTTCAACAAAACTTTAAAAATGACTAGTCCACATACACTTTCTTCTATATCTCATCAGCTATTTGATTTGTATCGTTTGTGTGTCATTTTATAAGAATAGAACACGGATACTCAATTACTTCACTTCAATAATTGTTCCACAACAGCAAGTGAGAATTCTAAAAATCATCAAATAAAATTAATCTTTAAAAAATAGACGACATAATATTACGTGGTTCCATCCTCCTTTCTCTAATGATATTTAAACGAACATCTTTAAAGAATTTTAAAAACAATTTGATGACAATTTTAGAATCCCACATAAATATTATTATACTCAACTGTGCTTACTCTGAATACTTGTATTATATTTTCTAATCGTAGAAAAATTTATATAATCCAACCAAATGATAATAACACCTTATCATCACATGTCAATATTTGCCCTTTAGATAATAACTTTTTACATTTTATTTCAGTAAATAAGTTCTCAGAAACCAGAGGGCTCCTTTCTTGAGCTAATACTTGATTTCTATATGAGATACATATAGATCCGAGTGTTAAATCAAGATTTTCCTCTAAAACGTTGAGTTAGTAAAGAGGTGAAACAACATTAATTTCCCTTCCCCAATTGACCTGTTAACTATGTTATATCTTTCTTTTGGTTTTACCTGATTTCAGGACAAAAATTCATCTGGTTTGGTGGAATATCCAGCTCAGGGCTGTTGCTTGAGTGAACATAGGAGAAGGGGTATCATTCCTCGTATGAGCCAGTGTATAGCTGTGTCGAGGAGATCTTATTTGGGCTTCGAATACTATGTTATTTTTAATATTTGGTCAGAGTTTACATGTAGGGAGAAGTATCTTCATGTCAGATTATACTTACATAGCCTTGTACAGAGAGACGAAAGACACTCGAACATAATGTCTAGTAGGTAATTCAAACTCTATACATGATGATGTGATTTATAAATGCATAGCCAGAACGTGGTGCTACTATTCGATTCCACATTAATTAAATAACGTATTTCAATACATAAACTCAAGATATGAAGGCATTATTTCACTTTCTGGTTATATCTGGAAACTAAGTAAAAAAGGAAATACATATCAACGGAAATTGTTAAAAAATTGTCATCATATAAACCTGGTTCAAGTTCTTGTCCCCTCTCTGAAACTGACATCTTAACAATTATTTAGTTCGATTCCACTGTTAAATCACTGTTCTGAATGTTTCGATTAGATTTGACTAATATTAACCACTTTAAATATTATTAGCCATGAATTTAGTATTTCTATAATCATAACCCTTAAGTTATAATTACAGTATTCTTAGGATTTAATGTTTTACAAGTAACTGCCTTCTCCTACTTCACTTTAATTGATACATTTGATATAGATTTATACATTTGATCATGTAGTTTACTTAACCCATGATATGCTGGTACCTGTCTCCACATATGATTATGACTAATAATCAACATTTTTTGAGTTGTTTTTTTAAAAAAATAAGATTAACATTATTTCTTAATTGAAACAATAAATAACCATACGATTACAGTCCATAGTTGCAATTTTCTTGCATATGCAATTAATTAATATAATATTTCCATCCTGTTAATCTCTTGTATACTTTAGGTTAATCAATTTCCCTTTCACTGTGATTTATAATTTTCGTACTAATCTACAATGTGGATTAATATCTGTGTGTGTGACCGGCAGAGATATGTGTAATTATGTATCTTTATATGTATATATACGTATTTGCATTTGTTTGGTCTTGTGTATATAGATGTATAATTTTATGTATGTAAAGTGAGTGTGAAGTTGCATGTATATGTGTACTTTTATATATGTGTGTGCATGTATATGCATGTGGATGTACGTTTGTCTCTCCATCTCAAATTTAAAGGCATTTCGCATAACATTTCGCACTGATGTTGTATGGTTTTCATTTGGCAACGAACTCTAATGACGGAATTTTCGTGTTGCTATTTGAATTTGTTAAAAGTATGTTTGAAATTCACATAGAAACATGTGTAAGTTTTTCTTTACTCCGAAGTGACATCAAATCACATCAAATCACATCAAATCAACGTATAATATAACTCTGATCTGTACTTTTATTTATTACTTTTATTGTATATATTACATTTTTCAAATAACTATTTAAAGGTTTGAATATTGATCTTCATTTTGCTTTGGAATTTGATTTCCATAAGAATCGATCTGAACTATATAAAATAATTGTTTTTCACACACACCACACACGCGCACATAGACAGACAGACAGGCTGTTTCGCTGTATTACAGCTCTCCAGTGTGGCTAGACAAGCAAGGGATATAAACTCTACCGTCTAGTCGACAGACGGCGCTCCTACCGATTCGGCTATCGTTCAGCATCTGCTGTGAGTAAGCAAAATCTCAATGTAAACATTGTCAATTACCTGAGTGCTTCATTTGTTTACACAAAGAGCTATGTATTTACACTTACCAGAGAGCTCACCCCAAGAAAGGGGGCTATATGTAGTCACGCACACATAATAATTAATTAAAACATTTATTATTCAATAATTATATATATATATATATATATATATATATATATATATATATATATATATATGTGTGTGTGTAGTGAAGTAGTCGGGTATACTGGAAGTCGGGAATTAAATCGGGTAGAAGCAGAAGCAACGGAGAAGAAGTCAAATAAAGTGAATTGAATCGCTAAATAAAATAGGTCGATAGATCGAATCGAACGCCACAAGACGCACTCGCGCCCTCCCTCTTATACTTTCGCATAGACGCTTGTCTTTTTCTTAGAAAAAAACAGAACAAAGAAAGAAAAAGAGGGAGAAAAAGAATAAGTATACAACTTTTTATTGATTTAAACATGTTTGGCTACACATTTGCAGATATATTTCAGTCAAAACTATAAATTAGCTATTTTAGCAAGTGATGCTTATTGTTTATCTATAAAATACTTAAATTAACTCATAGATAATTCTCATTTCATAATTTACTTCATTAATATTGTGAGTATCTATTTATTTCATTTGAATACGAAACTAAGTGCGGAGTTAATACAAATTATGTATTCCATATAATTTTTTTCCTTATTCCCTAACATTTAAATTGGTACAATACCATAATGGTTCATATTTAAAATAAGGTAAATTTTCTAACCTTTATGCAAAAATTAGTTTATAATTTTGTGCTCTTCGTAATAGGCTATAATTTTAAAATATTTAGATTCTAAACTCACGAATGTCACCTAAAGTTGTTATGGTATTTATGATTTTTTATAACGAAACCAATCTATTTTAGATATTTTCCCTGTCGGATGTCGTTACCTACTAATAGGTGATGTTTAGGCGTTAGATGAATATTTTTCAATAAAGCATATTTATTTTATCACTTCTAAAAACTACATAAACCATTACATGTTCTCTCCTCAAGTTATTCGGAACATCTAAGCTTCTCTTTTAAGTTATACTATAATCCATATTACGTTTAGATAAGTTTTTATTTTCTGTATTCAAAATTATCGTCTCACATTAATTGTACGTCAGGCTGTAGTCTTATTTTCAATTTGATGGTAGATAATCTTAGTAAAAAAACTAACGCATTCTCATCAATGTTAGGTTAACAATTTTTGCATGTATCACTATTGAAGGAAATGATGTGGGCTATTTTTGTGAGAATATCTAAGTGATTCATCAGTTGGAAACACTAGTTTGTAGACAATGCTTGGTGGAACATTGGTACGTTCCTCGGCTACTGAGTCAAACATAACTTTCGTATCGGGGTTCGAACCGAAAATGTCTCCTCCTATACTGAATATTGCATATTTGGCATTAAACACATGTCCATATGGGTTTATTTTGAAAATAATATTTATTTATGATTAATTATATATATATATATATATATATATATATATATATATATATATATATATTAGTACGAAATTATACCTAAGGCAAGTTACACAGAAACATTTGCTTTACTAACGCACTATTTAAGTAAATACTGAATATATATATATATATATATATATATATATATATATATATATATATATATATATATATATATATATATATATACTAGCAGGACTCGGGTCCCGGCATTGTCCGGGTGAAATAGAAAAGAATGTTATCCACAGATTTCATAATGTCACGGTGTAACTGTAAGTAATCTATGTAATAAAAATAGGATTAGTCCATAAGTAATAAAAATAGGATGAGTCCATAAGTAATAAAAATAGGATGAGTCCATAAGTAATAAAAATAGGATGAGTCCATAAGTAATAAAAATAGGATTAGTCCATAAGTAATAAAAATAGGATGAGTCCATAAGTAATAAAAATAGGATTAGTCCATAAGTAATAAAAATAGGATTAGTCCATAAGTAATAAAAATAGGATTAGTCCATAAGTAATAAAAATAGGATTAGTCCATAAGTAATAAAAATAGGATTAGTCCATAAGTAATAAAAATAGGATGAGTCCATAAGTAATAAAAATAGGATTAGTCCATAAGTAATAAAAATAGGATTAGTCCATAAGTAATAAAAATAGGATTAGTCCATAAGTAATAAAAATAGGATGAGTCCATAAGTAATAGCTTGCAAATCGTGTTAACGCAAATATGTCACATTTTCAACCAATATCCGAAATGTATTTTCTTTAAAATAATTTATGTCGTTTATATCAATTGTTTTTATGAAATTTGTTGCTAAAATTGTATTTATGTAGAGGTTGTTTTTTGTCACGCGGACTTAGGCTTATATATTTTTTGACACATGGACATGACAGCAGGAGATAAATAAATATACTAAAAAAGTACATAAATTGTTTTAAAACAAATACACTTGAGATATTCGTCAAAAACATGTTTTCTTTTTACCTATCTATTTGTGGCATAATTATGTTTAGCTGATGTTTTAATGTTGGTAATTTACGTGATTAAAATAGGATTAATCTATAAATATTTTTTATTTTGCTTGTGCTAGATGAAATTCTATTTGTTGTATTTTGTAGGTTGCCATACAACTGGCACACTTTTGCTAGGTACCCCGTAGACAATTGTCTTGTCCTTCGGGACTTGATTTACGCCGGTCTATGGGTCTGTCCTGTGCAGTTCTAGGAGGTCCACACTCCCAGGCTTCGCCTCCCCTCATTGGGGAGGAGTAAGTTTATTGCTTACTGCCTGAGGCGCCCCTACCGGGGCAGCCCAGGCAATTTTTGATGGTCAGAGTGCCCACCTCTCGGGCGCTGACTTTTCAACCCCCACTTTCCCGACCCGAGCTTGGGTCGCGTCCTACTTGTGGGAGTAGGATAAAACTGGCCTTGTGCCTAACTCCTGGAGAGGAGTAAATAAAATACAAACTTAGAGTTAGGTCGTATTTTTTTCTGCAACACTTAATTCATGTCGGAGGTAATTAAACATATATAAAACTCAGCAACATGATAATGAGCTGTCGAATGTAGAAGATTGCAAAAAAATAAAAATTGTTTGTATCCCCTCCCCGCGCTAAAAATACGAAGGAAGAAAATAACTGTTTATTCTAGTAAAAATGTTGGGTACTTGTACAGTTTTTTTTAACCAGACAAAACGACTTTTTGTTCGGCATGTTCCGGCCGTCTACGTAAAATAGAAAGATTCTGAAACGCTTGTTCTTTACAATCTTTAGTTTATTGAGAAAAAAAGCAAATTTCTCGACGAAAAAAACAAAACAAATGTAACTTTTAACTTTCTCGTGAAAATAAAAAAATATTTCATGGAATTGTTTTCGTAAAAAAAGTAAATTGTCATAAAAATAAACATACAGTGAGTGTTTTTCTTTCAATATATAATTATGTTGAAAAGTGATCGTGTTTTGATTTTGACGCCGGTTCATTTTCATTCGGCTTTTGCTGGCTGTTCCAGCAGCCAACAGGAGACAGACAAACGAAGCAAATACACGGGACTTGTCAAAAAACTGAAAGGGATATGGAACATGAAGAAAGTCAATATAATACCAATAATCGTAGGAACACTAGGAAGAGTCCCGAAAAGCCTGGGGAAAAGACTTAAAGAAATTGGATTTAAAGGGAAGACTGAGACAATACAACGGATTACAATGATGAAAAAAGGTGAACTATTAGGAAAATCCTCGAATGCTGAAACCAACCAACATAAACTGCGAACGCTAACCAGTCACATGGAACTTGCTATTGAAATAAATCAAACACATATAAAGAACACCACAACATGAACTTAAGGGAACTGGAACTGCAAGAAATTTTAGCAAGTGCTCCCCCTCCCCCCCCCCAAAAAATAAGTGAGTGCACCATTTTTCGGTTGATACCACACAACATATTTGTGAGGTGTCAATTTTTATAAAAACGACAAGAGCAGAGACCAATGAACATTCCTGGGCATGGCTAAGAAAAGGACACCTGAACAGAGAAACGGAATCTCTACTGAGAGCTGCACAAAACAACGCGATTATGACCAACTACATTGAATCTAAAATAGATAAAACCCAGGAAAACAGTAAATGCAGATTATGTGAACAAAGAGACGAAACAGTAAATCACAGAAATGAATGCAGCAAAGTAGACCCAAAAGAATAAAGAACAGGCACAATTGCGCGGGAAAAGCAGTACACTAGGAACTATGCAAACGACTGCATTCCGAACACGTGAACAAATGGCACAAACATAAACCAGAGAAAGTACTGGAAAACTAAAATCACAAAATCGTCTGGGACATAGAGGTGCAAACAGATAAACTCATTCAAGCAAGGAGACCGGATGTGATAATAGTCAACAAGAAGGAAAAATCCTGCCAAATCGTAGATTTTGCTGTTCCAGAAGATCACAGAGGAAAAATGAAGTAAACAGAAAAACAAAGCCAATGCACGGAACTTGACAGGGAATTGAAAGGGATATGAAACATGAAGAAAGTCAATATAATACCAATAATCGTAGGAGCACTAGGAACAATCTAAAAAATCTGGAAAAAAGACTGGAAGAAATTGAAATTAAAGGGATCACTGAGACCATACAAAGGACGGTAATGATAAACACAGCTGAATTTAAAAAATATATATATATATTAGTTCAAAACACCGTCTCTATTTTGTTGTTAAAAGAAACCCAGATCTCAACTATTTATGTGATTCGACGTCGGATGGATTTTCTTGCAAAACCGATTTATTCCTTCGTTGAATTGTCTTTCGAAAAATGTCAATGAATGATGTTACATGAAGAAAATATTACAATAATTCAAATAAAAATGAAAGTTAAAAAAACTCCCGGGAAACGCCGAGTAGTTACGACTATTCTATTTCTAGATTTTTATTTTGTTGCCGATCATTTTTAGAATGAAAAGGATTTGTTAAGTCTATTTTTGTGTCTATTTTTTCATGGGAAACAATTACTTATTTAATCAATCAATTATTTAATCAATCAATTATTTAATCAATCAATTATTTAATCAATTAATTATTTAATCAATCAATTATTTAATCAATTAATTATTTAATCAATCAATTATTTAATCAATCAATTATTTAATCAATCAATTATTTAATCAATCAATTATTTAATCAATCAATTATTTAATCAATTAATTATTTAATCAATTAATTATTTAATCAATTATTTAATCAATCAATTATTTAATCAATCAATTATTTAATCAATCAATTATTTAATCAATTAATTATTTAATCAATTAATTATTTAATCAATCAATTATTTAATCAATTAATTATTTAATCAATTATTTAATCAATCAATTATTTAATCAATCAATTATTTAATCAATCAATTATTTAATCAATTAATTATTTAATCAATTAATTATTTAATCAATTAATTATTTAATCAATTAATTATTTAATCAATCAATTATTTAATAAATCAATTATTTAATCAATCAATTATTTAATCAATCAATTATTTAATAAATCAATTATTTAATCAATTAATTATTTAATCAATCAATTATTTAATCAATTAATTAATCAATTATGAAATTAAAAATGCAGTAGGATAAGGTACTAAAACTAACTTTTAAAAAATCCTATTAAAAATATTTAATTACGAAAGTAAATCCACCAGAATGCTTTTCGGGTTACTTCGTAAACAAGTCAGCCATTTTAATCTTTGTTGGAAGAATAAAAAAGAAATAATTACTTTGTAACGCTTTGAAATTTGAAAGGAATTTGGAAGCATTTAAACTGTCGATAGGAAAATCATTTCTGGTTGTAAAATTCTTAGCAGATCGTCATGCATTAGATATTGAAAGTTTTTTATGCATTTTATAAATATAGTTTAAAGCAACATTATCTGAAGTAAATTGGAGTTTTATAACAATTTGTCTCAATTAATGATTTACTGACCAAACGATGCAATAGTGCAATCGCCTGTGTGTCTGCATTTGCATCCGGCTAAAACGAAAGTAATATCATCGAGATTTCAAACAAGGGAACGACATCTGCATCTGAATGCAACATGTTCGCTGCATGTTCGTTGCACAAAATCATTCCTATAAACTTTATATGAACGAAGGGTTTTGCGAATTAAAATTAAATGTAATAATAACATTAGCAATAACGAAGAGTGGGATAGATAGTTAGATAGATAGATGCATAGTAGAAAGAGAAGAGGTAGAGAGAGATACACAGATAAGTAAACAGAGAGAGAGAGAGAGAGAGAGAGAGAAGAGAGAAACCTAGAAAGAGAGATGGTAAGACACGTATATAGACATAGAGTACATATATAGAAACAGACGGAGAGAGATAGAGAGATGGAGAGAGAGAGAGAGAGAGAGAGAGAGCGAGAGTGTGGATAAGAAGAGAGAGGTGGGAAGGGGGGGAAGGGCTGAAACGCATATCACTTTGAAAACAAGACGCTATTTTCGTTGGCGCAACGACGGGTAAGCCATTCGTAAACAAAGAGGGACAGAAAGTAGGAAGACAGACGTGAAAAGGGAGATTGGCC
>OY744554.1:22879014-22881514 GCA_963556195.1 Sepiola atlantica | reverse complement strand
TGTTTCTAATATTTATTTTTCTAATATTTGTTTTCTAATATTTGTTTTGTTTCAAAATCGGCAAGTTAATTTTTCAAATTATTTGTGTGATCTTTCAAAGTAATGAACGGTACTATCGTTTTGGAAAATTTGGTAATTTATCCATTGCTTAATTTGATGTACATTTTATTATCGAATATGAATCCGAACAAGCTTTGAACTTGTGTCTATAAATCTTACATTTGAGCTTAGCGATGGTATATACACCATTATACACTAGTGCCATCGTCATCGCGAGCATGTTCTCTTTTTCTGCTGACAAACTCACTCGGAAACCGATGTTTATAAAAAGGTTTATTCAAAAATACACGCAGTCACAGACATACACCAGAGAGACAGGTCCCTTGAATACGCGTGAAAGAGGGGGAGAGAAGGAAAGGGGGAGAGAGATACAGACAGATAGATAGATGGATAGCTCGTCTCGCTAAATCTAGCCATTTGCGTCCCCTACGAGTGTGGATATCACCTCGGACATGTCTTTCACCGTGAAATATCGTCAGCTAAGATACAGAATTCTCCGGTCGAGAGTCACGAGGTTTGGTTTGCTTTTAGGCCCCTTCACCTTTAAAAGTGCCAATCAAACTTTCTACTCATTGAAGGCCTTCGTTATGTTACATGAAGCGAGATCATGTAAAGCTGGCGCCGGCTTAACCATATAACCCTAACCCTAAACTCTACCCACTTGCCAATCGGACCTTACGGTTAAACACAAATCGGATTTGTAAAGATAATTCAAATATCTTGCTTTCTAGACGATATGTGTTTGTTTATTTACATTATTAAACCACGTCCTCTTTAAATCTGTGGGACGATGATACAGTTAACTACTAATTAAGTAAACAATGGATTATATATTTCCGACAATAATTTTTATGTATTCCACAATTTTTTGGTGGACAAAACGTATTTGCGTAGTTAATTTAATTAGTCAATGAAACAGTTTCATCATTATATTCTACTGGATTGCGATCATAGAAACTCTTAATGAAAATGACTCAAATAGGTATTTGATGTGCAGTGGCTTATAAAAGATTTCTATTCATTTTTTATTTTTATAAATAAACATTATTTGATAAAGGTCATAGGACTTTTCTTACTATCACAATTATAATATCACCTATAATATAAATACTGTATTGTTTTAAGTTTCGTACGTGAAGAAATTAATTATTTTCCTTAGAAGTAACCGTGAGGATAGCGTTCGTATTTAGTTCCAATATTTTATGCAATTTTTGGGGTTCAAACCTCACGTTCGACAGTTGTTTATTTATTTTATTTTTTCTCTAGTGTTCCAGTTATAGTACAGCCGATATCTGTCATCATAAATCTAAATAAATCTTTCTTTTTTTTATCAAAAAATCGATGAAAATATATAATAAAATATCATTATATATATAATAAAATATAATTAAATATATAATAAAATATAATTAAATATATAATAAAATATAATTATATGTTGTTAACATCTAATCACGTACGTTTATCTTTTCCATAGGCTGACCTATATTTTTTTCGAATGTGAAGACATTCTTCAGTTTTGTCCGAGAAACAAATAAATTACAACAAACACATACGCTGAAGTATTAGTTTTGTTTTTAACTTCTATTAAGTCTATGTTTCAATATTTATATGTATAAATAACTCATATCTAGAAATAAGTACAATTTATGCATACATACATACATGATGATTACCACTTCTTTACAGAATAAGGTCAACCCTTACAATGTCCGACTGTGGTCGCGCATATTGTTCAGCAGGCCCAGTTTATTTTTACAGGTTTCCATCGCCGTGGGTCTTGTAGGGATATCTGTACATGTAGATGGCCATGCTCTGCGTTTGTACGACATGCAAAGCATGTTCTCCTTCTACAAAGTCTGGTTTCAGTGACAAGCCGAAGCAAGATAACTGAGAGACAATGTAGAGCACAGACAGGTTTTATATCGGAGTTTCCGTCTCATAGATGGATGATCTAACGAAATCTATGGGTCCATCTCGCCGATTTATATAGAAAGGTAGAAAACTTTTATATTCCTTCATTTAAAATATGAGTTACCTCCTCTACATTATTTGAAGTGAGCTTAGGAATGTGGGTGACTTTATTCGACACCGAAATTTCAGATTTCAGATATGACCTATTTCTTCCCACGACAGTCTCTATATGAATGACAATATGAATGATTTAAACAGTTATTTATTATTATTAAACGAATGAATGTATCAGTATTGCTATTCTGTAAGAGTGGCGAAATTTGCTGTTCATAGAAAAAATGGCTTCCATCTGTAATTGGCATTTGCTGCAGAAAAAATGTCTCTCCTGAGTTGGAAAAATTGTATTTGCAAAGAGCTTAAAGCGAATTAAATTATTTTCTTTTTAACAACATGGACCAATGCTAATGAAAAGTAAATGGCTATTCAAAATTATATTTTGATTTAGGACGGAAGCTATTGAGGTTTG
>OY744554.1:22836514-22874014 GCA_963556195.1 Sepiola atlantica | reverse complement strand
ATATATATATATTGTTACATATATATATATTATGGTACATATATATATATATATATATTGTTACATATATATATATTGTTACATATATATATATGTATATATATATTGTTACATATATATATATTGTTACATATATATATATATTGTTACATATATATATATATTGTTACATATATATATGTATATATATATATTGTTACATATATATATATTGTTGCATATATATATGTATATATATATATTGTTACATATATATATATATTGTTACATATATATATATATTGTTACATATATATATTGTTACATATATATATATATTGTTACATATATATATGTATATATATATATTGTTACATATAAATATATATATTGTTACATATATATATATATTGTTACATATATATATATATTGTTACATATATATATTGTTACATATATATATATATTGTTATATATATATATTGTTACATATATATATATTGTTACACATATATATATATTGTTACATATATATATATTGTTACATATATATATATATTGTTACATATATATATATTGTTACATATATATTCCATGAAAAATTGCCAGTATACTGAAATCATATGCCCTTAATAGGGTTAAGATGAAAATTCATATACACTAAATGCACAAAAGCAAAGTAATTCATAATTTTTTACACTTTTATTGTCATTAAGGGTATGACTACATATCAACCAAACCATTTCATTATCACATCACTACAGTAAAAATCTTAATGCATGAGTGGATGAAGTGTGTGAGGTGCGCTGAAGAAAAATTCCTACCTGTAAAATACATAGCCCTGTTGTGCTCGCATACCTTTAATGACAATAAAAGTGTACAAATTTGGGAATTTCCTTGCTTTTGTACATTTAGTGTATATGAATTTTCATCTTAACCCTATTAAGGACATATGATTTCAGTTTACTGGCATTTTCATGGAATGTCACTACTTTTGTAAAGGCTTCTCGTAACTGATATTGTTGGTCGTTTGACTAATCAATGTTTCTTCCAATATTCACAGGTAAATATTTTTTTAATAATGGTGAGTGTATATTTACGCATGATACAATTCAAACTAGAACAACTTTTTTCAAACTTTACCATGTATTCATTGCAAACAATCAATGGTGATTCAATCATTTTACAGTCAGTGTGTTTGAAAATTGACAAGGACACAATGCAAAACTATTCAATTTGAATGAAATAAATAAATCAATCAAACATTTTTAGAGCAGGGAGAAATATAATAAAGTTATTCACAATAGTAAACAATAAAATATTCAGTGTACAAAGGAAAACAAAATACAACCTCTATCTGAGCCATAACACAGGTGAATTAATCAAATAGCTGATGAGATATAGAAGAAAGTGTATGTGGACTAGTCATTTTTAAGGTTTGTTTAAATTCTGAGAAACTACGGTATATTGATAAACTGAAATTAGAAAGCCATCAACTAGAGCCCAGAGCCTCTATCTCTGCCAAAAATCAGCTGAATCCATCAAAAAGTTGATGCGATACAGAATAAACTGTATGTAGACAAGTAATTTTTAATTTTTTTTTTTAATTTTCTGGAAAACTAAGGTATATGGTAAACTGAAATTAAAATGCCATCAACTAAACCCTAGAACATCTATCTCTGCCAGAAATCAGCTGAATCCATCAAATAGTTGATGAGATACAGGGTGGTACATACGTATGTACACACAGATAACATGATTTCATGATTGAACTTTCTGGATCTCTGGATTGCCTTGACTAATGATGCTGAAATTCTACACACTTATAGTACCTATCAAATACAAATTTTGTACAAAGTTTTAACTAATTTCGTTTATTGGTTTTTGAGTTATGATTGCTCAAAGAAATGAGATTTCCAACAGAGGCCATTCTTGAAGTCTATTAAGGGATAGAGCGTTCTCGCGCCTCCCTTGATATATATATATATTGTTACATATATACATATCGTTACATATGTATATATATTGTTACATATATATATATATATATTGTTACATATATATACATATTGTTACATATATATACATATTGTTACATATATATATATATTGTTACATATATATACATATTGTTACATATATATACATATTGTTACATATATATATATTGTTACATATATATACATATTGTTACATATATATATATTGTTACATATATATATATTGTTACATATATATATATATTGTTACATATATATATATATATATATTGTTACATATATATATATATCTATATATTGTTACATATATATATATATATTGTTACATATATATATATATCTATATATTGTTACATATATATATATATATTGTTACATATATATATATATATTGTTACATATATATATATATATTGTTACATATATATATATATATTGTTACACATATATATATATACATATATATATATATATATATATTGTTACACACATATATATATATATATATATATATATATATATATATTGTTACATATATATATATATATAATAACGAAGATATTTTTTTTATAAAATATTTAGAAAACCTTGCACAACGCAGATTATTTGTTTTTAAAAATAAATTATTTATTCATCTTAAAAACATTTTTTTTTTTTTTTTTATAAACTTGAGTACTTTCGGTAAATCTACCATCTTCAGAAGAATATTTCTTCTTTTTCTTTTTTTTCTTTTTTCCTCTTGGTTGAGACATTCTCGTGGTCAAGTTGAAAATCCGTCTAGGTGTTTTGACGAAGAAAGAAAAATGTTGATGTGGCTTCTGTCACGTGGTCGGCGTGGAAGAGTATATTAAAAAGTCACACATTTTGAAGCGTTGGGTGGGTGGCAATACCCACCCAACGCTTCAAAATGTGTGACTTTTTAATATATATATATATATATTGTTACATATATATATATATATATATATTGTTACATATATATATATATTGTTACATATATATATATATATATTGTTACATATATATATATATATATTGTTACATATATATATATATATATTGTTACATATATATATATATATATTGTTACATATATATATATATATATATTGTTACATATATATATATATATATATATTGTTACATATATATATATATATATATATTGTTACATATATATATATATATATTGTTACATATATATATATATATATATATTGTTACATATATATATATATATATATTGTTACATATATATATATATATATATATATATTGTTACATATATATATATATATATATATATATTGTTACATATATATATATATATATATATATTGTTACATATATATATATATATATATATTGTTACATATATATATATATATATATATATATTGTTACATATATATATATATATATATTGTTACATATATATATATATTGTTACATATATATATATATATATATATATATATATATATATATATATATATATATATACTAGTAGACTACACGTTCTTGGACGGCTATAAGCAATAAGTATAGCATAAGTTTAAAATTGTAATGTATTATTTTTCATTTTTTTTTTTGTGGGGGGGGGGTTAGGGTACGGATTCGGCGATCCTTAAATAGTATAGTTAAGAAATAATGCGCCCACGTTACATAATCTGTTGCTAAGAATACATATTCCATAATTCATAATTATAAGGTCTAATAGTTTAGGATGATACTAAATACATACATATTAATGACGCTAACGCGCGCGAACTAGCTATTTTAATATGTATCAATAAAAAGTACTTCTTTCTTTGTATCCAACTTATTTTAAAAGTTCTTTTGAATGCCGGTGTAAGTTTGAGTAGGCGCACTCCCTTTATAGTAAAATTTACAAAAAAATAATTATGTGCCCATATTACTCACCCAAGTTTCCGAGAATATATCTTATACGTAATGATTGGCTTCTAAAAAATTAAAATAAAACACTTTATGTTAACATTTACGAAACAGAATACTATGACCATATTACTAACCGTATTTTTTAGAATATATATTTTAAAAATTCAGAATGAGCTGTTCATTAGTTGAGGAGATCACCCTGTGCGCGTGCATGCGCGCACACACACATCTCTCTATATATAAAACGAAATGTGTGTGTGTGTGTTGTATAGAACAAAAAAGTTTGTAAAATCTACATAAAATCTAAAAGTGAATTCTTATGTAAAATTAAGCGGGAAAAATAATGAAAGTATTCCCAAATCTCTAAGCGCATGCCTCGATTTCGTTAGTGGAGGAGTCGAGATTTTTAGCCACAATTTGAAAAGAATACACTGCAATTTCAATTTTCTTTCAAAATTATTTATGTTTCTTAAGCTTATCTCCGAACTAGGTGGGATAGGGTGGCAAGAAACTCGAAAAGAGTGGTTTTTATTAGTGCTCTGGAGGCATCCTCAATTTTATTTGGATGGTTTCAGTAGCGCTGAATGGGAGCAATAAATGTATGATTACAGTTTAACATTTGATAAATGGTATATTGTAATCCAAATGTGCTCAACATCCTAGATAGAGTAGATGTGTTTAAACGCAGTGTTGCCCAGGAGAAAGAACTTCTCTGTCTTTTGTTAACTCGGTGTCGCCCTGGAGCCATAGTAGTAATAATACAGTATACTATTGTAAGTAGGATAAAGTGCTTAATATCATAGATAGATCAGGTGTGTTTACTTGGCGTTGCCCGGGAGTCATCAATATCCTAGGTGGAGCAGGTGTTTGCAATAATACAGTAGTACATTTTCAATGTGGTATATGCTTGATGAAGTAGAGGATGACAAGAAACTTAGCGAATACACTAACATAAATATAGGTTTCATTATATTATTAAGGAGGGGAGGGAAGATAAGAAACTCGTCGTTGCCCGGGAATAAATTTAAACAAATATAGATTTCATTATACTTTTGAGTAGGGAAGGAACTCGATTAACACCGCCATCAACAAAATCCTCTTTCATGATTGCAACAAAGTATACATCGGTGAAATACAGTATTCCCTAAATAGGAACCTTTACTCACAACATGGCCATAAAGTTGGCTGACAGCAAAAGTGAACTCGTCACACACATGCTATCCTTAAATCATAATGTTAACACACAAATATTTGCAGCAGTCAAATACGCACACGATACTAGACTTAGACGTCTTTTTTAGTCCAGTCTCATCTCACAAGTAAAAACAACATAATAAAAGATCCTAGTTCGTTCAAATATCTCCAATCATCGCTTAAAAAACTAAACAAACAAAAACAGACCACTATTGATACTGGATGACCCGATTAAAGTGCCCTGTATTTTCTCTTTTTTTCTTTCTCTTTCAGTTTATCCCCTTTCTCTCTGCTTTTCACATTTTATCCCCTTCCCTTCGCACGACAGGCTTAACACTACCAAAAACTCGCGATGCGTTTTACCAATATGAAAATATGTTCGTCAGATATAGCCATAGTAGCGTTGCTCTGTAACTAGGGATTGTGAGGTGAAGAATCCACTACGAGATGTAGAAATGTCTGGGACAGCTCAATCACCCCACACGCCGGAATTCCATCGATCGAAATGTAGAAGTTAACTTTGGGGAGACTGCATTCAAGTTGCGGGGAGGAAGGTATTGTATCGATGATCCGTAAATAATATTTATATATGTACATAGACGTACCATTGATCTGTTGGGTCACAACAACTGACATAATTTTTTTTTTACTTTGATTCGAAAATTTATACACTGTGACATATTTTACGACACTATTCTTGCTTAACTAAAATTAATAAATATTCCTTGGATTACTTAGACTACCGTTTTCATCTTGGATATTATTCTCACAACGTTTTAGCCGATGTAACCTCCGACCTTCTTCAAGTACATTAGGGTTGAGATTAACACCCAAGAGTAGTCCAAATAATCCAAATTATCAATGATTATCTTAAAATTCTCTTTTTACTTTTATATTAACTTTATATAAATACTATAGAAGAAACGTCACAATCACGTTGACACACCGGTTCCCGTTAGATCACCGAAGTTAAGCGACGTCGAGCCTGGCCAATATTAAATGGGTGACCATTTGGGACTACCAGGTGCTGTATGTGCTCTCTGTTTATCTCGGCATTGTTTCCAGTCGTCTTGAATTGCTTGCCATTGGAATCAAGCAGTGCCGACTCAGGAGAGGTGGTGTTAGGGATTGCGCAACCCTTGCTTCATAATTACACGCGCAGCCAGCCCCTTATATGGGTATCCATAGTCTCTCTAGACTGAACGGAGGGCTTGAATATAGAAGAAATGAGACTTATTTTTTACCATCTAATTTCCATACATGTTTGTGGCGTGTACATACACACGTATGTAAATTAGATAGCAACGGAGAACAAAAAGAGTCACTTTTCTCCTAAATGCTCACAAATACATAAGGTACTATTAGAGATTGATTGAATAAAAAAAGAGCGAGAAGAGGCGATAAAATACATAGATAGCTAAAAGAATAGGGCGAGGGAGAGAGGGAGATATAGTTGAGTTGTTCAGTTAATTACAAATTACAGCTAATTAAAACAATCAAAACAGAATTCTTTTAAATATATCTCAATCCGATAACTAAGATATACAAAAATGTATTAAAATATACTTTAGTTCTGAGATTGAGATTATTTCAAATAATTCTGTAGTGTAAATCTAAATAAAGTATAATATATAAAATAACGTTTTTGTTTGGTTAAAATTTGATTAAAATATAATTAAAATATAATCAAAATATGATTAAAATATGATTAAAATATGATTAAAAATTTATTAAAATATAATTAAAATATGATTAGAATATGATTAAAATATGATTAAAATATGATTAGAATATGATTAAAATATGATTAAAATATGATTAAAATATGATTAAAAATTTATTAAAATATAAATTAAAATATGATTAGAATTTGATTAAAATATGATTAAAATATGATTAAAATTTTATATAAATATGATTAAAATATGATTAAGATATTATTAAAATATGATTTAAATATAATCAAAATTTGATTACAATATGATTAAAATTTTATTAAAATATGATTAAAATATGATTAAAATTTGATTAAAATATAATTAAAATTTTATGAAAATATGATTAACATATTAATTAAATATGATTAAAATTTGATTAAAATATGATTAAAAATTATTTACCTTCGCAATATTTCTTCTCCATTTCTAAAAGTAGTTTAGATATTCTGAAATGAGACAAATTCCGCAATGCATTTATTACAGTTAAAAGAAATGGTAACTGACAAACAGATGGACAAACGGACGGACAGACGGATAAAATCTTATGAAGACCTTGACAAATAAATGTTTACTTATGAAAATACAAGAAAACAAACGATTTTCGCAAAATCATTTCGACAAATTTAAAACCCATTAAAATGCACTGCCAGACATTTAATATTTTTAACTTTTTATGTATTATTTTAGAATTGTTTCCCTTGTGAGGAAAAACATCTCGAAATTTCCACCTTGTGCTTTTTAAATATGACCTACACAATGGCCGCCAAACCCAGTAAAGTGTACTGCTTGCAACCTGACGATTCGATTTCATATTATAAAAATTATTTATTTATTTCACGACAGAATCTAACAAATTTAAAATAAAAACATGAAGAGATTAAAACAGTCAATAATTTAAGCTGTGAATTTGTTGTTCACAAAAATATTGTTTTTTTATTCAAGACCCTGAAAAATAATTACTTGTGAAAATAAAAAAAAACGATTTTCACCGTTAATTTCTATGAATTGGGTATTTTGTAATATGTTCCTACCTGGGAACGTTCGCGGTTGATCGGTTAAATCGTTTATGTAACAAACAAAGTATTGCATAACGAATAATGTAATTATAAAAAATAAAACTGATTTCCAATGAATAAAGATTTAATAGGAAGACAATTGTGTTCCAACTTTGTATTACAAATAAACTTGCGAGTTAATTAGAGCGTGATATTTGGCCAGATGTGACACGTTTGGTCATGGCCGATTAATTTCGGTGTTCACAAAAATTTATTTTAAACGAAAATCCTGAAAAATCAATTCTTTTCTTGGGAAAATAAAATAGTAAAGATAAACTGTGTCGTAATAAATTTTCCAAGATTTTCACAAATGAATGGAAGGTAAAATATTATTTTTAATTAATTATTTTTATTTTGAAATAATTTATTTCATGACACAATTAACAAATAACAAATGAAGACTGTAAAGTATTAGAATTAAAAAATCACAAATTATCAAAATGAAAATGGCTGAAATACGTAAAACAATTGTCATAAAAGTTCAATTTAAAAAAAAAAGTTGAAAAGTTTATGTACAACATTAACTTTGTTGCCGTCTTATTCGAAATAATCTGTTTCAATTTCAAATTTAAAAAGCTTTTGTGGATTCAGCAAAAGCCGAGAGCAGGCTCGATGCGTTCCATCAAACAATGGCGATGGAGAAGCGATCGAAGCGCCAAGTAAACTCACGCCGGTCCTGGTGTTTTAATATTTTGTAAATAATTGAAAAAAAAAGAGATGAAGAAAGAATTACTTCATAACCGTTCAAAATTCTACAGGAATTTGGACACCTTTAAACTGTCGAATAGAAATTCATATTTACTGACTTTAAAATTCTTAGTGGATCCTCATTTAATTAAAAGATTGGCAGTTTGGGAAGATATTTACATCCACTCATTTTATAAATGGATATCAAATCAACCTTAGCATAAACTTAGTTTTATAACAATTTGCTTGAATTAATACTTTGATTCGGGTTCTTTGGATTGAACAAGAGTCGGAAAAATCCAAATTATACAAATTATCAATCCTCATCTAAAAAATTCCGTAACAATAATTTTATGACTAAATGATACCGTAATAATTAAATTCAACTTTCAAAATCCTATTTAAAATAAAAACATAGTAAAAACACCGCAGAATAAAAATGAAAGTATAGTAAGAAGAGTAAGAGGATGATGGCAATAAATAACTGACGTAAATAAAGAAGAAAAGAAGAGAATACAATAGGAAAAGGGAATAAAGTGAGAAGAGAATAACAAATGTACGATGAATCAACGTCTTCTCGTTTATTTATGAAAATTAGACGCAGATGAGCAAATATGCTATATTGTTCTCCATTTCTCCTAAACACTAACCCAGTTTAATAAAAGTGTTTATTTATCAAAATCCATCTTTTAAAGTTGGGGTGAACTATTTTTGTTCTTTATCTGTTCTGGTCACTAATCCTGGTCTGATGATACTATACCAGCAGTGACAATGGGAGTATAGGCGTAGAATAACTGATACTTTTTCTTTTATATAATGCTCCGTTTTATTTTGGCAGAATTAAATGACATCAAACGTCCCACCCCAAGCCCCACCTCCACTACTACCACCACTGCACATACCACACACATTCTTTCATTTGTTTGTTTTCGACTTTTCTTTTTATCAAGAGGAGAATTCTTCGGATTAAGTCTGTAGATTAAGAAGCAAACTTTCAGACGAGACACAACGGATAACGATTTTGAAGATGTTCGAAAAAAAAAGGAATCAGAAGAATTTCCGTAAACGCCGATCCATTTTCAAGATACGTCCGTTCGATCTGCGCGTTTAGCGGTGGAGCATAAATGTGACAGATAAACGAAAACACTATTTCAAACTTAAGCGAGACAGAACAACGAAAACACTATTTAAAACTTCAATGTGACGGACCAACAAAAAATCTATTTAAAACTTCAATGTGACAGACCAACAAAAAATCTATTTAAAACTTAAGCGTGACAACCCAATGAAAACCCTATTTAAATTTAAATGTGACACAACAACGAAAATACTATTTCAAATTGAAGCGTGACCAATCTACGTTCGACGGCACAGTCTTTAATCGAAATGTGTGGTCGCTTCCAAAACAAACATGTCCGTCTTTTTGTCTTAACAAAACCGAACGTGGCCGCCATGTTTGATGTTGTCTACACGCATGCGTAGTTTGAGCGTGTGCGGACAACTTGCCTCAGCGATAATGAACGGTTTCACCGGTCAGCTTGACGCTTACATCATTATTATCCGACTCTAAAAGCGAGATAGAAATGGAATGATGTTGAACACGAGAGGAAGACAGAAATTATATAGAAATGGGGAGAGAAAGGTTGCAGTAAAATAAGGAGGGGGGGGGGGGCTCATACGCCCATGTCTCTGTCCCTATTTACTTGCGACCACACGAAGGTAGAATTAGACACAAGGTCGATTTCTAATGTGGGAAAAATAATTTTCCTAAACAGTGGCAGCCTGGATTAAGGCAAAAATTAAAATTGCCTCAGTCTAGAAGGATTTATCCTTCAGTGACCGACAGCAGAACAGATAAAGAATAGTATCAGAACATTTTGCTCCAAGCTAAAAAGGCCATTTCGAGTGTCTGCGTCTTGACAACTTTTTTGAAAGGCATGTTAGACATACGGCCCGTGGGCCACATACGGCCCGTGGGCTGCATACGGCTTTTTGCAAGTACGAAGGACGTAACCACTGCAAGAATGCACTGTTCCTCCACACAATACACACACACACGCATATATATATATATATATATATATATATATATATATATATACACACACATACCATCACGGAAAAATGGGAATGTGAGTATGGAAACTTGTTGTCACGTACTTTTTTTTTTTTAGTGAATTCTGATATTCTTTCAAAGAACTTCCAATATGTGGAACATATTACTACGGAACTGCCCCCCCCCCTCCTGCAAACCCCAACATGGTCTTCAAATGTAATATAAAAAACCGTCTTCATAAGTAATCAAATTCCATTCATCATTTCAATCCTCTCATAATATTCATCATCATTCAACTGTCAATCCACTCATCTCATTGACTCTTATCCTTGATATGCGCCGACTTATTGCTAAAACAATGGGAAGTCTGATTTGCCTAATTGATATCGCCACATTTAAAGTTAAAACTTTATCTAATCAATTATTGTAACCATTCACGCAATAATAATAATGTTTGAAAAGGTATGCACCCCCTATTCCCCCAACGTGTAAAATATTATTAATTATAATTTGCTATCCCCCTGTCTGAAACCGAAACTATACTATTACTTCTATTAATTGCACTTTTGTACTACCCTTCAATGCTCAATTCAGTTTACTATACTATTTCAAACTAATGTACTATATTTCAATGACCAATGATCAATTCATGGGTGAGGTAGTGTAGTATCTGTTCTGTTGTCATAAGAACATCTTATCAGATATTACTTCTCTTCTTGAGAGGTAGTGTAGTATTTGTTCTATTGTTATGAGACCATCTTCCCAGGCATCACCTCTTCTATTGGGGTAGTGTAGTATCTGTTCTGTTCTCATGAGAATATCCTCTCAGACATTACCTCCTCATTTGGGAGTGGCGGCGGCAGTGTAGTATATTCGACAGGATACGATCCTCCCAGTCATTATCTTCCCATTTTGGAGGGGCAATGTAGTATATATTGGTTCTTCATGGTACCATCCCCTTAAACTAGCAAAATATGCGACGGGAGGGAGCATATTTTTGGTAGTATAGGTAACGTAGCAACTTGTGTTCAATTATTCGTATACAAAGAAATCATTTGCAATACTTATTGTGTTTCGGCAGTAAATAACTTCAAAGAGGTTGATATGCCGTTTAACAGACGCACCAAACCAACGCATTCACTCGTTGCCGCTTGGAGAACACTTAAAAACAATCAAATGAAAACTACCCCCCGCCCACTGATACCCCCTCCTAAATATGTGTTGTGGGCGAAAAAGAGTAAGACAACAAGGAGGTAGATTTAATAAGAGTATGGGTTGTCAGGGATTGCTTCTGGACTGTCTGTTACCACTATGATCACTATTCATCGTGTCGAAAATAGTCCATGTAGTAGGTAAATAGGGTAGATCAGCATGACCTTAGCATGAGCATATGCACATTTGTCTACACCCATCTACACACTATTCAATGTATTTCCATGAACCATTATTAAGACAATCAGCCGGCGGGTGTATGGGGACACCAGCGTGCGATAATTTACTATTTACTTCAACGTCAACCAATCGAATTACATTTAACAAATTAATTAAACACGAGGAAAGAACATGTTTATTATTTCTTGCATAAAATTAATTAGTAAACATCACTTTGTTTGCACCGAAATTAATTAAGCGTTTACGTGTGTATTCGAAGCAGACCTTATAAAACAAGAACATAAGCCAGTCGCGAGACAGCACACCCGCCTGACAACGTAAGGATGAGCCAAAGTCTTATTTGGGCTTTACTCCTCAATATTGTATGAAGTATTCCCGAAGAAATATTGGAAATATTGATACCTCAAAAGCTATTTATTGGATCAGATTGAAATTTTGCATAGAGGTTACTTCTATAAAAAAAGCATCTGATCCATACGTCAAATTTCGAAAGATTCCATCCAAATTTCGATCTTCAGCGAATTTTTCATGGTCAAATAAGACGCAGTATTTCATTGGATACAATACGGGCCATGTAGCCAGTCGTTACAATACACTAATGTCTGTGCAAAATGAAACAAACAAACTCGACCGGAAACATAACCTCGGTGGTGAAAAATTCAACCGGAAACATAACCTTGGTGGTGAAAAATTCAACCGGAAACATAATCTCGGTGGTGAAAAATTCAACCGGAAACATAACCTCGGTGGTGAAAAATTCAACCGGAAACATAACCTCGGTGGTGAAACTAAAAAGCGTAAAAAGTTATATTAACATTTTTATCGTTAATATATTACTAGCCGTATGATTGAAATAAAATAAAGTCTTACATTACTTTAGATATAAAGTAATGGCAGACTTTATTTTATTCCAATCATACATTAACATTCACAATTCTTTTTCTCGTGACGTTCTTAGAATATACATAAAAAATTCTCCCCTAAAACTGATATTTAAGAATCATGTCGTACTATTTTTCAATTTCGCCTGAATGTTTCGCTTTTTGGTATACTTACTGAGAAAAGAGGAGGGATGCATATTCATCGTAGTAACAGTCACTCGATTTGCGCACGAGCGTTAATCTTGCTATGCTTCGAGTTAGTAAACACCAGTTCTTACCAGTCAGTTACGATAAAAACTAGCGTAGTTGTCACGTCGCGCGAAAAAATCGGTCAGTTATCATAGACACGCACGTTTTGATTTATAATATGATATCAACGTGTTCATTTATATATTTAATTTCTATTTAAATTTTATTTCATTTAAAATTTAATTCATGTTTTAATTATCATTTAACTCCATGAACACAACCAAATCAAAGAAACCGGGGATATGGTGACGGGGGGCGTATTTGAGTATTAGCCTTTCTGGTTTTGATGGAACCAACTTTACAATTTCTTACAGAAAAGATGAAAGGAAAATCTCTGCGTGATTTGAACGTTTTTCGCGTCGACCTGGCGAAACGTTACGGATTTTTTCGTTAAAAGAACGGATTTTGCGCCAATTCAATCAGTGTTTTACAGACCAACGAAAATGCTATTTCAAACTTATGAGTGACAGACCAACGAAAATATTATTCCGAACTGATGCTTGACAGTCCAACGAAAATGCTATTTCAAATTGATGCGTGACAGTCCCACGAAAATGTTATTTTAAACTGATGTGTGACAGACGAACGAAAATGCTATTTCAAACTGAAGCGTGACAGACCGAAGACAATACTATTTCAAACTTAAGCATGACAGACGAATAAAATACTATTTTAAACAGACTGACGAAAGTGCTATTGCAAATTTAAGTGTGACAGGCCAAGAACGTGTTGTTTTAAACAAAGTTGACAGACCGATCGACGGACACTGATTTTGATCATTGGCCTCATCTAAAATAAGATGCGTCCACTCAATTTGTGCGTTTAGCGATGGAAATACTATTTCAACGCGACCGACCAACGGACAGCGCCTCGCATAAAAACGTGTGGACGGATTTTTAAAAAAAGAACGTTTTTATTTTTTGTGATTTTTTGGGCGGGTCGGGAAATGTCTGCAAGTTTTTTTTATCACATATGGAAGTTCTTCATTTGGCCGCCATTGATTCTATGATGGATACTTTCCTTGGAATTAGACACGCAGATAACACCTTCTTTACGACAATCGCTTCGAGGGTATCAGTAATGGGAACACTTGTAAGAATCGCAGACATTAATGGAGGAATAAAGGGGAAATGTTTTTAGCGCAATTGAAAAGAAGTCGTCGTTTGAGATGTCCGTCGAATTATACATAGAAAGGGAGAACTTTCAGTGTTAAGAGTTGGACAAGTTGTTTAGCTAAAAAAATAGCTGCATTTCTATATAATGTAGTAACACTTAGCCGTGACCCGTTGGGTCACAACCACTACTATATATTCTACTTTGATTTCATTCAAGAATTCATAAACTAAGACGTTCTTCTTGCATACCTAAACATAATAAGTCTTTTTACTTCTATATTATTAATTATTATTATTAATTATTATTATTATTTTTATTATTATTATTTTTATTATTATTATTTTTATTATTGTTATTATTATTGTTATTATTATTATTGTTATTATTATTGTTATTATTATTATTGTTATTATTATTGTTATTGTTATTATTATTATTGTTATTATTGTTATTATTATTATTATTATTATTTTTATTATTATTATTGTTATTATTATTGTTATTATTATTATTATTATTATTATTATTATTATTATTATTATTGTTATCATTGTTATCATTATCATTATTTTTATTGTCATTATTGTCATTATACAGAAGTATTATTATTCTGTATTATTATTATATAGAAGTAAAAGGTACATATTATTTTGCTATCTAATTTACATACGTGTCTGTGGTACATACAGACACACGCATGTAAATTAGATGGCCACGCTGATAAAAGTTTACTCTAAATGCTCATAGATACATTAAGAAATATTAGAATGTGGTTGAATCAGAGATTGCGACAGAAATACATAGATACCGACGTACGTGTGACCCGTCGAGTCACAATAACTACCACAATTTATTCTACTTTGATTTCATTCGAAAATTCATAAACTCTTACATATCTGTTAAGAGATTTTTCTTGCTTAATTAAAACTAAGTCTATTATTATTATTATTATTATTATTACTATTATCATCATCATCATCATCATCATTATTATTATTATCATCATTATTATTATCATCATCATTTTTATTATCATTATTATTATCATTATCATCATCATTATTTGTACTCACTAGGAGTTCTCACACAGATAATCGTCAGTGATTTCTCACCGACAACATCCAGTGGTACTTCCTGGAGACTGAGTGACAACAAGCCTCCCCAGATTTCCAGTATTCTTCACCCCTTTTCGATAATCACCGCAAATAACCTAGCGGTATCGCAACAGCCACTTACCATTAATTTTTCGCTAATAAAGACCATTGGTCTTCTCTGGGATTTGGGTGGCAATAAGGCTCTCCAAGGTCCCAGCATTCTCCGTATTCTTCCAATGGAGGTCTTGTTTGTTCTGTCTCTCCTCCTTGACCATTTACAAATATTTTGTGTGGTGTTAGCTTAGGCCGGCACCATTTTTATTTATTTATTTATTTATTTTCTTCCCTTTTTTGGTGTTTCCTATAATCTCTCTTCCTTAATTCATTTTTGTGTGGTGTTAGCTGAGGCCGGTGTAATTTATTAAAAGGGGGGAGATTATGAATTGATGTCTCTTGCAGTTTCTGTTTCTTGGTTCGTGTTGTGGTGTTCTTCGTGTGGTTTTGTTTTCTCACTTTTCTAAAATCCTTGTGACTGGTTACCCTTTGTAGCTTATGCGGCTTTGTTTCCGCATTCAAGGATGTTCCTTGCAGTTGGTTTGATTATTGCCACCCTTTGTATGATTTGTTGTGTCGTCAGAATTTTCCACATTGTTGTTAAACAGATTATTGGTCTGTAATTACTTGGGATCGTCCCTTTTTCGGCATCTTTTTTATATGAGCGTTGTCCTTCCTTTAGTATCCATTCTAGTACGTCTGTTTTGTGAATACATCCTCTCAGTTTCTGCGCTAGTCTTTCATGTACGGTCGTGAATTTTTAAACCCAGTATGAATGTATTCCATCGTGGCCTGGTGCTTTCCAGTTTGCCATTTTCCTTAGGGTTGTCTTAATCGTTTCTTCATTAATTTCTGTTTCTGTTCCTTCTTCAATTTCCTGTAGTTCATCTTTCATGTTTTTAAGCAACTTGGCATTATTGTTGAATCAGCAGACGGCGAGAGAGAGAGAGAGAGAGAGAGAGAGAGAGAGAGAGAGAGAAAGAAAGAGAGAGAGAGAGAGAGAGAGAAAGGGAGAGAAATACTTAAATAGCTAAGAGACCGAAAGAGATGGATGACTTGTTCAGTTAAATATAAATTACGGCTAATTAAAACAAGTAAAACAGATATTTAAAAAATATATCTCAATCTCAGAAAAAATGGCTTCGGAAAACAAACTTTGATTAACTCACATTTAGTAGAATAATAGATATAATAAATAAATAATAATAATAATAGATATTAGTAAATTATGAGACAATTTCGCGTGTGTTTGTGTTTTTTTCGTGTCAACGTAACTTCAATAATTACACACTGAATTATTATTTTGATTTACTATCGATCGAATTTTCATTGAAATTAAAATCAGAATAGAGTAAAAACACGATTGTTCTTTAATCCTATTTCGAGATTCATTAATATTCACTTCATTCATCCGATTGTTGGCACAAGACTGGCACTACACAGCCAATATCCCCATTACCTGCATTCGTCACGTAATCAGTACCCTTCGCTCTATCCGCCTGTTTACTCATTTGGCATGTCTGGCTCTTAACCTTTTTATTATTTAGAAGTATTTCTGCGATTTAAAAAAACAAAACAAGTAAACCAAAATAAAAGTTAAACTTTCCCGCGCAGTTAATAGTTTGCAATCGGTCCATTTTATTTTTGTCTCAGAGTTTTTTTTTTTTCCATCATGTGTTTAAAAAAGCAAAAATGTTTTTATTTAAAAATAAAAAATCATCATCATCTTTCGAATAAAAACCACCATCTTTCTATACACAACACGTATGGTTTCCAAATGTACAATTATTTGACTTCTAATAATAATTCAAAGTTGTATTTGATCTTCACATTCACCGATATTTTAATGTCGGATATTTGAAGACGTTCAAAATAGTTTCTTTTTTTAATGTTGGCGCCAGTCTGTCGCCATCAATATTCCGTTAATACACTTGATGTAAGTTGCAGTCGCCCATTATGAATGCACTTTATGCAATTGGAATATATCTAAATAAATAAATGCGAAAGTTCGCCAGTTCCTTGCACCAACGGTAAAGTAAAAACGTCTTTACACAAAAGATGCACCATCTTTTTTATACACCGCTCATATAGATGTGATATCAGTCGCATGGTTAACTAATGTGCATATTGGTTTTGCAAAAGGACATTTTATTAATCAACTGTTATTTTTTTTAATTCAATGATTACTTATTAAAATGTTTTGTAAATAAAAAAAAGTCGCACCCTATAAGATTTTGTTTTATTCTGCATTCCACCCTCGATTGTTTATTAAAATGTTTTGTAGATTAAAAAAAACGCACCATACATAAAAAAAAAAATATTTAATATACCCCCTTTTTTCTTAAAATAAATCTTTTCCTATATTAAAAATTGAGTTTCTTACCAAAGGTTTATTATTCGTTTGTTTAGAAGTGCCACGTGCGTGCGCAAAGGTCAACCGGGAGTCAAACAACCGGTGTAGACCCGAATTCGTCCTTTTCATATTTGCTTATTTCTGATGTTCCTGGCAACTAATTGGTCCCAAAAAGTATAATCCAGAAAAAAATTGCTCTACATGCAATTTTGAGTTATATTAAGTAATGCATTTTGAAAATCCTAAACTATGGAACTTATGAATTATGGAATATGTATGCTAGGCAACAAGTATGTAATGTGGATAAAGTATTTGTTTAACTATACCATTTAGGGGTGTGCCACCGAAAGCGTACTATACTCCCTAAAGAAAGAAAAAAAAAACAGTAAAATTAAACTAATGCTATATAAGTCATGGGGCGGGTATTCTACTAGTATATAAAAAAATACTAAATGTGATCAACGTTATTTCACCTGACGCTTTTTTCCTATAAACTTTATTACATGCGGAAATATAACTTAGTTTTGGGATTGAGTTATCTTTAAATATGTTTTTATTGCCGTAATTAAAATGTATTTCTTTCGCATCCTTTTAACTTTATGTAAATTCAACCCCATTAATATTTCTTAATGTAGAGACATTAAGAAATATTAATGGGGTTGAGCATTTAGAAAAAGAGTGGCTCTATTTTCTCAGCTAATGTATATAGTGTTTTCGTACACACCATAAACACATATGTAAATTAGATAGCAAACTGATGCGTATTACTTTGCTGTATTATCTTTATGGATAATGCAGCAAAGTATATGGAGACTTTTATTTTTAATTATGCAATAAGAATGAATTTACGAATGAAATCAAAGTGGAACAAATACTAGTAACGTAGTCTTATATATATATATATATATATATATATATATATATATATATATATATATATATATTGGAGAAGGTGCACCATTCCTCGCATGGGTCAGTGTATAGTCGTGTCGAGGGGATCATATTTGGGCTTGGAATACTATGTTATTTTGAATATTTGGTCAGGGTTTACTTGTAGAGGAAAGTATCCTCATGTCAGAAGATTCGTGATAAACCCTTGTACAGAGAGACCAAAGACACACACACATATATATATATATATATGTGTGTGTGTGTGTGTGTGTGTGTGTGTGTGTGTGTGTAAGAAATATATTTTTTCTGAATACGTTTGTTGATCCGAACGAAACCGGTAAATCTGACGTTTTTGATGATTTCCTCTTGTGTTTAATTGTTTTTTTAATTACTTTTGTTTATTTCTTACATCTCGTCTCCACGGCATTTCATTTTATAATATATCATGTATTTTATTCCTTATATATATATATATATATATATATATATATATATATATATATATATATATATATATATACATATATATATCGTATTTTTATGTAATTGTATCTATTGGTGATTACAGCGTTCGTTGTTTATGCTTACTACTACTATTTCGATTGTTTCACTCCCTGAATGATTAAGATGCAGAAAAATGCATTATTAGTCGCCCTTAACTTTGTAGGACGTATTTTTCGTTATATATATATATATATATATATATATATATATATATATATATATATAGAGAGAGAGAGAGAGAGAGAGAGAGAGAGAGAGAGAGAGATTTTTCACTTAGAAGATTAGTCCAATAAAAATAAGCTGGATGATACTCGATTACAGGGTACAGAGCATTTATATGTGTTTTTTTAAGGTTTACCAAAACATTTCATTCAAGAAATCATTCATCACAACAAAAGACTTTTTCCTTTCAAAGTTCATTTATTTTTCAGATTTTTCAAAGTTAAAGAATTTTTCCCTACACGTGTTTCTCTACTCAAGCAGGTTATTGCTTGGCAGTTCATCAGGGGAATTATATACCTGGAATAAGGACCCCAACAACTGACAATACCCGATTTTGTGTTGCCCTAATTGAGGCCATTTAAGAAGAAGAAAAAAAAAGATAAAACCTCTTAAGAAAGTAGTTCAAGAAATTTTCACAGTATGGTTGCTACTATGCATACCCACAAGAAATTAGTCCCAATGCAGTACAAAGGAAAATATCATTATTGCATTTCGGTTGTGAAGACAGGGTTATTTCCTTTTCCTCCCCAACGAGTATTATTGCTGTGCTGATATTCCCTTTTTTATAATAGACTATTCCAATATTTCTTATTCTTGAGAGAGAGAGAGAGAGAGAGAGAGAGAGAGAGAGAGAGAGAGAGAGAGAGAGAGAGAGTATGGTTTGGTTTGGTAGTTTTGTTTTACGGCATATCAACCCTTTTTGGGTTATTTAATGCCGAATCTGGTCATTATAGTGAAAGTTTTTATGCTTCAAGTTCTTTATATCTTCAAATGTTTAATCAGGGTTTTTGGTTTGGTAGTTTTGTTTTACGGCATATCAACCCTTTTTGGGTTATTTAATGCCGAATCTGGTCTTGTTTTCTTCTCTTTTTTGTTTCTTTCCCCTTTTAATATCTGTTTCTAATTAACCCATAGTTGGGACCCTAACAGGTACTACCACTCCGGGTCAGTGTGGACCTGGGAGCAATGGTAATTAAGAGGAGGCTCCACATTCCCCAAAGTCCGTAAGCCGGATCTCACCATCGGATGTAGTTTAAGGTCATATCCAGGACCGGGAGTAGGGTAGGAAAAATAAAAATAAAAAAGGGGAGGGAGAAAGGGAGAGGGGCTGTTGTTTTTGTTTTTGGTTTTGTAGAACATAATTAAGTTTTACAAACAAACAAAAAAACAAAAAACAAAAAAAAACGTCAATGTAGGTGAATTTCGTCTCAGGGAGCCACAGGGCAGCCTGATCTGGTATCACCAGGGGGGGGAGAGTAAGAAGAAAAGAAAGAGGGTAATGGGTGATGGAACTGAGAACGTACATTAAGAGAGGGTGAAAGTGATAGATAAAAAGTTAGTAAGAAATGAATCAGTTGATGCGTTATTTGCAAATTACGGCTAATTAGAACAATTAAAATCGAAGGTTTTTTTAAAATATAAATCAATCCTAAAATTGATGAATATTTTAAACAAGCGTTGATTAACTCATCTTTAGTATAATAATCGATGGATCGTGGCGTATAATGAGGCACTTGTTTCTGCGGTCGTGACAGATGTCACGTGAACTGGTTTATGAAGTGTTTACCCGTGAAGCCACGTTAACGATTGAAGATGGAAAAAGGTAGTGACAGGGCAGCTGCACGCAACGCAAGTGCGTGCGTGACGTTGTTATTAAACGTAGACTCATTTTTCTATGGGAAAGGAAACGTGTGAATAAGCAAGCACTATACATTTTAAAACAGTAATGGGTGGGGCGAAATGCGAATCCATTGGGGTGGGGGTTGAAGACGGTGGGGTAATGTGTTGAGGTGCGGGGGGATGACTGTTGAAAGGTTCAAGAAGGCTAAGACAATCAATCGCTGTTCAATGCAAATCCATCTCCATTGGAAACTATGTATAGAACCCAATAACCTCATTTCCCTTCTATCTATCTACCCATCTATCTAGAGAGTCAGATGATCGACCCTGTAGATTTTTCAAAAGATGAAACACATGTCTATGGATAACAGTATATATATATATATATATATATATATATATATATATATATATATATATATATATAAAATTATATTTTTATCTGCAGACGATGTCATTTCGAGGTTATTGCTCTCTTCAGTGTAGAGAATTAATGATTTCAGACGGCCATAAGGCGCGAACCCGGTTCACAGAGCCACTTTTGGATCTGCACGCTTTAATTCTATCCTAACAGCTATATCCAATTACCACGTGGTATGAAGAAGTAAAGTTATATTTATAACTATTACAGCGTAAGGCTTACGTCGGAAGCACTAAGACAACCTAGAAAACTCAACGAAATTACCAGGAGTCTTGCTTTGTAGCTAAGTGAATGCCCATTTTAAATATCTCCTAACAGTGCTCAACTTTAATGTTTCTTTAAGGAGCTTTTTATAATAATATTTATAAATAAATATTCAATTATATTTTTACCTACAGACGACGTCGTTTCGGACTAATTTCTCTCTTAAGTGGATTTATCTATCTATCTATATACGACCCGGCAATTACATTTTTAGCCTTGACGTTCTCTCCCTTTACACTACCATACCCGCACAAACAAGTGCATGTCTTTTTAGACTCATCCTTTACCTGTACGATGGTCAGCACTAATTATTGAGGTTTAGGTCAAGTAGATGGTATACAGAAGAGCTGGGTCCATTTTCTTTTCATTTCTTGGCATGTGTTCTATTCCTTTTTCATTTTCACACATTATATGATGTAGATAAAATATAAAATACAGGCGTCTTAATATATTCCTTCTATAATTTTAAATGTGTTTACGTTTCATATTTTTTTAATTTCGAAAACATTTAAAACTTTTTATAATGATGTTTCGCATTTCCTAAAACCGTAAAAATATTTTTTTATATTTTTAAAATATTTTAAAATAAATATTTTTAAATATTTTAAAATAAATATTTATAAATATTTTTAACTAAATATTTTAAAGTATTTTTAAATAAATATTTGAAAATATTTTTACATATTTTAAAAATATTTTTACATATTTTTACATATTTTTAAATATTTAAAAATATTTTTAAATATTTTTACATATTTTTAAATATTTTTACATATTTTTAAATATTTTTACATATTTTTACATATTTAAAAATATTTTTACATATTTAAAAATATTTTTACATATTTTAAATTTATCTTATTCGTTTAATACTCTAATATCCTTTGACATTTGAAAGTTTTTCCAGATGGATATTTTTAAACCACCTTTTCAATCCTCCAGATAGCTATTGGAATTATTTCATGATTTCTATAGATTTTGGTTATTGTATTTCTCTTAAGACGAGAAGTTTGCAATGAATTCTTCCTCTCTAGGAAAATCTAGATTTTTTTCGTCAATAAATTTCAGATCTGTATACACATGTTATGCGTATGTGTGTGAGAGTGTGCTCGGTGTGTGTGTGTGTGTGTGTGTGTGTGTATGTACAATTGTGTGTGGCGAGAGAAACTGATAATTAAGTCTTACTGAATGGATTCCATCTTCTTGGGTAATTAAATAGATGCACCCTTTTATGTTTTACTGTAGCAACCCTTTCCTTTCCTGCACTTTGACTGACCCCTACTGTAGTTTATATACATACTAGCTTACTTTGCCAGCTCGCTATCGCTTCGCAAAGTTCGTCACTTGAATCCAACATTTGAAATAAGAACAATTCAATTCATAAGTTTCTTGTGAACACAAGACACACACTTTCGCATTTATTTCTATAAATAAATAAATATTAACATTTTTGTAATTTTGACAATTTATTTAGCTTTTAAATAAGAATAAAGCAATAGAAAGAAACACGTGAATTTGGATCAGCGATGGTGTGTGATATTTCACAAACAATTAAAAAAAATTGGGGTCGTTAAAGAAAGAGAGAGGAAAATAGAAGAAAAAGAGGTGGCGAGAGAGAGAAGGGGTGAGAGAAGAGGGAAGAGGAAGTGAGGACGACGCTAAATTGCCTTTTTAACAGTCAGCCCCCCCCGCTCCTTTTTACAGGAAAAGAAAAAGAAAAGAGAGAGAGAGAGTAAGCTGTCACCCCTTCTTAGGGTGTATCTTTCTAGACTCATATTAGTTTCATTTAAATTATCTCTCTTGATAATTAATGAGAATATTTTAAGAAAGGTTTTCTTAATTTACCCGTTTTCTTTGTTAAATTACTTTAATTAATTAAATTACTTTAATTAATTACTGTTAATATCAACGAAACTATTGCAAATAAAAAAATGTCCAGTGCAAAAAGAGGTTAAAAATATATGAAAAAGTTCACCGTTGAAGGCGTCATGAAAATTGTAGCAGCAGGTTCAAAAACGGTAAGTCCAGGAAAGATTGGCGTCAAAAATGGTAAAATCCGTTGAATTTTTTGGAGAGGCTAAACCATTAAAAGACCCAAATAGTCCAGTTGGAAAAATTTGCAATGTATAAGTTTAAGATGTAAGCTGTGTATTAAAAACCATTTGAGACTTCCATGGGCTTTCCAGATATAGTTTTCTATGGAGTTATTATAATTAATTCAAAGTGAGATTATAAGAGAGAGTTTCAATCAAATAGATAGCGTTGCGACAGAAACAGAAAAATTGAGTGAAATCGTTATTCTCATCTTTTACTTGTCTATCTCGTATATCGAGCATCAATTCTTTGAAGGTATACACTATATCTTAATTTTCCTGTATATATATATATATATATATATATATATATATATATATATATATATATATATATATATATATATTGCTGTGAATTTTCATTGAGCACTCTCATAAACTCGGTTTCAACTTCCTTCGGATTTATACCCCCTGGATATTTGTAACAAGTTAATTATATATATATATATATATATATATAATGTGTGTGTGCCCTCCGTTAAAATTGACGGATTTATGCTTCGCCGGTGTTTACACTCGTTATTTGTCTAGATATATTACTAAACAAATTATAAAATCATATAATTAAATCAGTAATTTAATTTTTCATTTATAAATTATTAGTATTACTTGTGCTGGCCAAAAGAAAAAAAAAACAACCACCGTTGACTGTTATATATAGTGGAGGATTTCTATTTGAATTCATTTCAACCGTCGGGGTAAATGTGAAAGGGGGGTTTGAAGCGCTATTTGCTCGCTCTCGCTTCCGTCCATAACTTGAAATGGCTTCGTCCGGGGTCTAGAAATATGCACGTCTTACTCGCTAACTTTTGCGTAACGGAATGGAAGTATATATATTTATTGATAAATATATAAATGTACAAATAAATACAAATTGGTCTGTATTATAGAGTTGATATATATATATATATATATATATATATATATATGATGGACTCTCCCGTCGATTTCGACGTATGAGTGCCCCGCCAGGGGCTGCCCGCGCGTGAATTTGTAATTGCAAGGGTTGCGCAATCCCCAACAACCGCTCTCCTGAGTCAGCATTGCTTGATTCCAATGGCAAGTAGTAATACAGGACGACTGGAAACAATGCCGAGATAAGCAGAGAGCATATACAGCACCTGGTATTCTCAAATGGTCACCCATTTAGTACTGGCCAGGCTCGACGCCGCTTAACTTCGGTGATCTAACGGGAACCGATATATATATATATATATATATATATATATATATATCCTTTCATTATCTTTGATTCGTTATATGATATACCGACGCACCCGACATCCCTCACTATTCCAGCTTCACTCAGATCTCGCTGTAATATATTTTAACGATGGCTTTTGTGCAGCTGTCAATGGCTTCTATTCACCCTCCGTCTTGCTGGACAAGAGTTTGGAGCTCCCAATTCAGGTGGTCAGTCGCGCCCTTCATCGAGTTGGTAGATTGCCTTGTCTTTAGCCAGTTGGCACGCAATAATATAAATACTACATTCACTGGTCAGATGCAGCTTGACACGTTGAGTGACATTCATTTCGGCAATCGCTAATCCGATTTTATCAACAAATAGACATTCATTCTACTTAGTGTTTTATTGTACACACAAAAAATGTGACCCGTTGGGCCACCCATTGAGCACGGGTTAGAGTGTTGAAATCAGAAAAGAAAGTGAGTTTGTAAAGCCAGTTAATTAAAAATAAAATAAAAAGATGAAATCCTAAATTAATCACCTTTTGACTGCTATATTTCTCTCCTGCCCCCCCCCAATCTCTATTTTCTGTCTTTCCTTCACGGATATGGGTTAAATCGTGTTATTACCTTTTGTTTATAATTGTTTTTATTCTTACAAATACGAAGAAGTCGAAATGCATTTTATTGGATTTAATTTCGTAATTAATTTTTAAAAAAATCATTTGTTACACTTTATTCATGACGCATTTTTGATTTCAATAGATAATCGTTTAATTGCAAATAAAAAATAACAATATGTAAGTCACGTAGAAACAAGAAATATCTATACAGAGACACGGTGTAAGTGGTTACGGTGTAAGCAAATTGTATCAATCTAGCAATTGTACGTATGGAAATAAAGCATTTCAAATACAATCTTTTATGAATTAAAGAGAATAAATAATAATTCTAAAATTAATTTAAAAAGTTTTGATTTTTTTAAATTTAAAACTTTTCTATTGACATAAATGTTAGAATCAATATTCAACGTTTTCATTTTGAAGTATTTTTCATTTTATAATCAAACACGATAAGTGGGTGGAAAATCATCGATTTAGCCGGAAGTAGCCGTAAGTAGTATAAGGGTAAAAGAGTCGAGAAAATTAGGTGCTCATTTTTTTCATTTTGCTTCAGTGTAAGTTCTCAGAAATCAAGAAATATTATGAAGATAACACTTGACCTCTATATGAGATACATAGATATCAGAGCGTTCCATAAAAGTTATCATTTACATCTCAAACGTTGAGTTAGTACAGAAGTGGCGGACATTAATTATTCTCTTCCCAATTGACCAGTTAACTATGTTATATAGTCATTATTTCGTGTGACCAGTTAACTATGTTATATAGTCATTATTTCGTGTGACCAGTTTACTATGTTATATAGTCATTATTTCGTGTGACCAGTTAACTATGTTATATAGTCATGATTTCGTGTGACCAGTTAACTATGTTATATAGTCATTATTTCGTGTGACCAGTTTACTATGTTATATAGTCATTATTTCGTGTGACCAGTTAACTATGTTATATAGTCATGATTTCGTGTGACCAGTTAACTATGTTATATAGTCATTATTTCGTGTGACCAGTTAACTATGTTATATAGTCATGATTTCGTGTGACCAGTTAACTATGTTATATAGTCATGATTTCGTGTGACCAGTTAACTATGTTATATAGTCATTATTTCGTGTGACCAGTTAACTATGTTATATAGTCATTATTTCGTGTGACCAGTTAACTATGTTATATAGTCATGATTTCGTGTGACCAGTTAACTATGTTATATAGTCATTATTTCGTGTGACCAGTTTACTATGTTATATAGTCATTATTTCGTGTGACCAGTTAACTATGTTATATAGTCATTATTTCGTGTGACCAGTTAACTATGTTATATAGTCATTATTTCGTGTGACCAGTTTACTATGTTATATAGTCATTATTTCGTGTGACCAGTTAACTATGTTATATAGTCATGATTTCGTGTGACCAGTTAACTATGTTATATAGTCATTATTTCGTGTGACCAGTTTACTATGTTATATAGTCATTATTTCGTGTGACCAGTTAACTATGTTATATAGTCATGATTTCGTGTGACCAGTTAACTATGTTATATAGTCATTATTTCGTGTGACCAGTTTACTATGTTATATAGTCATTATTTCGTGTGACCAGTTAACTATGTTATATAGTCATGATTTCGTGTGACCAGTTAACTATGTTATATAGTCATTATTTCGTGTGACCAGTTTACTATGTTATATAGTCATTATTTCGTGTGACCAGTTAACTATGTTATATAGTCATTATTTCGTGTGACCAGTTTACTATGTTATATAGTCATTATTTCGTGTGACCAGTTAACTATGTTATATAGTCATGATTTCGTGTGACCAGTTAACTATGTTATATAGTCATTATTTCGTGTGACCAGTTTACTATGTTATATAGTCATTATTTCGTGTGACCAGTTAACTATGTTATATAGTCATGATTTCGTGTGACCAGTTAACTATGTTATATAGTCATGATTTCGTGTGACCAGTTTACTATGTTATATAGTCATTATTTCGTGTGACCAGTTAACTATGTTATATAGTCATTATTTCGTGTGACCAGTTAACTATGTTATATAGTCATTATTTCGTGTGACCAGTTTACTATGTTATATAGTCATTATTTCGTGTGACCAGTTAACTATGTTATATAGTCATGATTTCGTGTGACCAGTTAACTATGTTATATAGTCATTATTTCGTGTGACCAGTTTACTATGTTATATAGTCATTATTTCGTGTGACCAGTTAACTATGTTATATAGTCATGATTTCGTGTGACCAGTTAACTATGTTATATAGTCATTATTTCGTGTGACCAGTTTACTATGTTATATAGTCATTATTTCGTGTGACCAGTTAACTATGTTATATAGTCATGATTTCGTGTGACCAGTTAACTATGTTATATAGTCATTATTTCGTGTGACCAGTTTACTATGTTATATAGTCATTATTTCGTGTGACCAGTTAACTATGTTATATAGTCATTATTTCGTGTGACCAGTTTACTATGTTATATAGTCATGATTTCGTGTGACCAGTTAACTATGTTATATAGTCATTATTTCGTGTGACCAGTTTACTATGTTATATAGTCATTATTTCGTGTGACCAGTTAACTATGTTATATAGTCATTATTTCGTGTGACCAGTTTACTATGTTATATAGTCATTATTTCGTGTGACCAGTTAACTATGTTATATAGTCATTATTTCGTGTGACCAGTTAACTATGTTATATAGTCATTATTTCGTGTGACCAGTTTACTATGTTATATAGTCATTATTTCGTGTGACCAGTTTACTATGTTATATAGTCATTATTTCGTGTGATCTTTTGGTCTTACCGGATTCCAGCACAAGAATTAATCTAGTCTGGTGGAGTATCCAACTTACTGCTGTTGCTAGAGGCAACATATCTGGTAAACAGCAATGCGGAAACAGATTTTCATTGAAATAAGTAAAATCTCGCTTTGCTTTATATATAAGACTAGCAGAGTACCCAGCGTTGCCCGGGGCAAAAGTGTAACATCTATTAAAATTTCTATCTCTGAACATACACATACATACAGACAACTCTCCGTTATTTAAATTCCTCGAGGAGTGAGTCGGAATAAGGGAAGTAATTCCTTAATAAAACAAGTAGAGTTACTTTCCGCTAGTACATGAAATGGGTGAAACCCTGACCCTGTCCTGACAATAACTAACCCAGTTGACACCCTAAAAAATGTTTGTCTTTTTAATTTTAGATATTATTCTGGGCAACGCTGATCAAGAATGTATCCACTTTGTGGCTGTTTGTGTTGTAGTATTTTTTTTTTAAATTTTAGCTGGAAATACACACAAAACCTTTATATATAAGATTCTGTTAGTAATATGAATTATTTGCTGAGGAATGCTCTTTTTCTCTTTTTTTCTATTCATGATGTCAGCATCTTTGTAATCTTATGCTGGTGTTGATATTCGGGATTTAAATATATTCGACAACCTGGTACAGTTTACATTAGTGTATATAAAACATAGTTGGAAAGGAATAAAATATATCTCATTTTACCTTTCTTCGTTAGTTAAGACATTTTCTTACTCTCCTTCTCATACGCTGCTACTACTATTACTACTATTACTACAAGTACTCCAACCTTACAGGTTCTGCATTTATATGCGTTAGTGTCGTCCGCCTTTTTATATTTTTTCGCGACTTACAAAGCAACATTATTTATTTAAATAGGATTTTTTTAAATTTCGTTTTTAACTCCATTTTTCATTTGAATAAATAATCGATTACTAGTTGATAATATTGTGTAAATGACGTAGAGACGTGTGTGATTTTTGTTCTTTTTTAGAATAAATGTTTTTGTTTATAGATCTATTGTTCTTTTCTTTGGAAGATCAGTCGTAGACATATTTCGTTAGACATCGCAAAAATATCATGTGATGAAGCATTTTTGGGAGCAGCAATTTGGTACGGCGATTTAACAAGAGAACCCTGATTTCACATGAATATGGATTGAATATTGAAAAAATTTTTCAAAATGTGTTCTAAATTTTCATCTCACAAATAAAGGCGTGGCATAAAAATTAGGGCGTGGTATAAAAATTAGGGCGTGGCATAATTTTCCCAGATGTTCTAAATGTGATCGCAGCCAATTAATCTTAATTTAAAATTCAGACAAATCAATTGTTACTTTGGGAAAAATAGATGTTATTCTAATTTCTACAAATGGAACAATTTGTGAAACGTTTAATAATAATATATAGATGAACTCGCAGGATCACCTGGTGGAAATTAATCGATTACTTACCTACTCCCCTCTCTTTCTTCTTTCGTTTTTAACGATTTCAAAATCATTGTCAGCTTAATAAATTATTAAATGATCTCAAACTCCACACTTTTCCAAGCAGAAACAAACATGTAATTACAAATTGAGTTTGGCTCAGAATAACATTTTTATGTTTCAGAAACACAAAATTAAATTCTTTTACAAAATTATGCATTTTATGCATTTCTTTAAAAAGTTACTTGACTTTATCTTAATTTTATCTTGACTTATTTGTATGCTCCAAAGAGTTTCACCACATGCTTGAGAACAAAATTCCGCCATTTATCAGAAATTTCGGCAAGTCTTTCAGCTGTCAGGAACGACATAGCGGTATCAACCCTTATCTGATGGGTCTCATCTATTAAGTGGCCGTCCTTTTGATCTTTATTCAATGACAGTTTTTTATATTAATCTTTACATAGCTGGAGTCTGGTAGTCGGGAAACATTTCCAAACCACTTAAATCTCTTTTTCGAACAACGTTGTGGATGGATCTGCTAATATAAGACCTTTTTCTAATATCTGCATTTCTTAGTCTTTCTCACTAAATTACTTGCAGAATAGTTCTTGAACGATTCATTCCAAATACATTGAGTTCCGTCTGCCATTATAGTTCGTGTTTCCTTTTCATATACAACAATAAGAACTATACAATACATTCTTAGTATCAAAAAATAATTACAGATCGTATTAAATAAGACGAATTAATGCAATTTCCTTTACCGCTTAGGAAGTGGGAAAGTACAAAAAAGCTATGCTTCTTCCGCCAGTAAAAACAATAACAAGAAAACTACGTAATATTATCGCGATATAGAAAATCGTAAGTATTGCGGCAAGGTGCTTGCGGTCTAGTAGCAAAACGCATGGCTTCACACAGTAATATCGTAGGTTCGATCCTTTCTCAACGTAGCCATGCTGATGACGGCTAATAGCCAAAAACACGTGCCCATAGATTCCTCTTACGTAAAAATGTATACATATACACATATAAACGACAAAATAATAACACGTCCTATTAAAAAGGGCGACTTGATGCAATGTTCGTTACCGCTTAGGAAGAGGAAAATACTAAAAAAAGCTATGGTTCTATCTCTAGTAAAAACAATAAGAAAAATATCTACGTATATATACAGAAAACAGAAAGCCACTCATCGGAATACTTGTAAGAACAACCATTTGTCCCAGCAGGTGATTACCGATGGCTGATCCCCGTGCTTGAAAGTTCCCGGATGATCTCGAAACCTGGTGTAAACGAATATCACGTGGTATGTGTTGGGATATTCTAAATTCTAATCTTTGGGATGTCTTGCCAACGTAGTCAGCTTCACACTGACACAGGAATTTACAAACAACAGAATGGCTGGCAAAACATCCTTACGAAATGAAGAGAAAAAGGTTCGAGTCGTGTAAACTACTCTCATCATGGTTGCTGGAAAACAACGTTGAGTAGAAGAAGAAATCCTGTTGAAAATGTCAAGGCCGTCAGAACCTAACCATCGAAGTTTCAAATAAATAGGACATCGTGACGGGCCAATAAATTAACTACCATTAAATATAACAACTTTGCGTGCAATGGTGCTTTTTATGATATTGATGGGATATCCATTAGTTGGAAAAATATTAGTAATTTCACCAAGTTCCGCATCGAGTCGTATTGGTGAACAAATCATAAGTGCTCGATGAGTGAGAGTACCAAAAAGATTTATTTTTCTTGATTTTGGGGCGAAGGAAAACCAATTTAGATAAAAACCTGTAAACGTTGGTTTTCTATACACACAGGTTTCAAACGATAAATCAGCTTTAGACACTAAAACATCAAAGAATGGCAGGGAACCACAATCCTCGACCTCCATGGTGAATTGCAACGATGGATGCAAGTCACAAAGAAGACGAAGAAACTGTTCAGCATCACTCCGCGAGGGAAAACAAGCAAAAGTGTCATCAACGTAACGTGTGTAAATAGCCGGCTTGGTCATTTTGAAAAATAATTAGTTTTCCAAAAACCCAACGAAAATGTCGGATAACGATAGATCAAAAGGGCTACCCATGGATATACCATCAATTTGCTGATACATTATATTGTTGAACCTGAAGGAAACTGATTTAGTAGCAAATTCCATCAGTTCAACAAAAATTGGTTCAGGAAATTGTGGAGATTTTAAGGGGCCACGGTAAAGATAATCTGCACATATACCAATGGTTTCATCCAATGGTACATTGGTAAACAGACTACTAATGTCAAAGGAAGCCAAGAACTCGGTATCTTTTGAGAGAGATAATTTGTGTATATAAGACACACAGTATCTATAAAGGGGATTTATAGAGGGCAATACAATGCAGAGGTGTAACGGATAAACACGAACTGAAGCAAATTAAGACATATAACTATGGAATGAGTTTTTTAGCTTCCAACTTTTTTTTAATACGATATAATATATATTTTTTATAATTTATATGTATATATATATAAATAATAAATAAAATAAAATATTGTATTAATAAAAAGGTTGAAATAAAAACTCATTTCACCGTTTTATGTTTTAATTTGCTTCAGTTCGTGATCATCCGTTACACCTATTACTTTCGATAAATTATCTTCATCTACACACTAAACGATGCTTCAAGCAAACTACATTAAGCTATTATATATATATACATATATACAGGGTGGGCCAAAATAAGGGTCCTATCTTTAAATTTGAATAACTTCCACAAAATAAAAGTTAAACTCACCAAACTTTATGTGTGTGTAGACTGACCCTTCCGAGATTTTTTGAAATAAACAAAACAAATTTTAGCCGAAAAACACTTCTTAAAACTTACAAAAACTAAAGTATTGTTTTTTTACACTGTTTTGAGTTTTTTAAGCAAAAATAATGTTTTCTAAATGGGCGCCGTTGGCGGCTTCACACTCTTCGGCTCTTTTGAAAACATTTTCCATAACAGTTTGCAACATCTGAGGACTTATGGCTCTTATTTCTGCTTCAATATTTGCTTTCAGTTCCTCAATATTGTTTAGCTTATTGGCATAAACCTTTTCTTTGAGGTAACCCCATAAGAAGAAGTCAGGAGCTGTAAGGTCGGGTGATCGTGGAGGCCATTGAATTTTATATATATATATATATATATATATATATATACTTTTTGTCAGGCAAAACTTAGTGTCTGTTCTAGCCGGACAGAACCAATTTCAAGTGATTATAGGGAGCCAGAAGGCAAAAAGCAAACAAGTCAGACATACCCCACCACCTGAAATCAATTCGGAAAAGAAATCTTTCACTTTATAATAAAAAGTCAACGTTAGGTTATTTTCTTCTTTGTTTCATCCGAAATAATAATAATTTATATGTGAAAAATAAAATTACTGACATAATTCTATGATTTTATATGAATATTTTAGAAATATATCGAGATAAATAGCTGGTGAGAACATTGGTAAAACAAACTATGTTTGATGATGTACACTGTCAATTCAAACTGTGCGTTTAGCACTGGCAATGCTATTTACAAACTCAAGTGTGACAAAACAACGGAATTAGTGACTAATGGACAAACGTGACAGCCCGACTAAGATGTTATTTAAGAATTAAACCTGACAGTGCCTCTTATAGAGATGCGTGGTCGCATTTTAGAAATATGTAAATTATTATCCAATCGCCGACTAGGATTCAATTTTTGAATTCCAAATTATTTCAAGGTGTGCCCCTTTTTACTGCTTCTTATGAGGGCAAAGTTTGACAAACGGGTTGGTGTTTAATGTTTAATATGGAGAATTCTCAGTCCCCCCGGGATAATCTAGATGGACAAAAAGGAACAGATACTACACTTTGATTCAAGTCTAAATTACACCAATCATCGTGTCATAACCTCAATAACCCGAATTTGCTTTGAAAATATTTTGTTTAAACGATCAATGTAAAAACAAAATTTGGTTCGAAATTTAGGTAGTTTCAATAAGAAACTCAATTTTACTTCAATCAAAAGGTAATAAAATTAGAAACACTTAATAGAACAAATAACGAACACAGTGTATGCTCTTAATAACAGATCAGCAATTTATTAATATTGTTTAACAATTTTATTTCAGCAGATTCAATTGATGACATGGTTTAAATTCCTCACCAACGGATCTGCTTTGTTGTCATATTGTTGTGATGTTATACGCCAGAAATTTCATATAATTAGCACAATCGACTATAGATTCTCGATCGGACTCACGTCCGGACTTGATGGTAGCAATTCCATTATACTCTCACATTTAAATCTCTTATACACTAAAATAATGTAGTCTAACTTTAAATATTTGAAAATAAAAATTAGCCTACATACTTGAAGTACAGTCTTTAACTTGAAGTACAGTATTTAACTTGAATTACAGTCTTTAACTTGAATTACAGTCTTTAACTTGAAGTACAGTCTTTAACTTGAATTACAGTCTTTAACTTGAATTACAGTTTTTAACTTGAATTACAGTCTTTAACTTGAATTACAGTCTTTAACTTGAAGTACAGTCTTTAACTTGAAGTACAGTCTTAAACTTGAAGTACAGTCTTTAACTTGAAGTAGTCTTTAACTTGAATTACAGTCTTTAACTTGAAGTACAGTCTTTAACTTGAAGTACAGTCTTTAACTTGAATTACAGTCTTTTACTTGAAGTACAGTCTTTAACTTGAAGTACAGTCTTTTACTTGAATTACAGTCTTTAACTTGAATTACAGTCTTTAACTTGAATTACAGTCTTTAAATTGAAGTACAGTCTTTAACTTGAAGTACAGTATTTAACTTGAAGTACAGTCTTTAACTTGAATTACAGTCTTTAACTTGAATTACAGTATTTAACTTGAAGTACAGTCTTTAACTTGAATTACAGTATTTAACTTGAAGTACAGTCTTTAACTTGAAGTACAGTCTTTAACTTGAATTACAGTATTTAACTTGAAGTACAGTCTTTAACTTGAATTACAGTCTTTAACTTGAATTACAGTTTTTAACTTGAATTACAGTCTTTAACTTGAAGTACAGTCTTTAACTTGAATTACAGTCTTTAACTTGAAGTACAATCTTTAACTTGAATTACAGTCTTTAACTTGAAGTACAGTCTTTAACTTGAATTACAGTATTTAACTTGAATTACAGTCTTTAACTTGAATTACAGTTTTTAACTTGAATTACAGTATTTAACTTGAATTACAGTCTTTAACTTGAATTACAGTCTTTAACTTGAAGTACAGTCTTTTACTTGAATTACAGTCTTTAACTTGAAGTAGTCTTTTACTTGAAACTGTGAGGTAGACATTTATCCATGAAATGTATAATAGTTAGCATTGTTAAGTTCAAATCCAATTTATTGGCAAAAAAAGCAAATTGCAACAAACCATATAAAAAGATGCTTGGAAGATGTGGGCATCTATAATGTTAGTCGAAGGCGACCTAAAACGTGGATATGGTAGGCATTGTCACTACGAGCAGAACCATTAACAGAGAATGGTGTCTTTCTTCTATTGATACGAAAACGCGAAGAGTACAGTTTTGCTTGTTCTTGTAGAGACCAAGACTCGCGAAATTAGATTGACATTCCTGTTGATGATGTTGTACGTCAGAATCGGGTCACCTCGCACCCTTCGCTGCTCAGGTGAGGGGTAATATCTACTAATGATCAATAAATGGTTACGACTGACAACTAAAACATATTTTTTATTTATTTTAGTCATAGTCACATCAGATAAAATCAGCATCAAATAAAATCAATCCTTTGACCCATCCTGTCAACCGAGTGTCGGCTGTTACTTATTAATACATTGTTTATTATTATTTATTAATACATTGTTTATTATTATTATTATTACATTGTTTATTATTATTTATTAATACATTACTTATTATTATTATAACAAAAATGCATTGGTTTTAGTACTTTACGCTATTATATTTTTAGTGTTGATCAAGAAATGTATTAATAAATAATAATAAGTAATGTATTAATAAATAAATAATAATAAGTAATGTATTAATAAATAATAATAAGTAATGTATTAATAAATAATAATAAGTAATGTATTAATAAATAATAATAATAATAATAATAATAATAATAATAATAATAATAATATGTAATGAACAAAAAAGGAAAAGGGAATCGACGGAATTGGCATTAATAAATCAAAGTTTGTTCATGAGGATTCCTATAGGAAAGTAATTTCTCATGTACTTCTTGAATGATCTCAATTTTCAAATCATTTAACACCGCTCATCTACAGCCGTTCAAAAATCTGATAATTTATAAAAAACAGTTGTTTCGCTTATAACTCACTTTTACTTTATGTTTATCTCGAAGAGGCGAGTTTATAAAGCTTTTCTTTTGCTTCTTAATTCTAAATTATCGAGATTGGAAACCATAATTTTAATCGTTCAATAATTTGTGTGAATCTCGTTTGATATTTTCAAACTGAACATTTCTTCATTCAATAACCTTTGTTATTTACAGTTGTTAAGTATTTTTAGATGATTTCTATTTCATATTTAGTATTATACTAAAGCAGAGTTAATTAACGTTTATTTAACGATTAACGATTCCCTATATATTCTACTCGCACAAAATACATGTAAAATTATTCCTAAGTTCTTGAATTCTGTTATTTTTGGAAACATTTTTACTTATGTTTCACTATTTCTGAGATTATTTCTATTACACATGTTTTTATATCTATTCTTTACAAACAGATGAGAAAAGAAATAAAACGAAACACAGAATTAGGAACAACATTTTTCTTTTCACGCTTGTTCGTCAACAAATTCCAAAATCAATTTAGAGTTTTAATACTTTTAATATAATGTCATATTGTTTGCCATGTTCGTGGCAAAGATTCTCAATCGAACTCAGATACGGAATTGATGGCGGCCATTCAATTATCTTCTCAATTTAAACGTTTTTACACTAAATGAAATTAACGGCTTCCTTGGCGAGTAATGAAGTGTAGTATCTGTTCCCATGCTACACTTGGTCTATTCTGTCCTCGGTCAATGAAGGATATATCCTACTGGACTGAAACTATTTTTATTTATATTCCAATCCAGAGTTCCCCTTTTGGGAGAGCTTGATATTTTCCACATTAAAAACCGACCTCGTGTCTAACTTTGCCCTCGTAAAGAAGCTTAAAATAGGTGAGACCATAAATTGGCGTATATAATAAGTACAATATTTGCCTCGAAACTGAATAGATGATTATAATAACAAAATTACACGCGTTTCCTTGTTATTTGGCTATGTATACTCTAGGAGGGGGAGGAGGAGGAGGAGGAGGAGGAGGAGAAGGAGGAGAAGGAGGGGGAGGTGGAGTCTTATTTTCTCGGCTTTCACTCGTCAATTGATTGAAAAGTGGCACGAAATTAGTAGAACTCCCTGGCTATTACATTTTTATACGAATTAATATTTAGGAAAACACAAACAATAAACAGGAGAAAAAAAAGAAATAATCAACGCGTGTTTCACTAAGGCTTATGTCCTATATATTTTAATGACACAAAATACATGCTAAAATATTCCTCAGTTTTCGATTGGAGTTATGTTTGAAAGATAATCTATTTCAATTGTTCTAATTAGCCGTAAATTGCAATTATCTCACCTAGTGTATGTCTATCCCTTTCT
>OY744554.1:22814014-22826514 GCA_963556195.1 Sepiola atlantica | reverse complement strand
TGAGTCCGACTCGCTTCAATAATCACGTATACACATTTAATCTTATGCACAGAGAAGGAAAGGCTTAATCTTAATAATAACTGATAATAACAAAAAGAAAGGAGAGGAGTTCTTTCACTTTTAATATAGACAAACATATTCCCTTATTATAAATAATAGTAGTAATAGTAGAAATAGTAGTAGTGGCAGTAGTATTAGTATCATTAGTAATAGAATTAGGATTCTCCATATAATACACGTGAACGTTCTTGTATCCGGTTCGATTGAATAGTAACGCATGCAAATTTACTTTGCATAAGTGATATGAAGAAGATGGAGTAGGAGGAGAGAAAGAGGGGGAGGGGGAGAGAGAATTTTGTGTTTTTTTTCTTCTCATCGATTAGTTTTGAATTAAATTGCGAAGCTAGTAAAAGAATAAAGGATAAACGTGCACCATGAAAATGGTAAAGCAAATCCTAATGGAAAAAATAACTAGTTCTTTATCTACCTCCCACAGCGGTAAGATGTGACACAAGGTCGGGAAGTGGGATTTGATAAACCAGCGCTCGAGAAGTTGAGAACTCTGGCCATTAAAAATTGCTTAGGCAGCCCCGTCGGCATTCCCCGGTAGGGGCGCCTCAGGCGATTAGCAATAAACTAACCCCTTCTCAAAGGGTGAGAAGGCAAAACCTGGGAGGGTGGACCTCCTAGAACTGCACAGGACAGACCCATAGACCGGCGTAAATCAAGCTCCGAAGGCCAAGACAATACGAGTTTATGGGGTGTAGTATCCATCGGAACAGATCACTTGCCAGCCATCGAAGAGTTTTTGTGTAAGCCTTATCAAGATCAATGGACAATCTAATTGAGATTCATTGGCGGATTGATTATTGTATTACCTACCAAACAACGGATGAGACAGACGATCCACGCATCCCCCCAATCTATAGGACAATTACGCGTCTGTCCACCAAATAAAACTCGCGAACATACTGACTGAAAGTGATTATTTCGCGATGAAAACAATACCTTCTCCATCGACGAAAAAATACCGGATAAGTTTGCATGGCGGCAAAGATCAAATCTGTTGCTAAGATTTATGGAAAAATGGTTGGATCATTCTATTGCTCCAGAAAATACTTCACTCCTGACGCAATCCTCTATCTGTATAAGAGTCAGATGCGTCCTAAGATGGGGTATTACCGCTGTTATATCTGGGAAGGTGCCGCTCGAATCACTCTTATCTGTATTGACAGAGTACAAAATCGACTTTACAACCTAGTGGGGGATGGTCTCTTCTCGTCCCTACATCCCTTTTCACACAAAAGAGATGTTGCTAGTCTCTTATTACTGTATCGTTAAGTTCATGGTAGGTGCTCAACTGAGTTCCTACTTCTAGTCTCCTCTGTAAAACATTTACAGCAACAACTCGTCTAGCAACAACCACAGCAAAAAATTTACAAAATTTACAAAAAAAAAAAGCAAACGAAACTTCCATGAAAAATGTTTCTTTCCTACAACATCGTATCTGTGAAAAAAACTGACTACAACAATTTCGTATTCAAGTATGATGTAATTAAATCATTAATTAATTCAGTCGTCCTTTTTGATAATTACTTTTAAGTAATCTTTTTCCAATCTCAATAACGTTTCTGGTCCTCTTGTGGTGGCTATCATCGTCTAACTGACGATTTCTTTAACCCATATCCTCGAGTGCCCCCAGCCCTTAATAAGTTGTGACTTATTAGTAAAAAAAAAACTGAATAAAATAAAAAAATCTATTGACTAAAACATGAAAGCAGAAAAATTGAATAAAATAAAAAAATTGTTGATTAAAACATAAAAGTAGAAAAAATTGAATAAAATAAAAAATTGAATAAAATACAAAATCTATTGATAAAAACATAAAAGTAGAAAAAATTGAATGAACCAAAAAATGAATTAAAAAAAATATATATTAAAACAGAAAAGCAAAAAAATATAATAAAATAAGAAAATTGAACAAAATAAAAAAATGAAAAAAATAAAAAATTTGTTGATTAAAAAATAAAAGTAGAAAAAATTGAATAAAATAAAAAATTGAATAAAATAAAAAAAATATTGTTTAAAACATAAAAGCAAAAAAAATTGAATAAAATAAAAAAATTGTTGATTAAAACATAAAAGCAAAAAAAATTGAATAAAATAACAAATTTAACAAAATAAAAAATATATTGATTAAAACATAAAAGCAGAAAAAATTTAATAAAATAAAAATTGAATAAAAAGATTGAATATTTTATTCAATTTTTTTAATTCAATTTTTTTATCTTATTAGAAAAAATATATTGATAAAAACATGAAAGCAGAAAAAATTGAATTAAAAAAAATGAATAAAATAAAAAAATCTATTGATCAAAACATAAAAGTAGAAAAAATTGAATAAAATAAAAAATTGAATAAATAAAAAATGAATAAAATAAAAAATTGAATAAAATAAAAAATCTATAGATCAAAACATAAAAGCAGAAAGTATAGCTGTTCTATTTTGTGGAACTGCACACAATTATCAGCGATGATTGTGGATTTTCTTGAAACATAATATGAGACAACGAAACAACAATATGATGCCTTAACCACAGAAAAGGGACTTTCAGTGGAAAATCATTCATGTAAGTCAATTTATTTTTTACAGTTATTATATTAGTTTATTTCTAACACTATTTTAAGGGATCATCAGTTTTTTACCATGAAAAACTGTTTCGGGAATTTAAAAACAAGACAGTATTTAATTTCATGGCTTCCCAGCAGAGTTGATCAGACCTATATATGTATGAATATATATATAAATTCCCGAAACAGTTTTTAATGGTAAACAACTGATGATCCATTAAATAATGTTAGAAGCAAACTAATATAATTACTGAAAAAGTTAAATTGACTTACATGAGTGATTTTCCACTGAACGACTTAACACTTAAGTTTTTTTTGTTTAATTATTTTTTTTTATATAGTTTTAATGGTTGAGAAACTCCCAAGACAATATATATATATATATATATATATATATATATATATATATATATATATATATAGAGAGAGAGAGAGAGAGAGAGAGAGAGAGAGAGAGAGAAAGAGAGAGAGAAAGAGCGAATGATACAGAGAAACAGAGACAGAGAGAGATAAAGCGATTATGTTCGATTGAGAAGAGACATAAATAGAAATAGTAAATGTATTGCTAACTTGACGCAGAAAATCGTGATTCCAAACAAATCTATTTTTGTATATTCAAACATCTCTATTGACTTTATTATACACTGAAAAGGCAGGAAACATTTTTGCATTTTATTAGGAATTCTCTTGCGATGTCAGACACGTGACTTCGTTCATGTCACGAGTTCTAAAAGAGTTGCAATTGCATTCCAAAACTTATTTAAACATACATAAAATGTCGCTAACTTCCAGATTCTAAATATCATCTATCTCACACACACACACACACATATATATATATATATATATATATATATATATATAGGCAGCAAGTTATTATTTAAGCAGTCTTTGTCAAACAACACGGAATTTTCGCGTTTATATAGCTTTTTTGTGATGTTTTCGAATCGTCGACCAATTCTTCGGGTTTCGGGTGCTAGTTGATATAGTATTTCGCCGATTGGTCGTAATTCGGCCATTTCTCTAGCGCTTTTGACATTCTTGGTAGCAGTATGTTTTTATTATTATTATTATTATAATTGAGAAGACTTGGGTTATTGTTTTTATAGATATCTTGATAGGCGAATGAAGGAAAAGGTTCAGTTGGATAAAATTGTATGTTTACTTTTGTCTTGTTAAATTATGTTTTATTCTATTTGTTTTTTATTTATTCAGTTTTATTATTTTTTTTTTTAATTATTATTATTTATTTATTTATCATGTTTTATTTTTATTTTATTTTTATTACTTTGTTTTTATTTAATAAACAACTCAAGTCTTCGCATTTATAATAAAAAAAACTACTCCTGATGACGACCAAAACGATCGAAAGCGCTAGAGAAATCGGCGAACTACTTATAAACTATCACCCGAAACCCGAAAGATTGCTCGACGATTCGAAAACCTCACAAAAAAGTATAAATTTTTATTTATACAAACATTATTGGTTACATATGTGCATACCTGTTTCGGTTGCACCCATTTCTCTGGAATCCTTGGTCTGATGAGGTTGACTTTCTGTGAAGAGTGCAACCGAAACATGTATGCACATATGTAACCAATAATGTTTGTATAAATAAAAATTTATACCCAAATTGACGGAGTTTCTATGGGATCTGTCCTTGGACCGACCTTGAGTAAATTTTACATGGCCGACCTCGAAAATAAAATATTTAATATAATCACTAAACCTTCCATTTATGCCCGCTACGTTGATGATATTCTTATTTTTAGTAAATAGTATAGATGAAATAAAAAAAAAACTACAAAATACTTTTCAAAATAATTCAGTTCTTAAATTCATTCATGAGCTTAATGTTAACAATAAAATTCCGTTTTTAGATGTTCTCATTGACTCCAACAGTGATGCATTCATCACCTCTCCCTATTAACACCTGTATTTTAAGTTTTAAAAGTGAATGCCCATATAGATATAAAATTGCTATGGTCAAAAATCTATTAAACCGTGCAAAATTAATCTCCTCATCCAAAAGAATATTTTTTAATGAATTAAAAAACATAAAGCAAGTCCTAATTAATAATCAATTTCCCAATTATATGGTTGATGAACAAATCAAATTAATGATTAGAAATTTAGATAATCGTACTAATAATAAGCTAAATAATTCCCACTGCATAAATCTATTCTATTGTAACCAAATGCATCCAAACTTTAAATTGGATGAAAAAGCTCTTAAAAATATAATACATCACTATATATCCCCCACCAATTCTGATGATAAAATACGATTTATCATTTATTATAAAAAATGAAAACATCAAACTATGTTGTTAAAAATAACACTTCTCAAACCCAAAATACATTAGGAAGAACCAATGTAATATATCAGTTCCAATGCCCTATGGGAGAATGTATCTCCGACAACAATAAAAAAAAAACTAATTCTTACATAGGTTTCACTTCCACAACACTATCCCGAAGACTCACCCTACATCTCTCCGACACTAGCTCTATATGCCAAATCCTAAAAAAACATAATTGTACCCCTCCCAATATAGAAACATCCTTGTTAACAATACCAAAATAATACACCACGATACCAATATCAAAAAATTAAAAATACTCGAAGCCCTCTACATAAAAACTAAACATCCCACAATTAATAATGTCAATTATGAAACTAGTCGCAACATTTTAAAGTGTCTAGCATAATAATTAACATTACCAAATTCTTAGCCATTAGGTAGTTATGCGTTTGAATTGTATGCACTTTCTTTAACGTCATCAATTTCTTAACGGTTTAAACAGTCAAACTTTTAAATCTCCCATATGTGTAGAACGCCATCACGCTCTCATGTACATTTCAACTTTACAGACGCTTTTGCAAGTTATAAACTACTTGCCGTTATAATTCAAAAATGAGCACAGTAGTAAAGTCATAATTTGTAAAGACACTAAAACTAATACCGCCTGAAGATGATTTGACGATTCAAATCGAAAGTACTTGCAAAAAAGAAAAAAAGAATGGAACAAGAAACCCATGGATCATATTTACATCAATTTGACCGAAACATTAGATGGACAATTCGGAAAATTGAAAAAATAAAAAAAAAGTCGCATCAAACAAAACCACTCCGTGTTATTTAATAATGTTTGCCTAAATATATATACAGGGTGGGCCAAAATAAGGGTCCTATCTTTAAATGTGAATAACTTGAATTTGAATAACTTCCACAAAATAAAAGTTAAACTCACCAAACTTTATGTGTGTGTAGACTGACCCTTCCGAGATTTTTTGAAATAAACAAAACAAATTTTAGCCGAAAAACACTTCTTAAAACTTACAAAAACTAAAGTATTGTTTTTTACACTGTTTTGAGTTTTTTAAGCAAAAATAATGTTTTCTAAATGAGGGTACGTTCCTTAGGGCTAATACGGCTCATGCTTGCTTCGGAAGGGGTCCTTTACTTATTCTAAACAAAAAAAAAAAAAATCAATAAATAAAAAAGTTATGAATTTTTAAAAATAGGACCCTTATTTTTGCCCACCCTGTATATATATATATATATATATATATATATATATATATATATATATGTGTGTGTGTGTGTGTGTGTGTGTGTGCGTATGTGTATGTGTGTGTGCGTATGTGTGAGGCTGTTGTCTCTTTGTTAAAGAGAATAAGTTTGTCAAGTCATTAAATTAAGGCTTTGTTCATCCTTTAGTGAAGATAACTTCCTCCGTAAATCGTGTGTGTATCTTTTTGGTGTGGATTTATTACCTTTTGTCTGTAGGGACTGTAAAATTAGTCTTTATGACTTCCTCGTTTTGGCGATATGTATTTATTCCTGTGAAGCGTGTTTGTGTGTGTTTCTTCTCTGAAGCGTGTATTTATTACTCTTTGTGTGTGAGCAGGTTTGTGTATTTGTGTTTTTTAGTGCGTATCCGTTTATGTCAGTTTTTGTAGGTGCGTATTTCTGCTTCTTGTAGTGTGTGTTTTATTGTGCTGGCGTGTGTAAGAAAATGATGGTGTAACTAGTTAGCATTCATTCAGCTATTCATACGTACACGCACACACACACACACACACATATATATATATATATATATATATATATATATATATATATATATGCACACACAGCATATGTGAACACATGGACTTCGTATAATGAGTGTTTGCGTGTGTTTTGTCATGATTCTTTAGTGTAAATTCGTCTATAAAGATTCCTCTTGGATGTAGGGAGAATCTTCGCATTGATGATTCACTTTTGCTGCGTTCGTGGATATGTTGCAAAACAAAAAAAAAGTTCTGTTGTCTAGAAGTTTGATGTTTCTTTTGTGTAGGGAAACTCTATCGCTAAGTGCTTGCGTGACACCTATACAACGTGTATTGCATTGTGTGCATTTAAATACGTATATCTTATTTTGTCATTTAGTCCTTACATTCCATGAGCAATGTTTCTGACAAAGAGGGAAGAATTTCTGTTTTTCTGAGTCGAAATCTATCCATTTAAAAATCATCGTTGATCAAGTAGTATTTTTAGCGCCTTACATCAAGTGGCTTCATGCCTTGTTTGGTGCGATTTACGTAAATATATACATTTTTCTCTCGGTGGACCTATAATATTCTTTTCTCTTAACATATGACGATATATTTATATCAATAATCTATATAATGAAGTGAACTCAGTCGGGTTCTAGAGGTTTGCCACCGATACGATACCACCTACAAAATAACTATTTCTTTCGGAATAGCCAGTCAATTACGGAAATAAGCGATTTGTCTTTTCACATTACGGGATTGGGAACTTTAGGCGATCCCTATCGGCTTTAACAATCAAATACAAAACGACGAAAAACAGTAGAGATATTTAGAAACGCGTGTACAAGTCACGTTGCAGTTGTTGAAAAATTGGCCACAAATGTTGTTTTATTCTTTTTTTCTTCTTGCATGGATTTCTTTCGTATATACAAAGTTGAAAATAAATTTTATTATGCATGCCCACGAATATATCTGTTTTAAGAGGTTATTGTAGAAAATAAATAACGAAAACAAATTAATTACAGATCACTGTAACTCACCGTTCATAGAAGTATGGTTAATGTATTCTTGAATATATATTTTCCTGGAGAGGAGGTAAATTGACCTTGAAGCTAAACGAACGATTTAGTTGTTTTACTTTGTTTTTTTAAGAAAATATAATTTAATTTTCGGCGTAAAAACGCCTTATTCATAAATAGACATGTTTTATTTCTTCTTCTCGACAAATGTAAATATATTTGGTTCGATGTTCTCGGCTGGAAATCTATGTCAGTTCGTTTGACTTCTAAATTCTTAATATACAAATTTTGGCTTCTAAATTCTTAACGTACAAATTTTGGCTTCTAAATTCTTAATATACAAATTTTGGGCTTCTAAATTCTTAATATACAAATTTTGACTTCTAAATTCTTAACATACAAATTTTGACTTCAAAATCCTTAACATACAAATTTTGGCTTCTAAATTCTTGATATACAAATGTTGACTTCTAAATTCTTAACATACAAATGTTGGCTTCTAAATTCTTAATATACAAATGTTGACTTCTAAATTCTTAACATACAAATGTTGACTTCTAAATTCTTAATATACAAATGTTGACTTCTAAATTCTTAACATACAAATTTTGGTTTCTAAATTCTTAATATACAAATTTTGGTTTCTAAATTCTTAATATACAAATGTTGACTTCTAAATTCTTAACATACAAATTTTGGCTTCTAAATTCTTAATATACAAATGTTGACTTCTAAATTCTTAACATACAAATTTTGGCTTCTAAATTCTTAATATACAAATGTTGACTTCTAAATTCTTAATATACAAATTTTGGTTTCTAAATTCTTAACATACAAATTTTGGCTTCTAAATTCTTAACATACAAATTTTGGTTTCTAAATTCTTAATATACAAATTTTGGGCTTCTAAATTCTTAATATACAAATTTTGGCTTCTAAATTCTTAACATACAAATTTTTGTTTCTAAATTCTTAATATACAAATGTTGGCTTCTAAATTCTTAATATACAAATGTTGGCTTCTAAATTCTTAATATACAAATTTTGGCTTCTAAATTCTTAACATACAAATTTTGGCTTCTAAATTCTTAACATACAAATTTTGGGCTTCTAAATTCTTAATATACAAATTTTGGCTTCTAAATTCTTAACATACAAATTTTGGTTTCTAAATTCTTAATATACAAATTTTGGCTTCTAAATTCTTAACATACCAATTTTGGCTTCTAAATTCTTAATATACAAATTTTGGCTTCTAAATTCTTAATATACAAATGTTGACTTCTAAATTCTTAATATACAAATGTTGACTTCTAAATTTTTAACATACAAATTTTGGCTTCTAAATTCTTGATATACAAATGTTGGCATCTATATTTTTAATATAAAAATTTTGGCTTCTAAATTCTTAACATACAAATTTTTACTTCTAAATTCTTAATATACTAATTTGGGCTGCTAAATTCTTAACATACAAATTTTGACTTCTAAATTCTTAACATACAAATTTTGGTTTCTAAATTTTTAACATACAAATTTTGACTTCTAAATTCTTAACATACAAATTTTGGCTTCTAAATTCTTAACATACAAATTTTGGCTTCAAAATTCTTAACATACAAATTTTGGCTTCAAAATTCTTAACATACAAATTTTGGGTTCTAAATTCTTAACATACAAATTTTGACTTCAAAATTCTTAACATACAAATTTCGACTTCAAAATTCTTAACATACAAATTTTGGCTTCTAAATTCTTAACATACAAATTTTGGCTTCTAAATTCTTGATATACAAATGTTGACTTCTAAATTCTTAACATACAAATTTTGGCTTCTAAATACTTAACATACAAATTTTGGTTTCTAAATTCTTAATATACAAATTTTGGGCTTCTAAATTCTTAATATACAAATGTTGACTTCTAAATTCTTAACATACAAATTTTGGCTTCTAAATTCTTAATATACAAATGTTGACTTCTAAATTCTTAACATACAAATTTTGGCTTCTAAATTCTTAACATACAAATTTTGGCTTCTAAATTCTTAATATACAAATGTTGACTTCTAAATTCTTAATATACAAATTTTGGTTTCTAAATTCTTAACATACAAATTTTGGCTTCTAAATTCTTAACATACAAATTTTGGTTTCTAAATTCTTAATATACAAATTTTGGGCTTCTAAATTCTTAACATACAAATTTTGGCTTCTAAATTCTTAACATACAAATTTTTGCTCATAAATTCTTAATATACAAATGTTGGCTTCTAAATTCTTAATATACAAATTTTGGCTTCTAAATTCTTAACATGCAAATTTTGGTTTCTAAATTCTTAACATACAAATTTTGGCTTCTAAATTTTGTAATATACAAATTTCCTTTTTCTAATTTCTATTCACTCCAAACGGCGTAACAGCTTTTGTGAATGAGTGGGGAGTTTGTTCACATTATATTTAAATTTCTGCATGTTGGTACGGTTAGAGAAACAGGGAGCATGGAAGGAATTTCAATTGCAAGCTGTTCGAAAAAAGAAGTTATTTGAGTAGATTGCCTTCCGGTATCTAGATACCTCTACCGTGAAGGAGTAGGATTTCCTGATTGCCAAGGGTATAAACGCCCAGAGGGCACTAGTGCAGCAACTTTGTTGGGGCACTAGTGCAGCAACTTTGTTGGGGCACTAGTGCAGCAACTTTGTTGGGGCACTTTCCATTGAAGTACTTGTAAAGCAAGCACAGGGATGCTACATTGTGGCGATGGGATACATTAAGCATGAGTGTACCAAAGAACATGGTAAACAACGTTGGAGAGAGAGAGAGGTGGCGAGAGAGGGCGAGAGAAAGAGAGTTTAAAACAAGAGCGAAGAGGTCAAACTAGATACAATGAGAGAGAAAGAGAGAGATAGAAAGTAAGAGATGGCTCACTTGGTAAGATAATTACGACTAATTAGAACTATTAAAATGGATTTAAAAAAAAAATTCCCAGCACTGAAGAATATTTAGCACGTATTTTGTGCAATTAGAATATATAGGGGAAACAGCCTTAGGGAAACAAAGGTTGATTATCTTAACTTTCTCGTGATAATAATAGAAGCTAGCACAGGTGTTGTCACTAATCGCGGAATTGAATATGAATTCTCCATAGATAAATGATGACACTTCTTTGTGAACAGTTCATAATTGTGTTAATAGCACAAGTGAGCGTTCATTGTTATTGATGCTATATTGTGCATTCTTGAACATGTCGACTGTCTCCAGGTAAACGCGTTGTGGCGCATGCGACGGCGCGTGCGCGTGTCTCTGTGTGTTCATTCTAATCTTATTTAGCGGTGACTATGAGCAAATCTACTCCACCTGTTGCGTTGTCATCGTCGCATAATCAATGGAGAAATATAGGGAATTGCATCGCAATGGATATATCGTTAAAGATATAGATACATGTTGTTCTTAGGCAGGTGTCTCCCAATATGGTTGTATCTATCGACCTATTTTTCTCAATCTGTTAATATACACTTTCGCCAAACAAAGAATGTATAGTAGATGCAATGAAAGTTCATAGCGAAGTAAGAGTTGCACAATCCTGAACCGACATTGCATATACATATACATATACACATATACACATATATATATATACATACATATATACATATACACATATATATATATACATATACACATATATATACATACATATATACATACATATATACATATATATATACATACATATATACATATATATATACATACATATATACATATATATATATACATACATATATACATATATATATACATACATATATACATATATACATATATATATACATACATATATATACATACATATATACATACATATATACATATATACATATATATACATACATATATACATACATATATACATATATGCATATATATACATACATATATATATATACATACATATATACATATATATACATACATATATACATATATATACATACATATATACATATATATACATACATATATACATATATATACATACATATATACATATATATACATACATATATACATATATATACATACATATATATATATACATATATATACATACATATATATATACATATATATATACATTAGGGGAGGTCGATTTTGAAACTGTAAATTATCGCACTCGAAGAAAGTTGCCAAATAATGTCAAAAGTTACCACAAGAAATATTTTTCTTCAAAACTTTGTATTTATTTGAGCATTGCAACTTTAAGATCAAATAAATCGAGATTTTTTCTCACAGCCTAGATTTCACCGGCAGAAGTATCGCCTTAAATTAAACCCGGGGTTTAACAAAAAAAAGTAATACATTACTTAATAATAAATATTTTAAAGTTTATTATTCCTTTTCTTAAGAAATTAAATGTACATATTCAAATTAAAAAGGAATAAAACACTATAATATTTAATTTTATATATAAATAATTATTTATTTACATAGTCGTTTTATTTATTAGATATTTTTTATGGTATTCACCGGTTGAAAATTCAACGAGCGAATTTGAATTCACGTGTTGATTCTGTGTTTACAAATTTAATTATCACAAATATATATTGAATTGTCGAGCGCTGGCTTATCTAATCCCTTTTTTCTCGACCTTTTGTCACACCTTACCTTGTGGGAGTTAGATAAATAAAAACTAGTTCAGCCAGGGTTTTTTACTCCACCAAATAAACCAGTATCGTCCGGGTCTTTGGGTCTGGATTCACGCCCGTCTATTGGGGCTTGTCCGTCCTGTGCAGTTCTAGGAG
>OY744554.1:22804014-22809014 GCA_963556195.1 Sepiola atlantica | reverse complement strand
ATAGGGAATTATCACGTGATAGGGAGAAATCAAGTTATATCTATGCTAAATAACTATATATATATTCACCGATCCTGCTATAACTCTATTCTCAGCTGTAAATATCAACCGATGCTACTTTTTTTTTCATTCAACTTCAATGTAAAGTTTCAGAAATGGTGCTAACACTTGATCTCTATATGAGATACATAAATATCTGAGTGTTCAACTAAAGTTATCCTTTATCTCTCAAATGTTGAGTTAGTAAAGAAGTGAAGAACATTAATTTTCCTTTCCCCAACTGACCAGTTAGCAATACCTTTCTTGTGGTATCTTGGTCTTACACGATTCCAGGACAAGAATTCATCTAGTCCTCGTCTGGTGGAGTATCCAGCTAAGTGTTGTTATTTGAGGTAACATCCATTGGCGAAGATGCACCAATTCTTCGTATGCGCCACTTTATAACCGTATTGAGGGGATCTTATTTGGACTTCGAATACTATGTTACTTTGAATATTTGGTTAGGGTTGACTTGTAAGTTGAAGTATCTTAATGCAAAGTTGTAAAGACAAACCACTGTACAGAGAGACAGAAGCCACTCGAGGATGGTATCAAGTAGGTTATTTAAACTACTATATATATAAGTAAGGAAATTGACAACACATTTGAAGCACACATTAGAATGTATAAAAGTGAAATATTTTGAAAATCAACAATCGTGCAATTTAAATCAAAAATTAATTTATTTAATTTTTTTTGCAAGCTTTCGTTGTAGAACAACTTTGTCAGGCGAGACTGTCTTATAGTTTTTTCTCTTCTAATGCGTGCTTCAAAGATGTTGTCAATATTCTTACTTAAAAAACGCGCCAATCTGCGCATAACATCGCCAGGACTACACTTATCCTAACGTCTTAAGAACTTGACGTCTCTTTCTGCTCGTGTCGTGATTCGACCACTCAGGTTTAATACCATCAAAAGGAGGAGGAAGAAAAGAAGAAAAAAAAACTATAAGACAGTCTCGCCTGACACAGTTGTTCTACAACGAAAGCTTGCAAAAGGAAAATTAATTAAATGAATTTTTCATTTAAATTGCACAATTGTTGATTTTCCCAATATTTCACTTTAATACATTCCAATGCGTGCTTCAAAGATGTTGTCAATTTCTTTACTTATATACAGGGTGTCTCCAAAAAATGTACTCACTCTTAGAATGACGAGAAAACCTTTATTTACCTTGGTGCGCGTTATCAGCTTTGTTTGAACAATAATGGTCATCAGTTTGAACATTTGCGAACATGATTCTTCAATTACATCTGTCTCATGTATTCGATGCTATTTCATTTCACTCTATGTTCATAAATAAAAGTTTTCTCGTCATTCTACGAGTGAGTACATTTTTTTGAGACACCCTGTATATAGTAGTTTAAATAACCTACCTGATCAAAGGCCTTAGAGAAGTACCAAGAGACTAATTTCAGATGGGGGAGCCCAATTCACTGCAGACACAACACAGGAATCCCGAAAGCCTGGGGCGTACACTACAGACTAACTTCAGTCGGAACCCTCCACGCAAACACAAGAGCAGAAATCGCAGTGAAAAGTGTTAAAATAATGTTCATGACAAACACAAGTCCTATAGAATCCCTAAATGTAGATGGATTGCCAAATCCATGGACAATTAAAACATATTACAATGGTTGTCCTTAACATACATCAATGGATATCTTGATACCTATCTAATAACACAGTTAAGTGGGCAGTTATGGAGAGAGAAATTAGTGTTCCTTCCCGCTTTACTAATTGAACATTTGAGAAGCAGAGGAGTATCTTGATTGAACATTCGGATATCTCATTTAGAATTCGAGTGTTTGCGTGGAGGGTTCCAACTGAAGCTAATCTGTAGTGTACGCCCCAGGTTTTCGGGACTCCTGTGTTGTCTGCAGTGAATTGGGATCCCCCATCTGAAATTAGTGTCTTTATTTCTAAGAACTTACACTTGAGGTAAAATTAATATATATATATATATATATATATATATATATTCATACTACAACTACGACTACTACTACTACTACTACACACACACATATATATAAACATATATATATGTATATATAAACATATATATATATAAACATATATATATATATATATAAACATATATATATATAAACATATATATGCATATATAAACATATATATATATGTATATATAAACATATATATATATGTATATATAAACATATATATATATGTATATATAAACATATATATATGTATATATAAACATATATATATATAAACATATATATATAAACATATATATATAAACATATATATATAAACATATATATATATAAACATATATATATAAACATATATATATAAACATATATATAGTTTAAAGGTTCATACTTTTTTTTTTAATAAGCATCCGTTTGAAATTTAATAAAAAAGAAGTGTGGTAAATATATACCATCAAAGCTTGTTATAGATGCAATATGTATTTTACAAAAAAGAAAAGACAAATCGAAGACAATTTTTTTTTTCCTCTTTTTATAAACCAACATTAAGTATGTATGTAGTTTATAGTTATACAGATATTTCGCTAATAAAATTAGCTTATTCATTGTAGTTGAAAATTCCGATGTAATTGGAAAGCCCGCTTTTGTTGATGTGAGCCGGCGAGTGGGATGTTGTTTTTTTTTTTTCCTCTCTCGTATGAAATCACGCAAGCACGTGGAAGGTTATAGTTTAAAGGTTCATACTTTTTTTTTTAATAAGCATCCGTTTGAAATTTAATAAAAAAGAAGTGTGGTAAATAAATACCATCAAAGCTTGTTATAGATGCAATATGTATTTTACAAAAAAGAAAAGACAAATCGAAGACGATTTTTTTTTTTTTCCTCTTTTTATAAACCAACATTAAGTATGTATGTAGTTTATAGTTATACAGATATTTCGCTAATAAAATTAGCTTATTCATTGTAGTTGAAAATTCCGATGTAATTGGAAAGCCCGCTTTTGTTGATGTGAGCCGGCGAGTGGGATGTTGTTTTTTTTTTTTCCTCTCTCGTATGAAATCACGCAAGCACGTGGAAGGTTATAGTTTAAAGGTTCATACTTTTTTTTTTAATAAGCATCCGTTTGAAATTTAATAAAAAAAAAATTTAATAAAAAAGAAGTGTGGTAAATAAATACCATCAAAGCTTGTTATAGATGCAATATGTATTTTACAAAAAAGAAAAGACAAATCGAAGACGATTTTTTTTTTCCTCTTTTTATAAACCAACATTAAGTATGTATGTAGTTTATAGTTATACAGATATTTCGCTAATAAAATTAGCTTATTCATTGTAGTTGAAAATTCCGATGTAATTGGAAAGCCCGCTTTTGTTGATGTGAGCCGGCGAGTGGGATGTTGATGAACCTTTAAACTATAACCTTCCACGTGCTTGCGTGATTTCATACGAGAGAGGAAAAAAAAAAAAACAACATCCCACTCGCCGGCTCACATCAACAAAAGCGGGCTTTCCAATTACATCGGAATTTTCAACTACAATGAATAAGCTAATTTTATTTGCGAAATATCTGTATAACTATAAACTACATACATACTTAATGTTGGTTTATAAAAAGAGGAAAAAAAAAATCGTCTTCGATTTGTCTTTTCTTTTTTGTAAAATACATATTGCATCTATAACAAGCTTTGATGGTATTTATTTACCACACTTCTTTTTTATTAAATTTCAAACGGATGCTTATTAAAAAAAAAAGTATGAACCTTTAAACTATAACCTTCCACGTGCTTGCGTGATTTCATACGAGAGAGGAAAAAAAAAAACAACATCCCACTCGCCGGCTCACATCAACAAAAGCGGGCTTTCCAATTACATCGGAATTTTCAACTACAATGAATAAGCTAATTTTATTAGCGAAATATCTGTATAACTATAAACTACATACATACTTAATGTTGGTTTATAAAAAGAGGAAAAAAAAAAATCGTCTTCGATTTGTCTTTTCTTTTTTGTAAAATACATATTGCATCTATAACAAGCTTTGATGGTATTTATTTACCCACACTTCTTTTTTATTAAATTTCAAACGGATGCTTATTATAAAAAAAAGTATGAACCTTTAAACTATAACCTTCCACGTGCTTGCGTGATTTCATACGAGAGAGGAAAAAAACAACATCCCACTCGCCGGCTCACATCAACAAAAGCGGGCTTTCCAATTACATCGGAATTTTCAACTACAATGAATAAGCTAATTTTATTAGCGAAATATCTGTATAACTATAAACTACATACATACTTAATGTTGGTTTATAAAAAGAGGGAAAAAAAAATCGTCTTCGATTTGTCTTTTCTTTTTTGTAAAATACATATTGCATCTATAACAAGCTTTGATGGTATTTATTTACCACACTTCTTTTTTATTAAATTTCAAACGGATGCTTATTAAAAAAAAAGTATGAACCTTTAAACTATAACCTTCCACGTGCTTGCGTGATTTCATACGAGAGAGGAAAAAAAAAAACAACATCCCACTCGCCGGCTCACATCAACAAAAGCGGGCTTTCCAATTACATCGGAATTTTCAACTACAATGAATAAGCTAATTTTATTAGCGAAATATCTGTATAACTATAAACTACATACATACTTAATGTTGGTTTATAAAAAGAGGAAAAAAAAAAATCGTCTTCGATTTGTCTTTTCTTTTTTGTAAAATACATATTGCATCTATAACAAGCTTTGATGGTATTTATTTACCACACTTCTTTTTTATTAAACATATATATATATAAACATATATATATAAACATATATATATATACATATATATATAAATAAACATATATATATAAACATATATATATGTATATATAAACATATATATATATATGTATATATAAACATATATATATATATATACATAAACATATATATATATATATACATATATATACATAAACATATATATATATATACATATATATATATAAACATATA
>OY744554.1:22766514-22799014 GCA_963556195.1 Sepiola atlantica | reverse complement strand
AGATTATCAATTTTTCATTTTGTTTGTTACAAAACGCAGCGTTTTCATTGGATAATCATCTCTATTAATTATCCAATGGAAATGAACGGTGAATCTCGTGGACTGTCTGCTACCGAAAAAAATATTTGGTCAGAAAGCATACGTAATCGAATGAGATTTTTTTGTTATATAAAAAACAAAAAAGCTGCCCATTAGGGAAAATAAGTTATCATTTTGTTAAACGTAATGCTTCTGATCTATAAATACTAACAGTCTGTGGAGTGTATGTTTGTTTGCGAGCAGCAGCAGCAGCAGCCTTAACTTGAAATTTCAAAATATTCATAAAAACATTATGATATTTCCAAATATTTAATATATATATAACAAATACTTACCCAATTCGTCACGGGTGGTCTTGTATAGTATTAGCTGTTATATTTATGGGGAGAGAGTGCTTAATATCATAGCGTATGTAGTTATATCTCTGTAGACATACAGTCAACAGCTTCTCGTCCTGCGTTATTCAGATCAGGTTATTTCATGCGACACATCTATGTTATCTATGTATAAGAAATGATATCGGGTTGCCTTTGCATCGTTTATTTTGGCCGGCGTTTTTTATTTTTACCTATATTGTTTTTATAAACTAATTCTGATTAATTTATCATATTTAATTAATTTTAATTGCTGTATTGCACATAAAATCAACCGGAAAAGAAGTGTTCCCTTTTTCAAATGATGTAATGAATTGTAATTAATTAAAAATAGATTATGTGAATTTGAATCTCGGCCGAGTCGTATTTACTTTTTTTTTCTGATTTTATCCCAAATTGAACTTAGCTTTTTCAAATTATAAAATCAAGCAAACGTTTTATTTTACTTTTTTGTTGTAAGCTAGGTAATTTGCCAAAATTAGGAAACCGGTTGACACCGGGTAACACTAACAAATTCAGCACTGAAACTCCGATGCTTAACCTTCCATTAATTATCAATTTAAGAGTTAGAAATAACAAATCCCAACGTATTTAAACGATTAAAATGTCAAAATTCTTAAAACCTCTGAAAGATTTAAACTTAGATTTCTCAACTTTCCCGGGCAACACCGGGACACGCCGGTGTCGCTAGTATATATTATTATTGATGGTTTTAATCAGCAATCTCACTCCCTAAATCGACCATTCAAGTTGACGATTCAAGTTAGTGCATGCTTTTCCCTTGTAGCTTTAGTATTTCTCTAATAACCATTCATTTCTTCCTAAAGAAAACAATGGGGTTTCAAGTTCCTGTTTTTACCGGAAGAGGACACTATTTCCCTTATAAAAAAAAATGTTATCTTTGCAAATAAGGATAAATATAATAAAGTACGTGCTACGCCTAGCCACACTGAAGAGTTGTGATACGGCAACACAGTTCTCTGGAGATGACATATATATATATATATATATATATATATATATATATATATATATATATATATATATATATATATATAAGTGAAAGTTGCCAACCGTGGGACGTTACCCAACGTTTTATGCTTGGCCGCACAATCCTCTAACGCGAAAAGGCTGAATGGCTAGGTGCGTACTGTTAAATCTGCTTCGATTATGGAAAATCTTTTTTTCTCGTTTTTCTTTCTTTATTTATTGTTTTATTAACCCTAACTTAAGTTAACGTAGCTGATTTATTTTATTTATCTGTAAAATTTTACAAAAAGGTGCGCAGTGTGATAAAAAAATATATAAAATAAGATGTGGCACAAGGCCGAACGTACCTGATTGATTTCTTAGTGAAACATTGTAAAAAAATGTTGCTGTATCGGGATGGTGTAATGTGAAATAAACACCATAATAAAAAAATGTTGCTGTATCGGGATGGTGTAATGTGAAATAAACACCATAATAAAAAAATGTTGCTGTATGGGGATGGTGTAATGTGAAATAAACACCATAATAAAAAAATGTTGCTGTATGGGGATGGTTTAATGTGAAATAAACACCATAATAAAAAAATGTTGCTGTATCGGGATGGTGTAATGTGAAATAAACACCATAATAAAAAAATGTTGCTGTATCGGGATGGTGTAATGTGAAATAAACACCATAATAAAAAAATGTTGCTGTATGGGGATGGTATAATGTGAAATAAACACCATAATAAAAAAATGTTGCTGTATGGGGATGGTGTAATGTGAAATAAACACCATAATAAAAAAATGTTGCTGTATGGGGATGGTGTAATGTGAAATAAACACCATAATAAAAAAATGTTGCTGTATCGGGATGGTGTAATGTGAAATAAACACCATAATAAAAAAATGTTGCTGTATGGGGATGGTGTAATGTGAAATAAACACCATAATAAAAAAATGTTGCTGTATGGGGATGGTGTAATGTGAAATAAACACCATAATAAAAAAATGTTGCTGTATCGGGATGGTGTAATGTGAAATAAACACCATAATAAAAAATGTTGCTGTATGGGGATGGTGTAATGTGAAATAAACACCATAATAAAAAAATGTTGCTGGTATGGGATGGTGTAATGTGAAATAAACACCATAATAAAAAAATGTTGCTGTATGGGGATGGTGTAATGTGAAATAAACACCATAATAAAAAAATGTTGCTGTATGGGGATGGTGTAATGTGAAATAAACACCATAATAAAAAAATGTTGCTGTATGGGGATGGTGTAATGTGAAATAAACACCATAATAAAAAAATGTTGCTGTATGGGGATGGTGTAATGTGAAATAAACACCATAATAAAAAAATGTTGCTGTATCGGGATGGTGTAATGTGAAATAAACACCATAATAAAAAAATGTTGCTGTATGGGGATGGTGTAATGTGAAATAAACACCATAATAAAAAAATGTTGCTGTATGGGGATGGTGTAATGTGAAATAAACACCATAATAAAAAAATGTTGCTGTATGGGGATGGTGTAATGTGAAATAAACACCATAATAAAAAAATGTTGCTGTATGGGGATGGTGTAATGTGAAATAAACACCATAATAAAAAAATGTTGCTGTATGGGGATGGTGTAATGTGAAATAAACACCATAATAAAAAAATGTTGCTGTATGGGGATGGTGTAATGTGAAATAAACACCATAATAAAAAAATGTAGCTGTATTGGGATGGTGTAATGTGAAATAAACACCATAATAAAAAAATGTTGCTGTATGGGGATGGTGTAATGTGAAATAAACACCATAATAAAAAAATGTTGCTGTATGGGGATGGTGTAATGTGAAATAAACACCATAATAAAAAAATGTTGCTGTATGGGGATGGTGTAATGTGAAATAAACACCATAATAAAAAAATGTTGCTGTATCGGGATGGTGTAATGTGAAATAAACACCATAATAAAAAAATGTTGCTGTATCGGGATGGTGTAATGTGAAATAAACACCATAATAAAAAAATGTTGCTGTATGGGGATGGTGTAATGTGAAATAAACACCATAATAAAAAAATGTTGCTGTATGGGGATGGTGTAATGTGAAATAAACACCATAATAAAAAAATGTTGCTGTATGGGGATGGTGTAATGTGAAATAAACACCATAATAAAAAAATGTTGCTGTATGGGGATGGTGTAATGTGAAATAAACACCATAATAAAAAAATGTTGCTGTATCGGGATGGTGTAATGTGAAATAAACACCATAATAAAAAAATGTTGCTGTATCGGGATGGTGTAATGTGAAATAAACACCATAATAAAAAAATGTTGCTGTATCGGGATGGTGTAATGTGAAATAAACACCATAATAAAAAAATGTTGCTGTATCGGGATGGTGTAATGTGAAATAAACACCATAATAAAAAAATGTTGCTGTATGGGGATGGTGTAATGTGAAATAAACACCATAATAAAAAAATGTTGCTGTATGGGGATGGTGTAATGTGAAATAAACACCATAATAAAAAAATGTTGCTGTATCGGGATGGTGTAATGTGAAATAAACACCATAATAAAAAAATGTTGCTGTATCGGGATGGTGTAATGTGAAATAAACACCATAATAAAAAAATGTTGCTGTATCGGGATGGTGTAATGTGAAATAAACACCATAATAAAAAAATGTTGCTGTATGGGGATGGTGTAATGTGAAATAAACACCATAATAAAAAAATGTTGCTGTATGGGGATGGTGTAATGTGAAATAAACACCATAATAAAAAAATGTTGCTGTATCGGGATGGTGTAATGTGAAATAAACACCATAATAAAAAAATGTTGCTGTATGGGGATGGTGTAATGTGAAATAAACACCATAATAAAAAAATGTTGCTGTATCGGGATGGTGTAATGTGAAATAAACACCATAATAAAAAAATGTTGCTGTATCGGGATGGTGTAATGTGAAATAAACACCATAATAAAAAAATGTTGCTGTATGGGGATGGTGTAATGTGAAATAAACACCATAATAAAAAAATGTTGCTGTATGGGGATGGTGTAATGTGAAATAAACACCATAATAAAAAAATGTTGCTGTATCGGGATGGTGTAATGTGAAATAAACACCATAATAAAAAAATGTTGCTGTATGGGGATGGTGTAATGTGAAATAAACACCATAATAAAAAAATGTTGCTGTATCGGGATGGTGTAATGTGAAATAAACACCATAATAAAAAAATGTTGCTGTATCGGGATGGTGTAATGTGAAATAAACACCATAATAAAAAAATGTTGCTGTATGGGGATGGTGTAATGTGAAATAAACACCATAATAAAAAAAATTGTAATATTGCTAGGGAGTGTTATGATGCAGCATGACATGTGGGATGGTTGACCTATTTGTATTATAGTGCTTCAACAGAGACATTGGCGTGTTATGTTTTAGGATATGTAGAGTCTGAAGTATGGACATGGCACGGAAAGAACTGATGAAAAATGGAATCAATAACGCATAAACCCTAACCCCCACGTCTGAATTATGAAGATAAAATAAACAAACTGCAATACCTAACACGATATTTATTTTAACAGATTCAAGAAACTTCGCCAGGGGATGGCGATTTACCCGTATAACAATTGTATTCAACATGACCCCTGAATGCAAATCTGATTTTACTCCAACGCTGTCCAACGCGAATAATCATTTTAGCACAATTGAGAGATGGAGAAAAATCCCCAAATCGATAAATAGCCACATCAACGTTAATATTCAAAATTATTTCACAAAAATTGATAGTAATCTCATAAATGCACATGATTTCACTGTCAAAGGATGACAAAATAGAATGTCTCATTGTATCTTGATTTTTTCTGAAACAAATGTCAAATATCTAAATATTGTGTGTCAAACAAAATATTGTTTGTATGAAAAAAATTATTTTAGAAAAACAAAATAATAATGTTTAGAAAAAAAAAATTTTTAGAAAAAAAAAATTAAAAGCTACTTATGCCGATGAGTTTTTCAACGACTGTAAATTATTAATTTTAAACCTGAAAAACATTCTCTAAAAGTATACTGTAAGTCTCATATTTTATTCTAAGCCCTTACAAAGTTGAGAATCTTCTCTTATTTATTCAGCAAGGATTTTTTTTCGCTCTCAGCAAAAAAACATACCCATCCCTTCAAATGAAGCTTACATTTGCAAGATCATACACTCCGTAAAAAAACTTATTACCAACGTAAGATGGAAAGCATCAAACCATGACTTAAACCTAAAATCAAACAACCACCAAACTGACGCAAATAATCTATCACTCCCAAAACATGGATTTACACTCGCTATGAACTCTTCCACAGAACTAAAGAGATTGGGAAAGTTTTATGCATCCAGGTAGTGTCTTAAAACATCTTCTTTCCTTAAACAAAATGAGCACCTCAACAGCTTCGTAAACAATTTATTTGACCTTATTAGGCGTAATAAATTCAAAAACGCAATGAACATTCCAACCCCATTATAAAAAAAATTAATAAATTCACCAACAAGATTAAGAAACACCCCGATATAATTGTCCCTGCAGATAAACAGAACACTTTTACAAACTGAAATACACTGACTCCAAAAGTTTAATCTACAAAGAACTTAACAAATCTCATAAAACCACTTCTAACAACACGCTCAATAGCATAAATAATGAAGCTAAATCTCTACTAACATATTTGAATATTTATAAGTATAATTACACATAACATGGTAATGCAGGATAGAAAATAGAAGAATACAGCAATAACCAAGAAAATTAAAACATATATAAATAGGCCCGCAAGGAATAGAAATATTGGCAAACTAGCTGACTCCTAACAACAAAAATAAAATAAAAGACTTAGAAGAAAGAATAGTATGTGGTTTAACCACCCTATAAATGTAATGTTAAAACCAATATCCCTAAGGAATTTTTCAAAATTATAAATAATTCCTTCAAACACTCACATAGATACAGCACAATTTTTAATAAAAACTCTTACTCCACAATGCCCAATATAATGCAAACTATCATCAGCTCTAATAACAAGAAAATTAAATCTGTCCAGCAACCGGCACCAATTATACCCCCTACTAATAATTGCAGCTGCCAGAAACTCAGAGAATGCCCATTAAACAACAATTGCATACAAAATGACTTCATATACGCATGCACTGTAAAACAATACCTCTAAAATGCATGCAAATTCTCTCCTCACCCTATAGCCCACTACATCCCCTACTCTCTTTACAACACGACATCCAAAATAACATTCCCAACACTAACCAACCATCCTCGCTAACTAACAATAACCTTGATCTAACCCTCACACTCTCGTAGTTTCTCCACCTAACAACTCTAACTCAACTTTGTCCCAGAGCTTGAGCATGCAGACCCAAACTACTCCCGATACTACAAATAATAAAAATACCACAATAACAACTCCATATAAAATACATACTTACATTGGGGCTAGTGCATTCCCAATCAAGACCCTAATCTCAAACTATATCTACTCCTTCAAAAACAATAACGGCAATACCATTGGTACCTCTCTCCGATTTAATCAAAAACTTTCCTTTGAAATATTCGTCTTTGTCGAATCTAATTTTGTGAAATTGGATTTATCGCGGTTTGCATTCGAACTCTCTCTCTCTCATATATATATATATATATATATATATATTCTTTGTATGGCATGTAATTTTAATGTTATATTCAAATTTTCCTATAAATTTCGAATCATTCAATCAATCATTGATAATAAATAATCGATAAATGCAAACGGTGGGAATAATGACGATCAAAAAAGAAAAATGATTCTTTATTTATAAACGAAACTCATTTCTGCTGTCGCCATTTTCAGCAAATAATAGACACGCTCTTCAATCTATCAGATCACGTTGAGATTCTCTAATAAATTATTTGGATCAAATCAGAAGGATGTTTCCTGGATTCTCCCGACACCCACTGAGCTGGATAATTCTTGGCTGAACTCCGATAAACCGAAGCCGTTCTTCCTGGCATGTCTTGGCGTTGTGCCAAGCAGCATCTTAGAGACATGGAATACTTTCAAAATAGTTTTAATATAGGCCATGGCTCGTTTTCCCAAAACACCAGGTCACGACGTCTTGTAGGTACTGAAAATGAGTCACCGCTTATCAAAGCTAAACGTCACTCGAGGATAGGAGTTAATGAGATGGAGAGGTTTACAGTTGAATAATAAACAATATTATGAGAGGATTGAAAATGGTTAATGGAATGAACAAAATGTGATTACTTATGTGGGGGGGTTCATGACAAGTATCTGCTGATATTGGATTTGAAAACGACAATATTGTAGTGTGCAGAGAAGCGGCCTCGTAGTAATGTGTTCCGTATGGAAATACTGTTTTATAATAGCCACACGTTGGAATAAAAGAAGGTTCTTTGTAATGTTAGTAGGAATATGAGTTTTTGTTGTGAATGTTTTCGATCTTTTACTCTGCAAAGACACGAAAATTTTCTGAGTGCAGATGTGGCAGCTGTATTTCATCTTATCTTTCTATTATTGAGGTAGGAAGTTGCATCAGGAATCACGTGATTTCTGGATCGGTTCCATCAACTTTTAACAGCAAATTGGATATAAATCTTCCATTTGAGATCTGGAGTGAAAGTCTGCTCTAGGAGATCATTTCAACTGGTGCAAAACAAGGATCTAAGCGTTGGTGGTGAAAGCTTAGAAGCTTGGTTTCAGCATTCATCGGCAAGAAATCAATGATAAACGGCTGTTGCGACAACGCAAATTGGGTTGTCGTAGTTATTGAAAAAAGCAGATAATGCTGGAAATCTTGAGTGATTTTTTGTCACTAAGACTCGACAGTGAGCGATCACTGGTAATAATAATAATAATAATAATAATCTAATTATATATATATATCTATATATATATATATCTATATATATATCTATATATATATATATATATATATATATCTATATATATATATCTCTATATATATATCTATATCTATATATATATATCTATATATATATCTATATATATATATCTATATATATATATATCTCTATATATATATCTATATCTATATATATCTATATATATATCTCTCTCTCTATATCTCTATATATATATCTATATCTATATATATCTATATATATATATATCTCTCTCTCTATATGTATATATATATATATATATATCTATATATCTATATACCATTTTCTCATCAAATATCGTGTGTTGGTGGGTGTATCAATACGAATAAATGTGATTTGTATTTTTTTAAATCGGTTAATTAATTACTTAAAAAATTAAAAAGAAAAATGTAAATAATAAATTTAAATTTCAAAATCTTATTTAAAAATGATAGTATTTTGGTAAAAATGAATAGTTATAGTTTCATAAGAAATTTAGTTAAAAAATAATTTAATAACTAATCGATACCGTAATAACAATCGATATCGTAAGAACAAATTTAACTTTCAAAATCCAATTTAAGAAATAATAATTTGGTTAAAAAATGGCATAGTTAAAAAAATGTCAAGAAAAGCTCCCAGGCAACACCGGGTAGGTACAGCTGCTGCTGCTGCTAATAATAATAATAATAGTATAGGTGTGTCTCCTCGCAATAACGAATCGATGGGATGCGATGCGTAAAGCGCGGTTCCATGAAACGCCAGCTGCTCTGATGACAGATGTTGTCCTCAGGTGGTTTCATATCTTGCTCTAAAAATGGTTCCGATGAAATCGTTGCTGAAATTTCTCCTGAATCGTCGACTCTCATGTTCGTTGACCAATCTCTTGTTAATCAGTAGGTAAATCAAGGAAACCAGTGTTTATTCTAGGAATGTCACAGTAGGAAAGTTTGACTGAATCCTGGGTTTGTAAGATGATGGGCTACATAACGGAAGTGACACAAATATATAGAGAACAGGAAGTAGCTCTCCTGAAGAAAAACGAAGAAGATTAGCCCCGCCTCTCTTTGTTTCGGTACTTGAATGGAGTCAGACATGAATATCGAAGACTCGTGGCGTTCTTCTTCCCTCCCCCGAATAACATTTGGAGGCGAATTTAGCATAAAAATGCGTCTGCAAAAAAAATCAACCCGTAAAATCTACAATACATCAGTTGCTTTTTTTTCTGGTTTTTATATGTGGACTGTTACACGCAGTTGATAATATTTGACCACTACGAAAACTATGCTTGATCCTGGTACAACCAACGGCTAACGTAACAAAAAGGACAAACTGTGATAACTAGTTGAACCACGACTACAGAAGGATAAATAGAATGAGACAATATACCGACTGGGTCTAATATTACCAGCAGCAGACGCTACATCTATGAGACACGAGTTAGGGTTCAGGTTGTCGCCCTTCCCCGATTTTTATGTAGTAATGTAATCAGATCAGACTGAACATGAAAGCAACTATGCTCTCAAAAATATGCATCCAGCTGTTTAATGGCAAACGCAATATCAAAGAAAGAATCTCCACTTTTATCAGACAGAATGGTTCCTGGAAGATCACCGAAGGTAAGCAACGTTCAGATTAATCAGTACTTAGATGGGTTACTATTTGCGAAGACCTAGTGCGGTATGTGCAACCGGGTCACTTCAAGTTCAATGCTGACTATTGATCTGCAACTATACCGCCTAGGTCCGTTCGTTGTGATCTGCACCAACCTGGCACAAGCCGACGAAAATATATCGATTCCAGTTATAATATGCGAAAGAACAATTTAAAAAAATATTTACAGGCCACAAATGGATTGACTTCGTAGATTTTTTTATTCAATTTCGATAATTATTATATTTATAAAAACACAAAATTCACCTCGAGTTAAATTGATCGAATCAGAAAAAAAGCGAGTTTGAGAAGCCAGTTCAATTTGTAAAATAAAACGAGAGAATCTAAGATTAATCGCTTTCTGCTGGCTATATACTCTCCTTCACTCTCTTTTCCGCTCGGCTACGTAAGAGATGTGTCACTTAATGAATTAACTGAAAATTACGGCTAATTGGACCAATTAAAATGTTTTTTTGTTTTTTTTAATTATTCAATCTCCAAATTAAGGAATATTTTAGCCAGTATTTTTGAGTGATTAATATATATATATATATATATATATATATATATATATATATATATATATATATATATATATATATATATATATATATATAAAGATTTAGGGAAACAAACGTTGATTAATTCAATAATAGATTCATTATACATATGTATATCAAAATGGGATAGTATCAAACTAATAGAATTCTCATCACATACGTTTCAAGTGATCCCCCCCCCACATACACCTTCTTATTTCGGCGCCAAGTCGCTCCCCCCCCCCACGTTCTAAGAACAGGAAACTCCACCTTTCTCGCTTCATAATTACATTTTATAAATCGATAGAATTAAACGAATTATAATTTAAAGAAGCATTTGTCCTGCTATAAATCTATATGACCTTAATCGGACAACACGAGGTAAAAAAACAAAAACATTTCAAGCATTCGATGTTCAGGTATTCGAAGTTACTACCACCCACCCCTTGAACAAGAATTGCTGATCTTGAACGAAATGGGAAAATATTTAATTGTACGAACCTGTGAGATCGGGCTCAAACATTGACATGCGCCGTTTTTAACATCTGACAAATCATATTTGAATTTAATTAAACTAGTCGAGGGCAATCCGAAGACTCCCTTTTCGTTAGCTACTACACTATGTGTAGGGAAAATCGCACTTCCTTTGAATTGCTCCACTTACACTTGATCTTCACCTTAAAATTCTGAGTGTTTCGCAAAGCAGGATCAGGTAGCATTATTGAGTCTTTGGTATGACTCGACCGAAGATTGAACCTCGATGGTTAGAATGTTCGCTACTATTAGCGAACATTCTAACCATCGACGATTTTATTTGATTATATGTCAGTTTTATCTCCAGAATTCTAAAAAACTCATTCTCATTTTATCTAATACTAACTTTCCTGACCCGGCGTTGCCCAGGAGTCATTTTACTTTCATTTTTATTCCGATTTTTTTTTACATATATCGTTAACCTTTTATCAAATTTTAGTTTCAAATAACATTTTGAAACTTTAATTTGATTATTACGGTATTGTTTGGTCATCAAATGATTAATTGAACCACATTGTGAAACTATAACGAATTTTGTTCAGATAATGTTGTTTTGATTTACTTTTCAATTATTTGATTAAATAACTTTTAAATGTTCTAATCTGGATTCCATGAGGATTGGCTGAAAATTTTAAAGCCAGTTATTTCACAGTTTAAATAATTCTACATTCCTTGCAAATTTAGAAGACTCACAAAGTAATTTTCTCAACTATTTATAAAATAATGAACCACTTGCTTACGAAGAAACCGAAATGGATTTTGGTGGATTTAATTTCGTCATTTAATTATTATTAATATATTTTCAAACATATGGGGATTTAATGTCTATACATTTTCTTAAATATTATTTGTAAATGTTATCAGTACGAGGGTTATTCTTCTCTTTTTCAGTGGGAAAATTTAATTTAAAATGACATTTCTATATCAGCATTGAAACAATATATAAGCATTTCACAAAACCGACGTCAATATTAATTTGTTCACCACAGGAATTACTCTAAAAATGAACTTTCTTTCGAAGACAAGTATCTCTGACAAAATTCAAATCAACAAACGCAGTTGTCTGCCCTGAATTTAAAACGCTCACTTGCCGTATGCGTTTAAATTTTAAAACTGCTTTTCGAAGTTTTTTGCCAACAAATTAAGCGTTTATTTTCAACCGTCTATTTATTTCTCTTTTTTGTATTCAGTTTCAGGTCAATGTTTATTTTTCAATACTATTATATTTTCATAAGTAAATTTGACTAACAAGCTTGTAGTTACGTTCGATTTGCATCTATTTTCGAATCATTTTTTAATAAATTTTAAATACTTTTTTTTTCACCCGTACACATATATGCGTATATATTTATATGTATCACAATCTTGTATATATATATATATATATATATATATATATATATATATAATATCATATTCTTATATATATATATATATCATATTCTTATATGTATATATTCATATATAATATCACATCACATTCATATATATATATATAATATCACATTCCTATATATATATATATATATATATATACATATATATAATATCACATCACATTCCTATATATATATATATATATATAATATCACATTCCTATATATATATATATATATAATATCACATCACATTCCTATATATATATATATATAATATCACATTCCTATATATATATATATAATATCACATTCCTATATATATATATATATATATATATATATATATATATATATAATATCACATCACATTCCTATATATATATATAATATCACATTCCTATATATATATATGTATATATATATAATATCACATCACATTCCTATATATATATATATGATATCACATCACATTCCTATATATATATATATATGATATCACATTCCTATATATATATATGTATAAAATATCACATTCCAAATATATATATATATATATATATCAAATATCACATTCTTATATATATATATACATATATCAAATATCACATTCCTATATATATATATATATATATATATATATATATATATATAAAATATCACATTCCTATATATATAAAATATCACATTCCTATATATATATATATAATATCACATTCCTATATATATATGTATATATAATATCACATTCTTATATATATATGTATATATAATATCACATTCCTATATATATATATATATATATATATATATATATATATAAAATAACACATTCCTATATATATATAAAATATAACATTCCTATATATATATAATATCACATTCCTATATATATATAATATCACATTCCTATATATATATAATATCACATTCCTATATATATATAATATCACATTCCTATATATATATAATATCACATTCCTATATATATATATATATATATATATTTATAAAATATCACTTTCCTTTATATATATATATATATATATATATATCACATTCCTATATATATGTATATATAAATATCACATTCCTATATATATTTATATATATATATATATAAAATATCACATTCCTATATATATATATATATATATATATATATATATATATATATATACATATATATATAAAATATCATATTCCTACATATATATACATATATATATAAAATATCACATTCCTATATATATATATATATATATATAAAATATCACATTCCTATATATATATATGTATATATAAAATATCACATTCCTATATATATATATATATATATAAAATATCACATTCCTATATATATATATATATATATAAAATATCACATTCCTATATATATATATAAAATATCACATTCCTATATATATATATATATATATATATATATATATATAAAATATCACATTCCTATATATATATATATATATATATATATATATATTATCACATTCCTATATATATATCACATTCCTATATATATATATCACATTCCTATATATATATATATATATATATATATATATCACATTCCTATATATATATATATATATAAATCACATTCCTATATATATATATATATAAATCACATTCCTATATATATATATATATATATATATATATATATATATATATATATATATATACTGTGTGTATTTAGCAGCATATTTTCATTTAGGCAAACATTAAATAACACGGAGTGGTTTTGTTTGATGCGACTTTTTTTTTCAATTTTCCGAATTGTCCATCTAATGTTTCGGTCAAATTGATATAAATATGATCCATGGCTTTCTTGTTCCATTCTTTTTTCTTTTTTGCAAGTATATTCGATTTGAATCGTCAAATCATTTTCAGGCGGTATTAATTTTAGTGTCTTTACAAATTATGACTTTACTGTTGTGCTCATTTTTTAATTATAACGGCGAGTAGTTTATAACTTGAAAACGCGTCTGTAAAGTTAAAATGTACATGAGAGCGTGATGGCGTTCTACACATATGAGAGATTTAAAAGTTTGACTGTTTAAACCGTTAAGAAATTGATGACGTTAAAGAAAGTGCATACAATTCAAACGCATAACTAACTAATGGCTAAGAATTTGATAATGTTAATTATTATGCTAGACACTTTAAAATGTTGCGACTAGTTTCATAATTGACATTATTAATTGTGGGATGTTTAGTTTTTATGTAGAGTACTTCGAATATTTTTAATTTTTTGATATTGGTATCGTGGTGTATTATTTTAGGGTTGTAAACCAGGATGTTTCTATATTGGGAGGGGGTACAATTATGTTTTTTAGGTGTTGGCATATAGAGCTAGTGTCGGAGAGATGTAGGGTGAGTCTTCGGGAAAGTGTTGTGGAAGTAAAACCTATGTAAGAATTAGTTTTTTTTATTGTTGTCGGAGATACATATATATAAATATATATATATATATATATCACATTCCTATATATATATATATCACATTCCAATATATAACATTCCTATATATATATATATATATCACATTTCTATATAAAACATTCCTATATATATATATATATATATATATATATATAACATTCCTATATAAAACATTCCTATATATATATATACATATATATATATATATATATCACATTCCTATATATATATATATCACATTTCTATATATATATATATATCACATTCCTATATATATATATATATATATATATATCACATTCCTATATATATATATATATATATATATATATATATATATATATATATATATATATATATATATCACATTCCTATATATATATATATATATATATCACATTCCTATATATATATATATATATATGTATCACATTCCTATATATATATATATATATATATGTATCACATTCCTATATATATATATATATATATCACATTCCTATATATATATATATATATATATATATCACATTCCTATATATATATATATATATATATATATATATATCACATTCCTATATATATATATATATATATCACATTCCTATATATATATATATATATATATATATATATCACATTCCTATATATATATATATATATATATATATATATATATCACATTCCTATATATATATATATATATATATATATATATATATCACATTCCTATATATATATATATATATATATATATATATATATATATCACATTCCTATATATATATATATATATATATATATATCACATTCCTATATATATATATATATATATATATATCACATTCCTATATATATATATATATATATATATATCACATTCCTATATATATATATATATATATATCACATTCCTATATATATATATATATATATATATATATATCACATTCCTATATATATATATATATATATATATATATATCACATTCCTATATATATATATATATATATATATATATCACATTCCTATATATATATATATATATATATATATATATATATATCACATTCCTATATATATATATATATATATATATATCACATTCCTATATATATATATATCACATTCCTATATATATATATATATATATATATCACATTCCTATATATATATATATATATATATATCACATTCCTATATATATATATATATATATATATATATATATATCACATTCCTATATATATATATATATATATATATATATATATCACATTCCTATATATATATATATATCACATTCCTATATATATCACATTCCTATATATATATATATATCACATTCCTATATATATCACATTCCTATATATATATATATATCACATTCCTATATATATATATATATATATATATATATATATATATATATATATATCACATTCCTAAATCACATTCCTATACATATATATATATCACATTCCTAGTTATATATATATATCACATTCCTATATATATATATATATATCACATTCTTATATATATATCACATTCCTATATATATATATATATATATATATATATATATATATATCATATTCCTACATATATATATATCACATTCCTATATATATATATATATATATCACATTCCTATATATATATATATATATATATATATATATATCACATTCCTATATATATATATCACATTCCCATTATATATATATATATATATATATCACAGTTGGAAAATAATTGTTGTCCAGGGTTTCGAATCGTGCGACTGGTGATGAATAGTCGTACTTCTATGCTGATGAGTCTTGATTGAAAAAAGACGAAACGTATACGTCCATAGATATAAACAATAACAAATATTTTATATTTGAAGCTCCTCGTTAAAACGTAGAGCACCGTAAAATGGTAGTAGTAACACAGCGTAGCGTCACTTGCTTTATATGCATCGTTCCTTCACTTATAGAAGTTTGAACGCCTCTTCGCTTCGCCGCCGTTAACGTGTTAAAATTATCATTGTTTATAAGCTGTTCAGAACTGGCCTAGCGGTTAGCGACGTTGGACGGGAGTTGGAAAATACTTGTAGTCCAGGGTTTCGAATGGTGCGACCGGTGATGAATAGTCGTACTTCTATACTGATGAGTCTTGATTGAAAAAAGACGAAACGTATACGTCCATAGATATAAACAATAACAAATATTTTATATATATATATATATATATATATATATATCACATTCTTATATGTATATATATATATATATATATATATATATATATATCACATTCCTATATATATATATATATATATATATATATATATATCACATTCCTATATATATATATATATATATATATATATATATATATATATATCACATTCCTATATATATATATATATATATATATATATATATATCACATTCCTATATATATATCACATTCCTATATATATATCACATTCCTATATATATATATATATATATATATATATATCACATTCCTATATATATCACATTCCTATATATATATATATATATATATATATATATATAGGAATGTGATATATATAGGAATGTGATATATATATATATATATATATATATATATATAGGAATGTGATATATATAGGAATGTGATATATATATATATATATATATATAGGAATGTGATATATATATATATATATATATATATATATATAGGAATGTGATATATATATATATATATATATCACATTCCTATATATATCACATTCCTATATATATATATATATATCACATTCCTATATATATATACATATATATATATATATATCACATTCCTATATATATATATATATATATCACATTCCTATATATATATATATATCACATTCCTATATATATATATATATATATATATATCACATTCCTATATATATATATCACATTCCTATATATATATATATATATATATATATATATATATATCAAATTCCTATATATATATATATATATATATATATCAAATTCCTATATATATATATATATATATATCAAATTCCTATATATATATATATATCAAATTCCTATATATATATATATATCAAATTCCTATATATATATATATATATATATATATCAAATTCCTATATATATATATATATATATATATATCAAATTCCTATATATATATATATATATATATATATATCACATTCTTATATATATATATATATATATATATATCACATTCCTATATATATATATATATATATATATATATATATATCACATTCCTATATATATATATATATATATATATATATATCACATTCCTATATATATATATATCACATTCGTATATATATATATATCACAGTCGTATATATATATATATCACATTCCTATATATATATATATATATATATCACATTCCTATATATATATATATATATATATATCACATTCCTATATATATATATATATATATATCACATTCCTATATATATATATATATATCACATTCCTATATATATATATATATATATATATATATATATATATATCACATTCCTATATATATATATATATCACATTCCTATATATATATATCACATTCATATAAATATATATATATATATATACAGGGTGTTTCAAAAGTCTTGGGAACATAACGATTTTTAATAACTCTAAAACTATTAGGAGTTGAAAAATGAAATTGGTACCGTTGGAAAGGTTAAAGTTTCAAGTTTTGTGAGGAATCTTCAAAGTTGCTCAATATGAGCACCATTCGTCACACGGCAGACATCTAGTCGATAGTCCATTTCCTGCCAAACGCGTTCCAGCATCTTGACGTCAATGGTTCCCACAACTGCCGTAACTCGAGCCTTTAGTTCGTCAATATCTCTTGGAAGGGGCGGCACATAGACTTGTTGCTTGACAAAGCCCCAAAGGAAAAAGTCACACGGGGTAAGATCTGGAGACCTAGGAGGCCAGGGCATGAGAACGTCATCACCTCGCCCAGATCTCCCAATCCATCTACCAGGCAGCCTTGTGTTAAGAAACTACCTTACTCTAAGACTCCAGTGTGGTGGTGCACCATCTTGTTGAAAAATGAAGTCATCAGATTCTGCTTGTTCCAACTGAGCCATTAACCAGTCTTCCAGCATGTTGAGATAGGATTCACCAGTGATAGTTGCCTCTTCAAAGAAGAACGGTCCATAGACACCTTTCTTGGAAATTGCACAAAACACGTTCACTTTTGGTGAATCTCGCTCGTGCTCAAGAAGTTCATGAGGATTCTCAGTACCCCATATGCGAGTGTTATGCTTGTTAACTTTGCCATTCAGATGGAAGGTCGCCTCATCGCTAAAAACAAGCCGGTCATCAAAGCCGTTATCTTCCAACTTCTCTTGCATTGCCATGCAAAAGTCACGGCGAAGTGGCTTATCAGTGTCCTTCAACTTTTGGACCAACTTGAGCTTGTAAGGTACCATTTGCAGTCGTTTCCTTAAGACACGCCAAACAGTTGCTGGAGCAAGCTGAAGTTCCCTGCTGGCTCTTCTCACTGATTTACGTGGGCTCCGCTGTAACGCTGTCCGAACTTGCTCAACTGCATCTTCTGAAGTTGAAGGGCGACCTGTTCGCTTACTTGGGCACAAACACCCATCTTTCACAAATTTAGCATGCCATCTGACAATGGATTTCCTTTCAGGAGCTTCTTTTTTAAATTTCCTGCGAAATGCACGCTGAACACATGTCCACGATTCAGTCTTTGCAAATTGGAGGACGCAAAATGCCTTGTCTTGTTTAGAGAACGCCATTACTGCACCTGGAAAGATAACACGAAAATCATTAGTATGACCAAAAACTTGATTAAGCAAGCTTTAAAATGGCACCAGTTTCATTTTTCTACCTGGAATAGTTCATGAGATATACGCATTTGTAATGTTCCCAAGACTTTTGAAACACCCTGTATATCACATTCATATATATATATATATATATATATATATATATATATATATATATATATATATATATATATATATATATATATATCACATTTATATATATATATATATATCACATTCATATATATATATATATATATATATATCACATTCATATATATATATATATATATCACATTCATATATATATATATATATATATATCACATTCATATATACATATATATATCACATTCATATATATATATATATATATATATGTATCACATTCCGATATATATATATATATATATATATATATATATATATATATATATATATATATATCACATTCCTATATATATGATATATATTCAATTATGTAATCTACTTCATCTTCTTGACGCTTCATATTGACATCTATTCGTCCGCCTTTTCATTTTCTCTCTGAAAATATTCGCTTTTCTTGGCGATAAAAACTGAAATTTTTATATTTTTTATTCATATATTTGAACACATTTTCTGATTAATCCTATTTATTATTGAATCTATTTTTTTCGTCTCAGCTAAAAAAAATACGACAGAACTTAAACGCTATCACATTTTCAAGCGAGCGCCATTTTTTTTAATATCTTAACAGTTGACACCGTCCGTCATTACACTCCGCTTCGCTCCATTGTCTGTCAAATAATGATAAGCTTTCAATTTGATGCCTTTTAAAAAGGAACTTCGATTTTTGCCTCAATTAATTTCACTTTAATACATACTTTCTCATCGGGTACATTTGTATTTTGCGATTAATTCGAGATACAATTCGCCATTCAGACAATCCTTACGTTTGATCAGTCATTTACCAAAAAGAGTAATATGTACTTAGTTTTATGTTGGCACTTTGAAACCATGCATATTATCATAAGCTGAGGTATTTCCTATTCGTACAAACGTTATCACCTTTCACACGCATTTAAAATCTATATAATAATACGCTTAGGCATTTCGTGTTCGTACGTACGTTATCACCTTCCATACAAATTAGAAAATGTCATTGTCCGATCGTTATAAATAACGTAATTCAAAATTAACTAAGCTTTACTCATTTAAAAATGAGTTGTTCCAAAATCGAATTTTATTGTCCTGTCAACTTAACAAGTTTTAAAAATGTACTTTTTGCAGTCTTTTTTTAATGTAATTTTACTAATCATGTAATTGTCATAATTTTAAATAAATGAATTAAGAAAGTGACATTCGCTTTTTTTATTTATCTGACAACTAGTTTTACAGTCAGAAGAAAAAGACAATTTCTTTACAAATACTTAAAATGGTTAGACTAAAAATTAAAAATCTTAAAACGTTTGTTCCGTTTATTTAAAAAAATATTGAGCTGATAATTATATTTACGGAAGCAGAGACAATTTTTTCTTTATATTATTGAACCGAAATAACATTTATTATTTCAGAGAAATATTATTTTTAAGATTAGATTAGACAAATAAATAAAGATGGCAACCGTTGAATTTCCACGGTGTTCAGCAAGTATAGGTATTATTATTATTATCAGCAAGTATAGGTATTATTATTATTATCAGCAAGTATAGGTATTATTATTATTATCAGCAAGTATAGGTATTATTATTATTATCAGCAAGTATAGGTATTATTATTATTATCAGCAAGTATAGGTATTATTATTATTATCAGCAAGTATAGGTGGTATTATTATTATTATCAGCAAGTATAGGTATTATTATTATTATCAGCAAGTATAGGTATTATTATTATTATCAGCAAGTATAGGTATTATTATTATTATCAGCAAGTATAGGTATTATTATTATTATCAGCAAGTATAGGTATTATTATTATTATCAGCAAGTATAGGTATTATTATTATTATCAGCAAGTATAGGTATTATTATTATTATCAGCAAGTATAGGTATTATTATTATTATCAGCAAGTATAGGTATTATTATTATTATCAGCAAGTATAGGTATTATTATTATTATCAGCAAGTATAGGTATTATTATTATTATCAGCAAGTATAGGTATTATTATTATTATCAGCAAGTATAGGTATTATTATTATTATCAGCAAGTATAGGTATTATTATTATTATCAGCAAGTATAGGTATTATTATTATTATCAGCAAGTATAGGTATTATTATTATTATCAGCAAGTATAGGTATTATTATTATTATCAGCAAGTATAGGTATTATTATTATTATCAGCAAGTATAGGTGGTATTATTATTATCAGCAAGTATAGGTATTATTATTATTATCAGCAAGTATAGGTATTATTATTATTATCAGCAAGTATAGGTATTATTATTATTATCAGCAAGTATAGGTATTATTATTATTATCAGCAAGTATAGGTATTATTATTATTATCAGCAAGTATAGGTATTATTATTATTATCAGCAAGTATAGGTATTATTATTATTATCAGCAAGTATAGGTATTATTATTATTATCAGCAAGTATAGGTATTATTATTATTATCAGCAAGTATAGGTATTATTATTATTATCAGCAAGTATAGGTATTATTATTATTATCAGCAAGTATAGGTATTATTATTATTATCAGCAAGTATAGGTATTATTATTATTATCAGCAAGTATAGGTATTATTATTATTATCAGCAAGTATAGGTATTATTATTATTATCAGCAAGTATAGGTATTATTATTATTATCAGCAAGTATAGGTATTATTATTATTATCAGCAAGTATAGGTATTATTATTATTATCAGCAAGTATAGGTATTATTATTATTATCAGCAAGTATAGGTATTATTATTATTATCAGCAAGTATAGGTATTATTATTATTATCAGCAAGTATAGGTATTATTATTATTATCAGCAAGTATAGGTATTATTATTATTATCAGCAAGTATAGGTATTATTATTATTATCAGCAAGTATAGGTATTATTATTATTATCAGCAAGTATAGGTATTATTATTATTATCAGCAAGTATAGGTATTATTATTATTATCAGCAAGTATAGGTATTATTATTATTATCAGCAAGTATAGGTATTATTATTATTATCAGCAAGTATAGGTATTATTATTATTATCAGCAAGTATAGGTATTATTATTATTATCAGCAAGTATAGGTATTATTATTATTATCAGCAAGTATAGGTATTATTATTATTATCAGCAAGTATAGGTATTATTATTATTACACTAAAGATTACTTAATCAACGTTTGTTTCACCTAAGGAGTTTCCTCTCTATATTTTTATAACTTATTAAAATATCGCCTTGTTTTGGGATTGAGTTATGTTTGAAAAATCCGTTTAAAATTGTTCTAATCAGAATATTGATTTACTCCTCTCCAGGAGTTAGGCACAAGGCCAGTTTTTATCTTACTCCCACAAGTAAGATGTGACCCAAGGTCGGGTCGGGAAAGTGGAGTTTAAAAATTGCCTGGACAGCCTCGTCGGCATTCCCCGGTAGGGGCGCTTCAGGCAGTAAGCAATAAACTTACTCCTCCCCAAAGAAGGGAGGCAAAGCCTGGGAAAGTGGACCTCCCAGAACTGCACAGGACAGACCCATTGACCGGCATAAATCAAGCCCCGAAGGCCAAGACAATACCAGTATGGGGTGCAGTATCCATCGGAACAGATACTACACTTTGATCTTAGCCAAAAAGGGGGGGGGCAGTAAGCATATATTTGTTCTTGTGTACACTATGTTTAAAACTAAACGATAAAGAAACGGACAACTGTAATCTTTATCTTTCCTATAAGCAATAACACAGATATTGGTGTCATCGAAAGTTAATATTTTACTTGAGTTGACGCGTGCAGAGAAAGAAACACTTGGCGAACCCGACGTCGATAAGTGCGTAATAAGCTAGTAGTGTATCATGTGTACACATTTCAGTGTTATATTGTTAGCTGAGTATCACCTGAATTCCGTCGTCCATCTTATATATGAAGTTATCTTATTATCTTATTGAATAGATGACCTTTTCTTCGTCTCTATATTAGTAAATTTATGTTTGATTTTTGCTTTTAAACAATAATTCAAGCCATAAATTACTTTCTTAAGTGATAATTAAGCTAAAGTCTTCAATTTTAGGAAGAAAATATCTGATGTGGATGGAAATGAAAAAATATAGAAAATTTGAAATAAATATTTTCCAAAGTCTGGCAACACGAAGTAGTTACATATATTTGATTATTAAACAACTGTTGCCATTTCATGACATTCTCATTTCCATATTTGGATTTTCGTACAACATAACAACACGACTTTTTCCCAAACTTAAATTACATTAAAAAAAAAGAACATAAAGTCAGTCGTGAGACTGCATACTTTCGCCTGACAATGTAAGGATGGGCTAAAATCTTATCATGACATTACTTATCCATATTGTATGAAGTATTCTCGAAGTTATGCCATGGAAACGTTGATGACTCAAACACTATTTACTGATCAGGATGAAATGTTGGATGGCGGTTACTGTTATCAAAAAGCACCAGATCCATAATCCAATTTGTAAAAATCGGATGTTGAAATTCCCTCAGAACTCTGACCCGACCATTTCAAAGATCAATATAAAATATCAATGTAATACAGGATGCGGGACTTTATTGGCTCCCATTTTTGCCAGGTAGCGAGTCTACGATGAACAGAACCTAAGTTAACGCTAAAAGTGTGATTTTTAAATTTTCAGTGACCGGGACCAAGGGGCTTTGGACCTAGGTACTCTAAAATTGAATCAATTCTAATATTATAGATATTTTGATCAAGTTTGGTGACGATTGGTTAAGCGATGAGGACTCTAGCATGCACACAAGCTTAGCGACAAACAAACTCGACGAAAACATAACCTTCGCCTTGGCGGAGGTAATAATTGAAATCAGCTATCTGCCCACTTCGCGTGTTTCTCACACATTATTATTTCATCAAATTAGTATTATTAATGTAATATTTATTTCAATAAGCTAACTATAAAAACTAACATTTTTATTGTTTCCGAGTATAACTTCGAAAATGTGCAAAAAAAAGAAAATTAAACTAATATTACGTCAGTGAATCCCGGGCATCGTCGAGTAGGTACAGGTCAATTGCATCATCATTTATTCAGTGAATCAAATCGAACATGGAAGCAGCGAGTTGGATGCCCTGATCATTGGATATCGACCCTTTGCTCGCCCACTGCAACAAGCATGATATCAGCATTGGCGTCACATTTCTCGTAATCATATCGTGGACCACCAAGAAAATGTAGAAAAGCCACACGGTGTGTTATTTAGCTGCGCCAGTTCCATCGGTTCTGAACAGATCGAAGAATGCAAATATGTTGTATCTGCATTATCTCGACTCCACATTCTGTGTGCCAACCACCCAAATGAGCTATTCACAGGACGCCTATTAGCTATCACGAAGCAAAAACGAGACAAAACTTTGGTTTTTCTTCTGTTTCTTTTTTAGAGAAATAGATTTTTTGCAACACGCTAACGCATATAACTTTTTATATCACTATATGTATTGTCGGCTCTCCGACTATTGGGAACGTGAAATTGGAATTGGTTCGGCCGTGCCTGTTTTCGCTCTCCCTGACGTGGCCAGTTTAAGCAGCTAGCCACAAGTCGAGCGCGAATCGGGAAAACATTGAAAAACGGTATTTTAGTTTAAAAAAATATATTTGACAAGGTTGTCGAATTTATTACGTGGATCCTAACTTGGATAGGATATTGTATATCGGAAATATTCCAAGACTAACGCTGACCATTAAAATGTTATAAGTGACGAATGAGAAAAATGGACAAAGATGCGAATGTTGTCAATAATTGAGAATGGGTCACCATTTCGCAAGTGCTAAATTCACCAAATATATGTTGCGAATGAAATAGAGAAACACGTGATTAACGATCCAAACATACTTATATATTTACAATTGCACAGTTTAGGAGTTTTAAGTGAGTAAATTGTTTGTTAGAACAGTAAAAGTTCTCGTGCTTATAACATGCTTGCAGTGTGGAAGAAGACACGATTATTAGACATGTGTATGTGTATGTTTTCTGTCAGTGTGAATATGAATAAGACTATACAAGCGTATACGATCTTTATCAGTGTGTGAATATGTGTGAACTTTTGTGTGCGTGAGTTTATAGTCATTCGCTAGCTCAGGACTCGAAGGGTCAAGGAACTGAGCATAATGTGGTGCTCGCTGGGTCTTGTTTCTGCCTAAATTGTCTCTTTTGGTATTTGGTTGTCGAGTTAGAAATCGGTATTTTACATTGGCTCACAAGGAAAATTGTTTCAAACGAGCGGGAATCAGTGTCATTTGTTTAAAATTTTGGAGTTCACACATTTATGTGGATTATTTTTTTTATTTCGGGGCAACGGACGTAGCACGAAGTAATTGATTTTACTGTATGCTATTAGCACTCGATACAGAAAAGAAGAAATGAAAAGAAACGAATCGTTCAGGTTGTCATCGACTACGGTCGAGTCATTTATTTATTTTTATATCTAATGTTTATCATTTAATACCCTTTAAAATGTTTATCATTTATTAACTTTTTTTTAATTGGTTTAGATGTTCATCATTAAATATCCTTTTTAAATACGCTTATTCCGATAAATTTCTTATAATACACATAACAAACTATCCTCTAGGATTATTTGTGTAACTCTCAACTATTATTCAGTATCGATGGTTAAGCATGCATGCTTCAACTTCTTGTTTACTTACTGAACCAAGAAAGGTGCACACGCGCCAGTGTGCATGAGCAAAAAAAAGTTCTCGGTGTGATGTCATGGTAGAAATGAGGTCAGTTTCCATAGAAACACGGGCTCCCGTGCCTTCGCTTTCTTCTTTATGAATACTGATTTAAACCAATTACTTTATTTACGAACTCCACTTGAAAATTGAACTTTCTACCCAGAGAGTTATTTTTCATTTCCTTCTTTTTACACATTTAATTTCTGATTATTTTTCCACTTTCATTAACGTTTAATTCGCGTATGAATGTTTACCTCAAGAACCGATTTCTTCACAAAATGTTCGCTTACTCTTTTCTTTAAACACTAATCTTCATGAAAATAATAATACTTACAAAAAATTAATACGCAAATAATATTACTACAGTAAAATTCAGGCCATGCAGCATACGCTAACCCCCCCCCAAATGATATCAGATTCTACTTTTACTAGGCAATTACATTTAAACAGCGCGAAAAGCTTATTATTTTAGTGTGTACGTGTATAGAGTCAAAATGACACTAACCAAAATGAGGCTCCTGTTCGGATCGAGGGTCGTGTTCCCCCGATTATAGACGTGTTCAGTAAATCAAGCAATGTTGCATGCAAAGACAGAGTAATAATTAATAAACAAAGATGAAGTAGTTCAAATAACGTTTATTGAACGTGTGTGTACGTGGAATGGTGAAGTGTGTGATGTATGCATGTGTGTCGATGGAAAAAAACAGTCCTTGAATAGGTACGAGAAGAAATGAAACCGGCGTGGAAAAAGTCTTTGAAAGCCGAAAGAAAATGAGTTGAGAAAACTCTTACCGTTGTTTGACCACGTGTGTTGGTAGTTGTTATTGCCGATGCCATTTGAAGAGAAAAGCGTGAGACGAAGCGCTGGTGTATTAGCGTCGTTCTGTCGACCAGAGAAGAGAGAGAGAGAGAGAGAGACGGAGCGCTGGTGCCAGGCGTTAGGCTGTCGAGGCTGGTCGGTGAACAAGAGAGAGAGAGAGATGGAGCGCTGGTGCCAGCGTTAGGCTGTCGAGGCTGGTCAGTGAACAAGAGATGGATTTTTCGTTTGCAACGGTTTTTATAGTCAGAAGGGCAGATAACTCTGGTGTCGCTTTACAGTGCCACCTGTCGGTGAAAAAGCGACACCTACCGGCAAACCGGTGTAGTTATGTTTTGAAAGGAGGAGGTAACTGCTACAGTCCCAACTGGCGTCCATTAGACAGAAAACTCTTGTTTGAATGAAGCAATATTTATACACATGAACTATCCTGTTCCTGAAAAGTTAAAAAAAAAATAAGAATGTTCTTTATAAACCTTACCACTACTCCTAAGACCGGATGTCAGTACGAAAAATAAATAAAAACGAAGTAGATAAAACCGTCGGACGTTGATGTAATGGGACAGTTAAAAGGGAATGTATAGTCTACACGACTGTTCGAAGGAAACCTCGCATCCTAAAATACGCAATTATTTTTTTAATAACATGTTTTAACGTATATTATCGGCCGATACAATACCCTCCTTTCAAATATAGCAAAAATATATTTAAAAACAGAACTAATTACAGGTGCTTAAAAACCCTATCTAGTCCGGAAGTGAGTGTTCATTTTACGTTAAATTTATAGGCGAAACTGCTCCCCTCCTTAAAATCTAAGGCATTTTTATAACAAACTTTACCAGGCTGTTTACATGTAATCGTCGACAAAAGATAGAATCTCATTTTTATTTTTGAGTGAATTAGCATAAGATGCAGAGTTCCAATACAACTTTTACATCAATCAAATATTACCTTCCTTCAAGTGTTTGAATGTGGACACAATTAGTTCAAATTAACAAACCATAAACGGTTTTTTAAAACTTACCGAACACTACAATTACTGTTTATATGTAAGTTTAAAAAATCTAATAACATACTTATATAGGGGTAAAGAGATAGGAGCATGAGTTTCTTGATTGTCCAGGCCAACTCCTGTGTACGGGTCTTGTTTGAAATTAATATCGGTCAAAGTCTGGAACACAACGTCTTAAAAATCCAGGACAAATCCAGAAAGAATGGAGAAATACTTTTGCTTCAATTCTTCTGCTAGCCATTTTTCTACTTGTCTGAAGTGGAAGAATTGAATTCGTCGAATATTACTGAGTACGGTCGTCTTGTATTTATATAATGGTAGCTAACACCTCAGATGATAGCAATCTAAGATTGGGTGTCAGTTCTCATCTCAGCTGTCTTAACTTGTTCAAAGTTGATTTGAACAAAAAAAACGTGTGAAATCAATCTACCCTAATCGATATTCATCGGAGTGGACGTATCTAAAGCCTCCGGTTCGCCAATTAGATGCGGCTGTTAGCTTAAGTTTTGTCTGTCACGTTTATGTTTGAATACATCTTAATTCTTTAAAATGTTTACGATATTGTTTCATGAAAAGTAGTGAACCGATTTCGAGATGAAAATATCCGTTGGAAAGACTTAAAAGTTTTAAAGTTATTTTAAAAAGGGTGTTTCTTTAGTCTGTCAAGCTTAAGTTTAAATATCATTTTCGTCTGTCAAACTTAAGTTTGAAATATCATTTTCGTCTGTCAAACTTAAGTTTGAAATATCATTTTCGTATGTCAAGCTTAAGTTTGAAATATCATTTTCGTCTGTCAAGCTTAAGTTTGAAATATCATTTTCGTCTGTCAAGCTTAAGTTTGAAATATCATTTTCGTCTGTCAAGCTTAAGTTTGAAATATCATTTTCGTCTGTCAAGCTTAAGTTTGAAATATCATTTTCGTCTGTCAAGCTTAAGTTTGAAATATCATTTTCGTCTGTCAAGCTTAAGTTTGAAATATCATTTTCGTCTGTCAAGCTTAAGTTTGAAATATCATTTTCGTCTGTCAAGCTTAAGTTTGAAATATCATTTTCGTCTGTCAAGCTTAAGTTTGAAATATCATTTTCGTCTGTCAAGCTTAAGTTTGAAATATCATTTTCGTCTGTCAAGCTTAAGTTTGAAATATCATTTTCGTCTGTCAAGCTTAAGTTTGAAATATCATTTTCGTCTGTCAAGCTTAAGCTTGAAATATCATTTTCGTCTGTCTGTTAAGCAATAGTAAACCTTCGAACTGCGAGCGGAACAATTAAAAACCAATAAAATGTTGTTTTTTAAGTATTTCAATTCATATAACTGATTAATTACTCATTGTTATATGAATTGAACAACTGGTGGAAACAATAAAAAACAAAACACACAAATTATTTAAATGTTCTTACTATTTCTAGCAGAGAATATAAAGGACATTATGAATAAGTAAGCTTATCTCTAATAAGTGTTAAAATTCCACTCTTAAAACGTAATCGTAATGCAAAGACAGTAAAAGGAATGAATGAATACGTATCCAGAAATTCTATACGCAATGTTGATTTTTCTAATTGTTACAAACGCAGCGATGTCTATTGATTAAGGGTAAATTTATATAAGTTTCTATGACTGACAAATTATCAATTATGATAGAATATGTAATCGATGAACTCGATTAGAAATGTCCTTTTTATGTAAAGAAAACTAACTAAAAATGTTCGTATTTCACTGGCTAGGCAGAATAAAACATCGATTCGTCATGTGCAATTCTATTGAGGTCTAAATTTGAGAATCAAACTGACCTTAATTTATATATATATATATATATATATATATATTATGTAATTGTTTTTGTATTCATTGCAGCGTTTGGTATCTGTTACATTTGTATTATCAATTAGTTGTTCACTTCCTAAGTGATACATATTAATGCATAATATTTCTAGGTAAGGCGCCATAGTCCAGAGGTAAAACGCTAGACATCTACATCGAAGGTTCGATCCTTGTCTAAGTTAGCCATGCTGATGACGACTGTGAGCCAGAAACAGGTGCCCATTGATTATACGTATAAAATTAATATATATATACCAATATTAAATTTAAGTAAATAATATGAAATAATGTTTACCTACATACGCCAGCGTTTCAAGTTTGTGCTCTTATCAGTGTAGGTAATGACTAAAGAACATTGACGGAATATGCCTTATAGCTACGTTTCAGTCAGGGCTCAACTTTAATCTTATTAAAGGGGCTCATAACAATATTAATTTTAAGTAAATAATATTAAATTATTTGTACCTACATACGCCAGCCTTTCCAGCTTTTTCTCCAATCAGTGATAATTTCATGATAATTTCAGACAGTCGCACGGTTCGAACCCATGCCACAAGATAAACCTAGACTCAGCAAACAAGCGTCATAACCTAATGGCCACGAGAAATCATCACGTCAAGAAGGGAATTTAAGTTCTATTTATGCGAATGACAGCATATCTAGAAAGAATATATATATATATATATATATATATTAATTTTCTTGCATATATATATATATATATATATATATATTAATTTTCTTGCATATATATATATATATTAATTTTCTTCCGTATATATATATATATATATATATATATATATATATATATTAATTTTCTTCCGTATATATATATATATATATATATATATATATATATATATATATAGATATATCAATTTTCTTGCATATATATATATCAATTTTCTTGCATATATATATATATTAATTTTCTTGCATATATATATATATATTAATTTTCTTGCATATATATATATATTAATTTTCTTGCATATACATATATATTAATTTTCTTGCATATATATATATATATATATTAATTTTCTTGCATATATATATTAATTTTCTTGCATATATATATATATATTAATTTTTTTGCATATATATATATATATATCAATTTTCTTGCATATATATATATATATATCAATTTTCTTGCATATATATATATATCAATTTTCTTGCATATATATATATATATATATCAATTTTCTTGCATATATATATATATATATATCAATTTTCTTGCATATATATATATATATCAATTTTCTTTCATATATATATATATCAATTTTCTTGCATATATATATATATATATATTAATTTTCTTGCATATATATATATATTAATTTTCTTGCATATATATATATATTAATTTTCTTGCATATATATATATATCAATTTTCTTGCATATATATATATATCAATTTTCTTGCATATATATATATTATTTTTTTTGCATATATATATATATATATATATTATATATATTAATTTTCTTGCATATATATATATATATATTAATTTTCTTGCATATATATATATATATATATTAATTTTCTTGCATATATATATATTAATTTTCTTGCATATACATATATATATTAATTTTCTTGCATATATATATATATATATATATATATATTAATTTTCTTGCATATATATATATATATATATATATTAATTTTCTTGCATATATATATATTAATTTTCTTGCATATATATATATATATTAATTTTCTTGCATATATATATATATATATATATATTAATTTTCTTGCATATATATATATATATATATATATATATTAATTTTCTTGCATATATATATATATATATTAATTTTCTTGCATATACATATATATATATATATATATTAATTTTCTTGCATACACATATATATATATATAGATTTTCTTGCATATATATATATATATCAATTTTCTTGCATATATATATATATATATATCAATTTTCTTGCATATATATATATCAATTTTCTTGCATATATATATATATATATTAATTTTCTTCCGTATATATATATATATATATATATATATATATATATTAATTTTCTTCCGTATATATATATATATATAGATATATCAATTTTCTTGCATATATATATATATATATATATATATATATATATATCAATTTTCTTGCATATATATATATATATATATAAATGTTCTTGCATATATATATATATCAATTTTC
>OY744554.1:22746514-22751514 GCA_963556195.1 Sepiola atlantica | reverse complement strand
TTCGTCATATAAATCCGAGTTGATCGGAAAACTCCGTTACATGTGATTTATGAATAGTTAATCTATAGAGACGGCATCATCATCACGTTGACCCACCGCTTCTAGTTCGATCAGCGAAGTTTAGCGATGTTGCGCTTGGCCAATTCGATGGGTGACCATTCAGGAATACCAGGTGCTGCACGTGGGAGAATCGCTAAACCTCCAAAAGTAAGTATGGCTCTGAAGAGGCCTTTACCAAGTATTTCAGTATAACCTGGTAACCCGCACATGTGTTGAGACAACGGAACAACCTCTCCCTGGACCGTTTTGTCCTCTGCCATGTGGTGAAGCTCTACGGAGATATGAAGATATTATTTTTTATCTATATATTAGAAAAAAAAAATTAGACTGTTCAGAAAAAAATGACCGATTTTAGAAGCACATTTATTCATTGAGTTCATGTGGAACAGATTTATCGAATATTTTCACATTAAACATTTGCTTCGGATTTTTTGATCACCGTTGAAAACTCACACCATCTTCGTTTCTCTAACAATTTCACGTTTAGTTCAACAATTGATTTCAAACGATCATAGTCAGGAATATATGGCCGACCTCTACCTTCATCATGTTCAAGACTACGGAATTTATGAACTCATCTTAGTACAGTCCGATCACGCGTGGACCTCCCCCCCCCATTCTCTGTTGATATTGTCGCCGTTTGAGAAATATTAACTAAGTGTAAACTCGTACATTTCTTTTTGTTCTTCATGTGTTTAGAAATTATATCGACATTTATTAATAAGTATACATCAACCATTTGTCATTATAGGCAGAGTATTCGTTAATGGGTCAGGAGACCGAGGTTCAACCCTTGGTCGATTCATACCAAAGATTAAAAATTAGTACTTGATGCCCTTTTGCTAAACACTCAACGTTATAAGGTGAGTGTCAAGGGTAAGCGGAGTAATCCTCAGAAAGCGGAGTGCGCCATTCCCGACATCTCGGTGTAGTAGACAATGAAAAGGGAGCCTTCGGGTTGCCCTCGACTACGGTCGACTATTTTACTTGATTTGAACATCTATTATAAATTATATAAAATGTATGAAACACTGGATATAGGTGTCAGATTAAGATGGAGTATTGTTGCCACATCTGGGGAGGTGCCACTCAGAGCACTCTTTTTGCCTCGACTGAGTACAAAATCGACTTTGCGATCGAGTGGCCAACCTAAAAGTAAAGCTGTCTCTGAGTGTCTGTCGGTTTCACCCTGCACCAGTTAGCAATGGTTGATTTTCCAGTAAAACTATGTCTGATCAGCAGGTTTCTGTAGATGTCCTTTGTCCGGTTTTAAATGATTAAAGAAATTTCTATTATAATTTTACGAAAAGCCCTGTTATTTTTTATAATTAGTTAGAGTTTCTACGAAACGCAAAGTCTTAACCTGAAACATTCTACGGCGTGAATGTAGTTGCTACAACGAATTCTTTGATTAAGACCACAGATTAGAGTTGTCCGTTCATTATCGGAATTTTAACAGTTTCCGATTCTGTGAGAATTATTCTGAAATTCCATCTTATTTTTTTCCCACAAAAACAAACGAAATTCAAATTTTCCCGGATTTTCTTTCATAGTGAGCGACGATAATAGCAATTTTTTACGACTTATATTACTTATACCTGTCCCAGGACAGGTAACCTCAAATCCTCGAACAGAATACATTTGTACCATAAAATAATGATGCTAAACATTGAGTCTATACTCCTTATTCTAATTATGATAAAAATCCATTACATGATTTCGATTCTAGAAAATGTCTCAAATGTTAAGCCTAACTTTAAGGGGTCTTTAGAAGAAATTGAAAGTCAGGGAATCTTACTTAATTGGGTTCTAATTAATATGAATAAAATTTAATGCAAATCTGAAATATTTTAATTTTTAAATTGGAAGTTGTGCCCATATTATGCCCCTTAAAAACCCTGTAAAATCATCCAAATAAACTGAAATTTTGAGAATATTTATTAATTGATGTCTAATACTTATTCTTAACATTTCACGAAATCGGACATATCTGAATTTTTATGAAGAGCTTCCATCCGCATTTTATCCTGTGTGCATAAACTAAATATAGTCCAAATTAAGACCCCTTACGCCTAACATCCGTGCCTCAAAATTCATAATGATAGGTTAATTAGTTTAGGAGTGAATCGTATACATACAAATATATAAACATATGCACATACCTAACTTTATATAAATAGAGATTTGGTTGTTTACTTATATTGTCTTGTCCTATGTACCCCTGGACCAAGCAGGGTACGCTAGTTGTAAATATACTTGCAATATTCTATATTCGACCACCGCCATTTACTGTGATTTAAACATGTGTATGAATAAGAAAGTTGCAATATTTATGCATTTTTACTCGTGTAAGGGTCAACGTGAAGGTTGCCAACATCCCAAATGGAACCGGTAGGACTCGAAGGCAACATAGGAAGTTGGAAGTTTGTACCGGAATCAACTTGCTCACATTAGTTGTCTTCTGTTAGCTCATTTCTTTTGTTGTGGCGAGCCGGGTTAGGCCGCGTCGGGATCCACTTCATCCACTACCTGTACTGTTATTATGGTAGTGTTTGTTGTACTGTTATTATAGTAGTGTTTGTTGTACTGTTATTATGGTAGCATTTGTTGTACTGTTATTATGGTAGCATTTGTTGTACTGTTATTATGGTAGTGTTTGTTGTACTGTTATTATGGTAGTGTTTGTTGTACTGTTATTATGGTAGTGTTTGTGGTACTGTTATTATGGTAGCATTAGTTGTACTGTTATTATGGTAGCATTTGTTGTACTGTTATTATGGTAGTGTTTGTTGTACTGTTATTATAGTAGCATTTGTTGTACTGTTATTATAGTAGTGTTTGTTGTACTGTTATTATGGTAGCGTTTGTTGTACTGTTATTATGGTAGTGTTTGTTGTACTGTTATTATGGTAGCGTTTGTTGTACTGTTATTATGGTAGCGTTTGTTGTACTGTTATTATGGTAGCGTTTGTTGTACTGTTATTATGGTAGTGTTTGTTGTACTGTTATTATGGTAGTGTTTGTTGTACTGTTATTATGGTAGCATTTGTTGTACTGTTATTATGGTTGTGTTTGTTGTACTGTTATTGGTTGGTGTACATATCGAAGTGCTGGTGTTTTTTTTCCTATTTTTTGTCACCGGCGCACATTAATAACAGTCGTTTTAACAGAGGACATTTTTGCTTAGAGTGTCTCACTCTCAAAAGCCCCCAAATAATTTTAGAATTTAATTCAAAAATATTTATTGCTTTATTCTAATAATTTGCATAATATATAGGCAGACTAGAGAAAGAGAGCGAAATAAATGGGGGTGTAATACTCTCTCTCTCTCTCTCTCTTTCTCTTTATTTTATTGTTCGCCAACCATTAAATAACGTGTTCGGCTTGAGCATTACGTAACCTGGACACGTTCAGCTATTTGGGGAAATGAGGAATAAAAACACCAAAAAAAGGAAAAATTGTCGCTGTTGATGGAAACAACGTGCTCGCTACTGGAACTTTTTTACGTAGTATAGTTATCTCATTTTACACCGTATCCAATGAAATGACGTGTTTGCCACTGAATCTTAATTACGTGCATGGCCTTTTTCCAACAACACCGTTTTAAATATTGATCTCTATCGCTCAACGAGTTTAGCCTTGCGAGTGCTTACAAATCTTGTGACGACTTCTATTCAACCCGTCTTTTATGGATGGCAAAGCACACCGGTTATACGTAGTCAATTTGTATAGATGCTCTCGTTCCAGCGTGCACTTGTTTTTTCTCACATCCAGGTTCTGCATGCCAGACAGAGACAGGCTCTTTTAGGGCGACGATAGAGTTCCTCAAGACTATTTCTACCACTCAGTTCAGGTTCTGTCTCATCACGTCCGCCACACGAGAACACACACGCATTGTTACGCTCTCCACGATCAGCAATTACTATGTATGTGTTTGTTAGTGTGAGTGTAATGTATGTGTTTGTTAGTGTGAGTGTAATATATGTGTTTGTTAGTGTGAGTGTAATGTATGTGTTTGTTAGTGTGAGTGTAATGTATGTGTTTGTTAGTGTGAGTGTAATGTATGTATTTGTTAGTGTGAGTGTAATGTATGTGTTTGTTAGTGCGAGTGTAATGTATGTGTTTGTTAGTGTGAGTGTAATGTATGTGTTTGTTAGTGTGAGTGTAATGTATGTGTTTGTTAGTGTGAGTATAATGTATGTGTTTGTTAGTGTGAGTGTAATGGATGTGTTTGTTAGTGTGAGTGTAATGTATGTGTTTGTTAGTGTGAGTGTAATGTATGTGTTTGTTAGTGTGAGTGTAATGTATGTGTTTGTTAGTGTGAGTGTAATGTATGTGTTTGTTAGTGTGAGTGTAATGTATGTGTTTGTTAGTGTGAGTGTAATGTATGTGTTTGTTAGTGTGAGTGTAATGGATGTGTTTGTTAGTGTGAGTGTAATGTATGTGTTTGTTAGTGTGAGTGTAATGTATGTGTTTGTTAGTGTGAGTGTAATGGATGTGTTTGTTAGTGTGAGTGTAATGGATGTGTTTGTTTGTGTGAGTGTAATGTATGTGTTTGTTAGTGTGAGTGTAATGTATGTGTTTGTTAGTGTGAGTGTAAGCGTGTGTATGTGTGTGTGCGCATGCGCGTGTGCACGCAGAAAATACGAATCCTTGTCACCGGTCAGCAATAGAAATCGATCAAGACATTTGACCTACTCGACGCTTTGGGACGACACTGTTCTTTGATAACATAAAATGGCGTCCAATAAATTATGATTGTATTGTGAATGGTGATCTATTATTCATGTGTACGTCCAGTTAAGTAAAGTTTTGTGCACGGCTGGAAAACTGTCTCGCAGTTAATGTTTACAAATGGGCAACGTTTATTAATGCAACGTCACTTCTTCACGGATATTATTCTGCCCACGCTAGAAAATTGTGGGAGTCTCGTGGTTCGC
>OY744554.1:22724014-22736514 GCA_963556195.1 Sepiola atlantica | reverse complement strand
ATATATATATATATATATATATATATATATATATATATATATATACATATAAAATCAATTTTTACGTACATAAAAGAAAGCCATGGACACGTGTTTCTGGCTATGAGCTGTAATCAGCATGACTACTATTATATATATATATATATATATATATATATATATATATATATATATATATATATATATATATATATATATATATATATATATATATATTTATAAATGAATAAATGTGAAAGTTGTGTCATCCATCACTCTTATATTACCATCAAAACGGGTTACTGTTATTTAAATCAATAATACAATAGTGTTTTAAAATACTGTATATATATATATATATATATATATATATATATATATATATATATATATATATATATATATATATATATATATATCGTAGAGACGAAAGGCACAAATAACTCTTTCCGTGATTAATTTAATAACTATTTTTAACAGTTCATAATTAATTTATATTTGATCATGTTGATATGATTCGTAGTTTGATCGTTCTGTTTATTCCATATATATGCAATATTTTTGTCGATATTAACAGTAATTAATTAAAGTAATTTAATACAAACACGAATAAATTATTAAACATATCTTAAAATATCTTTAATTCCTTTTCATGCTGAACGAGGAAAGGGTGACTGACTAACCCGTCCCTCTCTCACACTCTCACTCACTCTCTCTATCTCTCTCACTCTCACTCTCACTATCTCTCTCTCTCACTCTCACTATCTCTCTCTCTCTCTCTCTCTCTGTCTAATCCGTTAGCGACGCCATATCGAGGAAGAGGAAAGCGTGTCTGACTGATTTCTCTCGTTAGAGAACGACGTCACATGTTTTTATTGTTTTTAATAAGTAAATTTTTTAAAAAGCACACACGCATGCAAAGAGAGAGTAGATTTCCTCTGTCCGTTCATGTCTCGGCGGTTTTATTAAAATGATCGAAATTAGAAAAATGTTAATATCTATTTATACAAATAAATGCGGTGTTATAGCAAACTTGTGAATGAAATTTTTCATATTTAACACTTTGGTTTCAAGTATTTCAAGTAGCGAACGTTGCGAAGCGATAGCGAGCTGGAAACGTCAGCTAGTGAATATATATATATATATATATATATATATATATATATCAACGTCAGCTAGTATATATATATACATTAACGTCAGCTAGTGTATATATATATATATATGTATATATATATCAATGTCAGCTAGTATATATGTATGTATATATATATATATATATATATATATATATCAACGTCAGCTACTATATATGTATATATATATCAACGTCAACTAGTATATATATATATATATATATATATATATATATATATCAACGTAAGCTAGTATATATGAAAGTCATACATGTAGAATTGAAAGAGAAAGTCTCATTGTAACATTTAAAATAACTTTACTGAGTCATCTTCGTTGTGAAATGAATAAAAGGGAATTAAAAAGGGTCTTAGTAAATGATGATGTACGGACAAAAAGTTAAAGAATCCATGAGTCCTGTTGTAAGGAACAGAAAAGAGTTCATATATAAGAAAGTCCGTACGTGCGATGAAATCAGGGCGTGTGTAAGTAGTTGTGTGTGTGTGTGTGTGTTACATTATTAAGCCCACGTGTGCGCGGCCGTAGCTATGTTGGGTCCTTGTGTCTTATTGTCGAAGTCAAACCGAGGGCCTAAACGGCCCGGGGGTTTTGGTTGCGTCCCAAAAGAAAAGTTTGAGGGATAGTTCCGCACAACCTGATGAGTTTTTAGTCTCATCTTGTGGGTAAGAAGGAGGAAGTAAACAGTGGGTTATCCCTTTTATAATCTCTCATCGCGCGCTCAGCTCGCTTGAGAGATGTCCCTTGATTGGGCAAGCCAGAAAAGAAGTTAAATGCTATCACCAATCAGCGGCCAGCTTAGAAATTAAGCATAGTTTCAAAATCGTTATGGCGGCTCGTTGTAGTTGCCGCTGCTGCAATTGCCGCTTTTAATACCGTTGTTACATACATACGAATAGACAATTGATTTTTATATATAAAGTTCTCACATTTCTTGAAGAACGCGACATGTTAGAAAAATAACCCTTTTTAATGGATTTTTCTCGAAAATCCCTTAAAGATTTATATTCTTTTTTAACTATCGAAAAAGACTCAAACATTATCATTTTTATCTTGTATTTTATTTTTATTTCATTAACTTATATATATATATATATATACATATATATATATATATATCAATTATTATTATTATTATATCATTTTATGGTGCTTTATAGCACAAAGATGCAGGTTATATAAAAGCAATTTTTATCCGAGATTGTAAACACATCTCGGATCTGAAGATAAGAGTCGTTGTTTTTTTACCTTTTGTTTATTATGCAAGTTTTTTTCAAACAATTGTATACCGGATAACCTGGATTGGGTATAAATTGTTATAAAATTATATAATAATAATTCTTATTTAATAAATATATGTAAACTTTATTTAATGCTAAGTATTGAGCTGGTTGTGTAATTGAAAATCAGTATCCCTTCGGGAATCATTTTGATTTATAGAAATTAATTTATATTGATATGATCTCTTTTATATATTTTCAATAATTTATAAACGAAGAAAAAATGTCGTTTAAATCCTAAGGATACTAAATAAATCCGCAATTTGCAGACTTGGAAATTGTATAAGATGAGAAACCGCTGGAAAATTCCCAAGTCCAAAAGGAGACCCAACTATACCAGGGAACCTAACTCTAAAACATGAAATAGAAAATAGGGGCAATCAATTATTTACCAGTAAATTGTATCGGAGATTTAAAAACAAAACAGTTATAAAATTAGGGGTGGGACGTAATGGGTGACAATTTCAGATTCATGCGAGTAGTATTTTTTTGTGTTCATTTATACATAAATAACACTAAACAATCAAACATTTTGAAAATTTTGCAAAATTCAGAAGGTGCAGGCCATTAGTTTTTGGCTATTTTACATTCATGAAAACCCTTTCACAGCCTGAAAATGGCCCTAAATTAAAGTACTATATCAGATTTAACCATCTATATCCATTCATAGCTTTTGAGGATGTTTTAGGGCCTGAAAGGTCGCATGAAACCACTTTTTCACCGAAAAATGATGGATTTTGAGTCCCGTGGAGCCCTAACGGCTATTTTTGGCCTGCACCTTCTGAATTTTGCAAAATTTTCAAAATGTTTCATTGTTTAGTGTTATTTATGTATAAATGAACACAAAAAATACTACTCGCATGAATCTGAAATTTTCACCCATTACGTCCCATCCCTAATTAAATTCATGGTTCTTTCACATTTTTGATAAAAAATACCATTCCGCCATTACCAAATGTTGACATAATTCAGTTATTAGTTCACAAAACAACAAAACACACTACTCTTAACCATCATGCGATATACTCGAAGCCACATCTTGTTCCACCATCTTCCCCCACTCGCCTTTTCCACCCCCCTCCCCCAATTCTGACAGTTCTCGGATAGAATAGAACTCATATACAAATATCGTTGTTCCAAATTTTTTTAGATGAGGATTGATAATTTGTATTATTTCGATTGTTAAAAACTACTGCCCTCATCATGGATGTTATTTTCGCAACGTTTCAGTCGATATAACATCCGACCTTCTTCAGGCATGTCGTCATGTCGAACTCGGGAATCTGTATCGAAGTTTGAACAGAACCCTTTATTTAATCCACAGGGGTAGCTTGCTCTCGTTTCGTAATCGATGATTGGTTAAAAGTCTTCAGTAATTCGTAATTGTATTCGATATTGTATTAAACATTAATTAAGACTTTTACCCGGTCATGGCTGACAGAATGAGAAAAAACTACCCATGAAAAAAGTTACTTTGAAAACTTATATATATATAGTTAGCAAAGCTATTCTTTTCTGCATTGCTTACAGCCTTATTAAATACAAAGCGTGAGAGCGCTAAAATAGATCACACGTCGATATAATAGGTAAGATTGTAAAGATAGATTGCCCGAATTGAAAAAAAAAACGATCGAGATTGAGAAAGCAGAGTGAAAACGCACGAAGGAGACAGTTCATACAATGGCCAAGGGAACAATTAATGTCTCCATTTTTTATCTATTAAAATTAAACACTTTTGTCTGTTTTTCTATAAAGAAATCAATGGCTCGATTCGCAGGTAGAATCTTTAATGCGTCGCTTTATTTTTAGCGGCAATTGAAAAAATAAAGGAACAACGTTTTTATCCCTTCATCAATCGTAATCAATAAAACAAAATGGTTGAAACTGCGTGTGCATCGAACCGTGAATGACAATAGCAAACGATTGAAATGAATGAACTTGTGACCTGCTTCACCAAGATGGCGGAGGTACTTGATGAGTCAGGCTCTACGTGCGAGGTATTTTCTTCTTCATCAGACGCGTCGAGGCATGGCTGTCGACCGCCGATATTCTCCCCCCCTCTCTCTCTCTCTCTTTCAAAATCAATGATGAATAAATGAGGTTGCATTTACAAAAATAGAACTTTTCTATCTCTCTTAATTAATTTATATAGTCCGAGGCTTTTCTTCAAGGCATATTTTAAAACTATTTTTCCCAAGCGATTGTCTTAACATACATTTTTCTTGTTATCAGAAAACCAAGTTGTCGTGAGTAGGAGTCGATTCATTCAGAAACCGCAATTTTCACTTTACAAAAACATGAATATTCATGAAAAATACTTTCCTTCTCAAAACGGTTCATGTTCAAATCGCATTACAGTCAACGTTTATCTCCGACAAAAAATGTGTTATTATAACATCGTATCCCATTTAAATCATCCCAGCATTTAGAATACAGTTATTTTGATTAACAGTTATTTTGATTAGCAGTTATTTTGATTAACAGTTATTTTGATTAGCGGTTATTTTGATTAGCAGTTATTTTGATTAGCAGTTATTTTGATTAGCAGTTATTTTGATTAACAGTTATTTTGATTAACAGTTATTTTGATTAACAGATATTTTGATTAACAGTTATTTTGATTAGCGGTTATTTTGATTAACAGTTATTTTGATTAGCAGTTATTTTGATTAACAGTTATTTTGATTAACAGTTATTTTGATTAGCAGTTACTTTGATTAGCAGTTATTTTGATTAGCAGTTATTTTGATTAACAGTTATTTTGATTTGCAGTTATTTTGATTTGCAGTTATTTTGATTAGCAGTTATTTTGATTAACAGTTATTTTGATTAACGGTTATTTTGATTAACAGTTATTTTGATTAGCAGTTATTTTGATTAACAGTTATTTTGATTAACAGTTATTTTGATTAGCAGTTATTTTGATTAGCAGTTATTTTGATTAACAGTTATTTTGATTAACAGTTATTTTGATTAGCAGTTATTTTGATTAACAGTTATTTTTATTAGCAGTTATTTTGATTAACAGTTATTTTGATTAGCAGTTATTTTGATTAACAGTTATTTTGATTAGCAGTTATTTTGATTAACAACAAGAAAAGGCAACTTACGTCATTCTATTCATATCTACCTATTATTCGACTTAGAGTGGCATATTGCGCCCATGAATCCTATACACGTTTTTAGTGTTATCAGCATCAACTTTTTTTTCATTTTACTTCAGTGTAAGTTCTCAGAAATCAAGAGGCCGCTTCATGTGACTAACACTTGATCTCTATATGATATACAAAGATAACCGAGTTCTCCATTAATTTTCTTCTTTACCTATCAAACGTTAGTAAAAAGTTAAGAACATTAATTTTCCTCTCCCCAATTGACCAGCTAACTATGTTGTAGTATAGATTTCTTGTGGTCTCTTAGTCTTACCGGATTCCAGGACAAGAATTAATCTAGTCTGGTGGAGTGTCCAACTAATTGATGTTACTAGAGGCAACATCACTTGAATAAGGTGCACCATTCCTCGTATAAGCCAGTTTGGATAGTCATAACATAGGGATCTTATTTGGGCTTCTGATACTATGTTATACTGAATATTTGGTCAGGGTTTACTTGTAGGGGGAGTATCTGTGGTTTAAGATACAAAGGAATACATGTTGCTTACTTACCGTAAATGGAAATGAAATTTCATTTTTACAACTGATGTGATAATGAGCTTCAAGTTTATAGCTCCATGCATAGGACACACTTATTTTGCTAGTACATGGATTTTTTTATCGCCTTGGTAAGAATACATTTGTATGGATACAAGTATCGGCATTGACTTTAAGGTGAATAATATTTCTTACTGCATTTGTGGAGTGTATGATTTAGAGACATTATACATCCATCTCCTCCACAAAACGCACATATCCGTTCTCTTGTCACATTTCCCCACGAACATTGTGAAATGCTAAAAAAACGCACATATCCGTTCTCTTGTCACATTTCCCCACGAACATTGTGAAATGCTAAAAAAACGCACATATCCGTTCTCTTGTCACATTTCCCCACGAACATTGTGAAATGCTAAAAAAACGCACATATCCGTTCTCTTGTCACATTTCCCCACGAACATTGTGAAATGCTAAAAAAACGCACATATCCGTTCTCTTGTCCCATTTCCCCACGAACATTGTGAAATGCTAAAAAAACGCACATATCCGTTATCTTGTCACATTTCCCCACGAACATTGTGAAATGCTAAAAAAACGCACATATCCGTTCTCTTGTCACATTTCCCCACGAACATTGTGAAATGCTAAAAAAAACGCACATATCCGTTCTCTTGTCACATTTCCCCACGAACATTGTGAAATGCTAAAAAAACGCACATATCCGTTCTTTTGTCACATTTCCCTACGAACATTGTGAAATGCTAAAAAAACGCACATATCCGTTCTCTTGTCACATTTCCTCACGAACATTGTGAAATGCTAAAAAAAACGCACATATCCGTTCTCTTGTCACATTTCCCCACGAACATTGTAAAATGCTAAAAAAAACGCACATATCCGTTATCTTGTCACATTTCCCCACGAACATTGTGAAATGCTAAAAAAACGCACATATCTGTTCTCTTGTCACATTTCCCCACGAACATTGTGAAATGCTAAAAAAACGCACATATCCGTTCTCTTGTCACATTTCCCCACGAACATTGTGAAATGCTAAAAAAACGCACATATCTGTTCTCTTGTCACATTTCCCCACGAACATTGTGAAATGCTAAAAAAACGCACATATCTGTTCTCTTGTCACATTTCCCCACGAAAATTGTGAAATGCTAAAAAAAACGCACATATCCGTTCTCTTGTCACATTTCCCCACGAACATTGTTAAATGCTAAAAAAACGCACATATCCGTTCTCTTGTCACATTTCCCCACGAACATTGTGAAATGCTAAAAAAAACGCACATATCCGTTCTCTTGTCACATTTCCCCACGAACATTGTGAAATGCTAAAAAAAACGCACATATCCGTTCTTTTGTCACATTTCCCCACGAACATTGTGAAATGCTAAAAAAACGCACATATCCGTTCTCTTGTCACATTTCCTCACGAACATTGTGAAATGCTAAAAAAACAGCAGTATCTTTCCTTTGCAAACTTAACATGATACTTTTTATCCATCATCAGTTGAAATGAATGTATGATTCTAAACACCAACGCTTTACTAAAGAAATACCCTGACGTGATTTTTGGGGGTGGGGGGTCACATCTATAGTAAGCCAATTGATGCCTGCTACCTCAACAGGAGATATTAGGAAAGTTCCATCCAAAAATAAAGTCATAAAATTCTTGTTCTTGTAGAACTTAGACATTGATCGTTACATGTGATTGCTCGAATTGCTTTTTTCGTGCTACGAATTGTATTTTATTTTCGCCGTTATTTATTTTACAAATATTTCCCACTTTAGATGAATAATTGTGATTTATAACGATCAGATCACCAACAGAGACAATATTGTCTAAAGCCACATAATTATGTTGGCCCTGATATGTTGTTCGACCCGATTCCGTCTAAGATAAAAGGTTTAAAGCTGTCAACTTCTTAAGTACAGTTGCTTTGTAAACCATTTCCACCTCAATCTTAACAATACAATCATATGGTGAGGCTCTTGGGGTTAGTAGTTCAGCTCTTTCTTGCTGATGATGCTCCGTTCCCTTCTTCTTGCTTGTAACGAATTATTTTTAGCTAAGCTTACACCAACCAGCCTTCGATTGGGCATTCAGTTTAAGTAAGGAATGGTAGGAATTCCATGAATCCATCACTCGATTACCCAAGTTTGAGCATAAGCTGCGAAACAAGGTTCTCTAAGCGTTCCCCTCCTGCTAGGTGAACCTTTCCAACTAACCGAATGTATGGCCGGTTCTCGTCATATGTTACTCCAGCCGACGACGCCAAATGTTTCTTGGTCTGTCTCTCATCAATATTCAAATGAGAACAGATCTTGCCGTACTAGACAGAAGACGGCAAAGAGTGTGGCCGATCTATTGTAGGATTTAATCCTCTATCAATCGCTGTTCTTTGCCACAGTTTTATGTTACTGATGGCGATTGGCGAGCGAATTCAAAGGCTCCTCTGGAGGCAGGTGTTGATAAATGTCAGGATTTTCCTCACAGGAAAATCAATTGTTACCGTCCGCCAAGGAGGTTATGTTTTCAGTTTAATTTGTTTGTCAATATGTTCGTGTAAAACCTAGCGTTGACATCGCTCAACAAATCGTCACTAAACTTCATCAAAATAACGGGCATCGCCTGACTTAAGCATGATTTAACTAAAGGATATCTAAGTCAAATTCCAATCGTGAGACTGCATATCACCACCGGACAACGTAAGGATGGGCCAAAGTCTTATATGGGTCTTACTTCTCCATGTTGTATGAAACATTTCCGAAGATATGCCATGAAAAGGTTAATAATTCAAAAACTACCCTTTCCCTGGCCTTGACCCCAAGTTCAAATCCAGGGAAAGGCTAAAAGTCACAGTTTGGGCGATAACTTTGGTTCTGTTCATCGTAGAGACTCATTTAATTTAGCATCTTATATGATTTGACCGAATTATTTTGACATTGAAAAGTTCGCTCATGGTCGAAATTTTGACGGAATTTCAACTCTAAATTTGATGTATGGATCTGATGCTCTTTGATAACATGGCCACGTTGCAGAAGTTCAAACTTATCAGATAAATAGTTGTTGAGTTATTAACCTTTTCATGGCATATCTTCTGAAATGTTTCATACAACATAGAGAAGTAAGGCCCACATAAGACTTTGACCCATCCTTACGTTGTCAGGTGGAGATATGCAGTCTCACGATTGACTTATGTTCCTGTTCTCCATGTATCTTATCCATAGTGCAGAACAGGTTTCAAGATCGGATTGAAAATTCTGATCTAGAGGTTTGTGCCGAAGTCCGAGGCTCGACATTTTAACTGGTGCAAAGACATCCTATGCTTTACCAATCCGGGCATTCACGTCTCCGTTTGTTTTGATGCCAACAAAATAAAGATATCAATTTCAAAATCCAATTCGGCCTGCCTTTATAGTTTATAATTGTTAAACACATGTCTCTTAACGAACACATCTTACTTACGTTACTTATTCTGTATTTTTAACGGTTCCATGACATCTATCTATTGTTATACTAGATGTGAGTTAAATAACGTTTGTTTTCTCTGAGGCATTTTCATATAGACTTTAAAAATCGGCAAACCAAAAAGGAATACACTAATATTACATGACTGAATCCCAGAAGACGTCAGGTAAGTACAGCTAGAGTAAGATAAAACTACTAAGAAATGTAATTATTAAAAATGAAACTCGCATTAAAATAGAAACCATGCCAATAATATTTAGAGGTTTAGTATTTCAAACTTACGGTTACAACGGTATTTCATTGTCAGATGTGAATGCCCTACAAGGAGAAACTAGAGATTGGAGCTCAGTCGAGCCCCTTCCATGGAAATAACGATAGAGTAGAGAAAGACGAGCAATGTCTCTTCTGCGAGAAAAGGGCTGTAAGGAACAGAAGAGATCATCATCACCCATTAGATTTCAGAGTCGATTTTGAACTCTGTCTAGGCTACAAATAGTGCTCTAAGCGGCGTATCCCCAGATGTGGCAGCAATACCCCATCTGATGACGTATATAACAGGTAAAACGTAAATAGGTAGAAGATTGCATCGCAAGCCCGGTACATTCTGGAGCGGTAGAATGATGCAGCTATTTTTTTGTATATGTCTTTTATTTTAGATTTGGAATGAAAGTCAGTTCCAGGAGCTTGACAAAGTAAGGGACTTATTCAAGAAGAGGGCCATTCATTTCGACTGAATCAAACCAAGGATCCGGGTCTTGGTGATAGAAGGAAATCATCTTGGTTTTTAAGGTAGAAAAAGTAACAAGCCACTTTTTAGAGTTTTAGTATTTGTTGTTTGATTCGTGGAACAAATTCGTGAAAATCTTGAAAACGTTTAAAAAGTTGCGAAGTCTTTAGATGTATTTTTAAACTCTTTTAATAATAAGGTAAAGTCATGATTCATTAGTTTTATGATAGAAAGAAGATGGCTATCACATCATTAACTATTATGCTAAATGTGAGTTCATCAACCTTTGTTTCCCTAAAGTTGTTTTCCTATATACTTCAATAGCACAACAATAAATGCTAAATAGGCATTAGTTCTGTGATTGAGTCATGTTTGAATGAATTCATTTTAATTGATGTAATGAGTTGTAACTTTTAATTCACTGAACAAGTCACTCATCTCTTACATAATCATCTGTCTATTTCTCTCGCCCTCTCTCAGCATGTTGATTAAACCATTCTCTAATAGTTTCTAATGTCTCTGTGAGCATTTAGAGAAAAGGTGACTAGCTTTTCAGATAATTTAGTGTGTCCGTACACATCGCAAAATTGGAATCTTTACTTCGATATTGTCGATGAGCAAATATAGTAATAGAGAGATTTATTATTTTTAGTTGTAAAACAATTTATGTTCAAGTTTATGTAAGTTTATGTTCAAGTTTATGTAAGTTTATGTTCAAGTTTATGTAAGTTTATGTTCAAGTTTATGTAAGTTTATGTTCAAGTCTATGTAAGTTTCGACGGAATAAATAATAGTAGTAGTTGTGATCCAACGAGCCGTGAGTACGGCTATCATCTCCCTCTCTACCCTCTCCCTCTCTCATATATATATATATATATATATATATATATATATATATTATAGTATCTGTTGGGCGTACCAAGGTTTCATTGTTATGGTCTCTGGGGTATTATCCACCTTATTATACGCGCCAAATCGTTATCGCTGCAGAAAACGAAAACTGATACTACCATAGAGAAAGATATATATATATATATATCTTTTTATATATATATATATATATATATATATATATATATATATATATATATATATATATATATATATTTTATATATATATATATATATATATATTTTATATATATATATATATATATATATATATATATTTTATATGAAGAGATAGAAGAAAAAAGAGTGATAAATATGCGACGATTGTCCAAATTTATTTCAAATTTCAATTGTTCAATGCAAGGTTGTCAGTAATAAACTAGTGTTTATTTTCCTTTCCTTAAGCCAAGGCTTTTCAAAGATCGAAATCTTATCATCAGAGGAGAAATACAGATGGATAAGTTGGCTTATATATATATCTTTTATATATATATATATATATATATATATATATATTTTATATATATATATATATATATATATATATTTTATATATATATATATATATTTTATATATATATATATATATTTTATATATATATATATATTTTATATATATATATATATATATATTTTATATATATATATATATTTTATATATATATATATATATTTTATATATATATATATATATTTTTATATATATATATATATATATATATTTTATATATATATATATATTTTATATATATATATATATATTTTATATATATATATATATATTTTTATATATATATATATATATATATTTTATATATATATATATATATATATATATATATTTTATATATATATATATATATATATATATTTATATATATATATATATATATATATATTTTATATATATATATATATTTTATATATATATATATATATTTTATATATATATATATATATATATATATATATATATATATACCGTCCAAGATTATCATCTCTGCACTGATGAGAGCGAAAGCTCGAAACCCTAGCGTATGTAGGTAAAAATAATTAAAAATTATATTTAAAATTAATATATATATATATATGTGTGTGTGTGTGTGTGTGCGTGTTACGATTTAAATCATTTTCAAATAATATTCCAGATAAAGAGTATACACAAATATATTTTTTAAAATTTCACAGCTGTTTCAAGGCAATCTTTACTTTAAGTAATTTAATGAAACAATTCTTTTTCTAAAACATTGAATCTCTTCACAACAGAATGTTCGTAAGTGCCCAGAAAATAAACCACATCTATCTATCTATCTCTCTATCTATCTGTCTGTA
>OY744554.1:22709014-22719014 GCA_963556195.1 Sepiola atlantica | reverse complement strand
GGTGATTCTTGAAGCAAAACAATTCGTAAGATTAAGCAGGTGTTCGGAGAAGATGCGATGGGTGTAACACAAATTAAGGATTGATTCAACCGATTCAAAAATGGCAGCACATCAGCGGAGAGTGACCAGCGTTCTGCTCGGAGTGCAGCTGTTGTCGAGAGGGTGTGAAATTTGGTGATGGAAGATCGTCGTTCAACCGTGCGAGAGATCCCCATGAGGTTGGAGCCAGCAAAGATCCTGCACATGCAATTTCGCGTGATAATTTGAACATGCACAGAGTGGCTGCGAATTTTGTGCCGAAGTTGTTGTCGCAAGAACAAAATAACCTCCGTTTTCAAGTTGCACATGGCCTTCTAGAAACCGGAAACACTTATTCTGGGTTTCTGAACACCGTAATAACTGGAGATGAGTCATGGGTGTACGACTCAGAAACAAAAAGACAGTATTCACAATGGAAGCATCTCGAGTCTCCAAGGCCAAAAAAGCGCGACAGGTGTGAAGAAAAATCAAGGTGATTCTGACTGTCTTATCCGTGGAATTGTGCATCACGAATACGCACCGGAAGGACAAACAGTGACAAAGGAGTACTATCAAGATCTTCTCGGGCGTCTCCGTGGCGCAGTTCGGCGCAAAAGACCAGACATGTGGACGTCGAAAAACTGGCAACTGCATCACGACAACGCTCCCGCACATTCATCCCAATTGATCCAACATTTTTTGGGCAAACGTAGAATTCCAGTCGTTCGCCGGACATGGCTCCTTGCAACTTCTGATTTTCTCGAAAATTGAAGACGCCACTGAAAGGTTCCCGTTTTTGAGACTAGAGAAAAAATAATGCGGAACGCGACGGTGGAGATGAACACCATTCCAAAAGAAGACTTCCAGATGTGTTTCCGGTAGTGGATGGATCGGTGGATTAAGTGTGTATACAAGCACAAGGGGCCCAACCCCGTCACGTATTTGTAATATTTTTCTGGCCTACGGTTTGATACTTTTTTGACAGGCCTCGTATATATAGATATATATATATATATATAGTTTCAGCCTCTTTGTATCTGTATGTCTTTCTACCGTATATAGTTGTGTTCATATCTATGTCTGCCGGTTTCCTAGCAAGTTGTTGAAGCTATCCAAAGAAAGCAATCTAATAACCGGATTGCAATGGGTGTGGTGTCCCTTTTATGCTCCATTATCGTTGACGACATCAAAAAGAAGTGAATCGATCTCTTTTCTCTCTAAACAACCAACAAAACGGGCCCGGCTTCGCTGTTGGCCATTATTATTGTTTCACGGATGATTGGATGAATGGAGATGGAGGACAGCACTTTCATATGTAGACAAATATTTCCCCAAGGTCGACAGGCACAAAAAGCAAAATGCAGATGTTTGTTTCCCACAATGTCAACCTGGACTCGCTTTTTATTTGCCATCAACTTGTCAATCAACTTCTATCAACATCTCTCTCATTCATATATATATATATATATATATTGAAATCTGAAAAAGTATATATATTCAACAACTTTTATATGTTCACATGCTTTTTATATACGATCGTCTCTTTTTAGATAAAGTGTACAAGCAAGGAAATGTCGCATTATACATTTATATCATCTGCGATTCGCTGTAGCGCACATCTCAACATCTTCTAGTTCTTAGAATTCCGTACTTCGAGCTCAACTGTGTGACCAGTTGAGTAACAAAATAAGTAAAAAAGCTGAAGGGACACTAAAAAACCGGTTAATATGAAAGCTGGAATTTTTCATTATGCTAAGATGGGCAAGTCCATTATCTAAGCTTTGATTGGTTGCCAGTCCACGAGTGGACAATTCAGCATACAAATATTGCTTCATTCAAGCAATATTTGTATATGGAATATGTAACCTTTTTATGCCGGTAAGTGTCAATTTGATTCTATATCCCCCTCCTCTCCAGTACGCGAACGTAATGGCTTTTGGGGAAGAATGAGTTTCGTTTTGGCCTGGTTGATTTTGAGAAAGTAATCTGGGCAATGCCGGCCAGATTTAGCATTGGTTTTGCAGTGCTGGCTGATGTCATCACGTGTCCTCTGGTTGCGGCACTGGTATACCATGTTCATGGAAATCCAAGATGTTAGATTGGGAGATTCATGCAAAGCATTGGGAATGAGAACTAGAATTACAGGTGTTGTAAGTTTTCTGAGGAATCTGCGATTTCGCAAAGTGATCCTGCCTGACTTATCAATCCTGATCCGATACTGACGGTTATGGAGAGTTTCGACAACACAGCCTGTTGTGTACCATCGACGATTTTGTTACCGTTGTATTGATACTATTTCGTCTTTTCGGAGTGGGCTTAGAGTTGTTGTTGTGCCGCTTGGTGAGGTGAGCGTCGCGTTGAGATAAGCTTATCTCAACGGTTCTTAGCTGTAGCTATCCATTTTGCGTGTGGCTTAAATAGTACAGGTTGGGATGGTATGAAGTTTTTTGAGAGATGGGTACGTAAACATAAAAAAAACGTAAGTCCAAATTTGACCTCGTGTGGAGTCAAGTAAATAAACACACATCCAAATAACTCGTATTAGAGACTAAATTGAAGTAAGTATAAGCTGATAATAACTAATAAATGAGCTGACCTTACGTCGAATCCAATAAAAGTGTCTCAGGCATAAATAAACCCCTTAGCAATATAGATATTTGATTTAAACAAATAATCATAGATTATTCCTATTATTACCAATAACTTGTTACAGAATTTCTCATAACAAGTTTAATTTATTTTTTAACTCTCCCTCTCTCTCTCTCTCTCTCTCTCTCTCTATCTCACATATATATATATTAGTATTTTATGTATCCACATAGCATTTTATAAGGAGATATAATTTTTTGTGTATCAATTTTCAGTATTTACTTCAAAAGTGCTCGATACGTAAGTAGAGCTAGGTAGTAAGCTATGAAAATATATTTATAGCAATTAAGCTACACAGAGGCACCCGCGTTTCATATACATATATGTTTTGTGTTCGCTAGCACTCATCAGTATGGATGCTAAAACTATACTGTTTGGACGAATTAGACGTGACAAGAGAGGGTCTAATGTGTTATGGTTGATTTATTGTTCCGAGATGCAAACGGGTCAACTTCTACCCACACCTTGAAATAAATGTATTTATTGATTCAAAAACTACTGGTCAGACTTGTATGGCATTTGAAACATCGATAGTGGAGTTTAATTAGTTATGTTTGATTGATTTTGTTGGAAAAAACGTCAAAACAATCCAGTTCTTTGAAAATAAATGTGCTCATCAAAGTTAACACTTACTGTAATGTTGAAACCCGGGCAACGTGAATTAACCCTGCTAGTAAATATATAAATATATTGTTTCCAAGGTTAATATTATCAAGATGGCTGTTGAAGATAAACTTTTCGTCAGTTTTTTTAAATATACGAAACGATAAGCGCACCAAAGAGCCTCTGACACTAAACATAGCTCCTGGCCTTCTCGTAATGCTAGGAACAGATACACGAAGGATTGGAAGTGGGTTGCTGTCGCATTATAACCATTTCGGGTTGACAGTTAATAAATCTTGGATGTCTTTCTGTCTCGCAGAATGATATTTGTGATATCAAAACTGGTAACGGGGTTACTCAGTCTGGTCTAGAATAATGAAACTAGTGTGAAACTTGAGGCCGGTTGAATTGAGTATTCAGTGCTTCACTGTCTGACTAGTTTAGCTACAAATAAATAATCTGAAGAGTACATGAGAAAGTCGGTTTATATTGATGCTGGAATGTTTCATTATGCTCAGATGAGCAAGTTAATTCTCTGAGCACTGATTGGCTGCTAGTCCATGAGTGGATAATCTGCGAAATTTAAAAAAATGATTGCTTCTTCAAGCATATCTATTGAAGCCATTTATGCCGGTAAGTGTCAATTCGATTCTACATGGTCGAAGTGATTACCGGTCATCTTGCCTTGGTATGTCATGAGATATGATACTCGTGTTGTACAAGCGTTTACCATTATAATCTAATAATGTACATATGTTTTTCTGTGATCTTATCTGTCACCCAAAAATATTAAAAGTCCTAGGATGATGAAAGAGTGACAAAGTGTGCAGGTATAACCTGTTGGAAGCACGCCGTTAAGTTCACACACATAAGTGGTAGGAATCTTAAATCATAACATTGCTGAACGCCCTCACTTTGACAGAGACCATCTTCGCTGGAGGTTCTTGTAATATAGCCAATTCTAATTGATATCTATCTCTATATCTATCGATCTACGCTAGTCTGTATTGCGTTTGTTCGCAGAATTAATCAAAGAAGTTATTATAAATTTCAAGAAAAAAACATCTGAAATTAAAAGATTCCATTGATTGCTTTCATAATGGCCGTCAACATTTCCCAAACCAATTTTCCCATTCATTGATTTCAAATCATCTGGCAACAATTACTTTTTTTAGATTTGTCCTTGAATCACTATTAGATGCTCTGTTCGTACGTCAGATGTTCTTTGCTCTGTCAAACTTTTGAATGCGTACACGTATTTCGATAAGATGCTTTGTCCACCCATCACCTGTGACGATGAAGTATGAAATATCAGTTTTTTGATCTGTCACACTGAAGTGTAATATAGCATTTTCTTTGACCTGTCGCACTGAAGTGTAATATAGCATTTTCTTTGGTCTGTAACACTGAAGTGTAATATAGCATTTTCTTTGGTCTGTCACACTGAAGTGTAATATAGCATTTTCTTTGGTCTGTCACACTGAAGTGTAATATAGCATTTTCTTTGACCTGTCGCACTGAAGTGTATAATAGCATTTTCTTTGGTCTGTCGCACTGAAGTGTAATATAGCATTTTCTTTGGTCTGTCACACTGAAGTGTAATATAGCATTTTCTTTGATCTGTCACACTGAAGTGTAATATAGCATTTTCTTTGACCTGTCGCACTGAAGTGTAATATAGCATTTTCTTTGGTCTGTCACACTGAAGTGTAATATAGCATTTTCTTTGGTTTGTCACACTGAAGTGTAATATAGCATTTTCTTTGGTCTGTCACACTGAAGTGTAATATAGCATTTTCTTTGGTCTGTCACACTGAAGTGTAATATAGCATTTTCTTTGACCTGTCACACTGAAGTGTATAATAGCATTTTTTGATCTGTCACACTGAAGTGTAATATAGCATTTTCTTTGGGCTGTCACACTGAAGTGTAATATAGCATTTTCTTTGGTCTGTCATACTAAAGTGTATAATAGCATTTTCTTTTGTCTGTCACACTGAAGTGTAATATAGCATTTTCTGTGGTCTGTCACACTGAAGTATGATATAGCATTTTCTTTGGTCTGTCACACTGAAGTGTAATATAGCATTTTCTTTGGTCTGTCACACTGAAGTGTAATATAGCATTTTCTTTGACCTGTCGCACTGAAGTGTAATATAGCATTTTCTTTGGTCTGTCACACTGAAGTGTAATATAGCATTTTCTTTGGTCTGTCACACTGAAGTGTAATATAGCATTTTCTTTGGTCTGTCACACTGAAGTGTAATATAGCATTTTCTTTGGTTTGTCATACTAAAGTGTATAATGGCATTTTCTTTTGTCTGTCACACTGAAGTGTAATATAGCATTTTCTGTGGTCTGTCACACTGAAGTATGATATAGCATTTTCTTTGGTCTGTCACACTGAAGTGTAATATAGCATTTTCTTTGGTCTGTCACACTGAAGTGTAATATAGCATTTTCTTTGACCTGTCGCACTGAAGTGTAATATAGCATTTTCTTTGGTCTGTCACACTGAAGTGTAATATAGCATTTTCTTTGGTCTGTCACACTGAAGTGTAATATAGCATTTTCTTTGGTCTGTCACACTGAAGTGTAATATAGCATTTTCTTTGGTCTGTCACACTGAAGTGTAATATAGCATTTTCTTTGACCTGTCACACTGAAGTGTATAATAGCATTTTTTGATCTGTCACACTGAAGTGTAATATAGCATTTTCTTTGGTCTGTCACACTGAAGTGTAATATAGCATTTTCTTTGGTCTGTCACACTGAAGTGTAATATAGCATTTTCTTTGGTCTGTCACACTGAAGTGTAATATAGCATTTTCTTTGACCTGTCACACTGAAGTGTATAATAGCATTTTTTGATCTGTCACACTGAAGTGTAATATAGCATTTTCTTTGGTCTGTCACACTGAAGTGTAATATAGCATTTTCTTTGGTTTGTCATACTAAAGTGTATAATAGCATTTTCTTTTGTCTGTCACACTGAAGTGTAATATAGCATTTTCTGTGGTCTGTCACACTGAAGTATGATATAGCATTTTCTTTGGTCTGTCACACTGAAGTGTAATATAGCATTTTCTTTTGTCTGTCCCACTGAAGTTTATAATATCATTTTTTGGTCTGTCACACTGAAGTGATAAATAGCAGTTTCTTCGTCAGTCAAACTGAAAGCATTTTCTTTGGTCTGTCATACTAAAGTGTATAATAGCATTTTCTTTGGTCTGTCACACTGAAGTGTAATATAGCATTTTCTTTGACCTGTCACACTGAAGTGTATAATAGCATTTTCTTTGGTCTGTCGCACTGAAGTGTAATATAGCATTTTCTTTGGTCTGTCACACTGAAGTGTAATATAGCATTTTCTTTGGTCTGTCACACTGAAGTGTAATATAGCATTTTCTGTGGTCTGTCACACTGAAGTATGATATAGCATTTTCTTTGGTCTGTCACACTTAAGTGTACAATAGCATTTTTTGATCTGTCACACTGAAGTGTAATATAGCATTTTCTTTTGTCTGTCATACTAAAGTGTATAATAGCATTTTCTTTTGTCTGTCACACTGAAGTGTAATATAGCATTTTCTGTGGTCTGTCACACTGAAGTATGATATAGCATTTTCTTTGGTCTGTCACGCTGAAGTTAATATAGCATTTTCTTTTGTCTGTCCCACTGAAGTGTATAATATCATTTTTTGGTCTGTCACACTGAAGTGATAAATAGCAGTTTCTTTCGTCAGTCAAACTGAAAGCATTTTCTTTGGTCTGTCACACTCAAGTGTAATATAGCATTTTTTCTGTCACACTCAAGTGTAAAATAGACTTTTTTGGTTTGTCACACCGAAGTGAAAAATAGTATTTTTAGACACGTCCACACATGCTATACGTTTGTCTGTCACACTTAAGTTTTAAATAATATTTTAGACGTCTTTACGCATCTCTGTAATGTGTTTTGTTTGTCAGTCTGTCACTCCCTTTCCGTCTTTCGTTCTTCACCTCTCTCTCTACATCTACCCCCTCTCTCTCTCCATTTACCTATCTCTCTTTTTCTACTTCTTTCTCTTTACCTGTCTACGTCTACACACTCCCTCTTTCTCTACTTCTGCTTCTCTTCCCCTCTCTGTCTCTCCCCTTTTCTCTCTACCTCTGTATCACAACTAAATTTTCAATAAAAGTTTTAGATCCACCGACGCATCTATATACCAGGATCTGCCCGTCCGTTAATCTGTCACGCTTTAGTGTCAAGCAGCATTTTCATTGGTCTGTCACGCTAAACTTTGTTTCTCATGGATACGTTTGTCACGTTAGCCTGGCGTATTTGAGAGAGAGAGAGAGAGGGAGAGGAGAGAAGTGAGAAAGAGTGGGATATAGAGAGAAGGATAGAGAGAGAGGTAAAGATAGAGGTATAAAGAATGACAGACTGACGGACGAACAGAACAAACTATACCCTTTTCAAGCTGTTAGCATTTTCGTTGATCTGCCATTCGTTGGTCTGCCACATTTAAGTTTGAAATAACATTTCCATCACTAAACGTACAAATTCAATGCATGCGTTCTCTTATCTCGGCATTGTTTCCGTCCTGTATTACTACTTGCCATTGGAATTAAACAATGCCGACTCAGGAGAGCGGTTGTTGGAGATTGCGCAACCCTTGCAATTACAAATTCACGCGCGGGCAGCCCCTGGTGGAGCACTCATACGTCGAAATCGACAGGAGAGTCCATCATATATACATACTTATTGATATATAAATATATATATATATATATATTGATTCCTTTTATATATATATATATATATATATATATATATATATATATATATATATATATATATATATCCCAAACACGTCATTCTTTCCGCTAAAAAGAAAGCGTTTCAAATACATCTAAAAAAGATAAAAAAATACTAATACATCTCCTAATACAACACAATCCATATTAAGGAATGTTTTCCTTCCCACTAACTCTCGTAACACACATCTCTTTTCTTCGCTTTCACAACATAGTTTTAGAATTATCCAAGCTACCTCACTCACCATCAAAAACATTTTACAAATGCATTAAAACAAAAATAAAGTCCTTTTGTCCCCCACTACAGCTGGAATTTATACTATTCCCTGCGCCGACTGTGGAAAAATATATTTCGGCGAGACACAACGTCCGTTAAAGAAACGAATATATGAACATAATCGTGCCATAAAAAACGGCGACACCTCAAATGCACTATGGACTCATATGATCTCTTCCGGCCACCACTTCAATACCCATAAGACAATCATTATCAAACATATTCATGACACCAAACTTAGACGTCTCACAGAATCCTATCTGATCCTATGTCATAATATACATATATATATATTTATATATACATATATTTATATATACATATATTTATATATGCATATATATATATATTTATATATAGATATATATATATATATTTATATATACATATAGATATATATTTATATATACATATGTATATATATATATTTATATATACATATGTATATATATATATTTATATATACATATGTATATATATATATTTATATATACATATGTATATATATATTTAATATATACATATGTATATATATATTTATATATACATATGTATATATATATATTTATATATACATATGTATGTAAAAATAAAAATGAATAAAGAATAAGCAATTCAACAACTAACAAAATAACTCAAAAACTCATCTTGTAAAGTTCCACCGAGATATTTCGGTCGTGGATACGACCATTTTCGATCAGTTAATAAACTTTATTTCAAAACGGAAAAGTTTTCAAATTCATACAGAGAATGCGATTGGAAGAAAATGTCACGTGCAGAGAACAACAAAACGGGTAGAAAAAGGAATGCGAGGAATGTTATAAAAAGAGAAAGAAAAAGAAGATGAAGAAGAAGAAGAAGAAGAAGAAGAAGAAGAAGAAAGAGATACCAATCAACCGGAATGTTGGGAACGTCAGTTGAAGAAGACGAAACGAAGAAGAAGAGAAAGCGAGAGAAAACGTGAGGAAGGTTAAATCGACATGTTTTTGTCGAAACCTATTGAAGAATAAAAAAAAAATAAATAAATAAAAAGAGAGAGAAAAAAAATCAGTGCTTAGATATCGCCTGCTGATTGAATTCGGGCTGAGAACGTCAGAAGTCTACAGGATTAGTAGTAATTGGAGTAGTTATCGTCGAGGGACGAAACAAGGGAAGAGGAGGAGGCAGGGGAGGGGAAGGGAGAAGAAGGGAGACAAGGGTTAAAAGTTAGCCAGAGTCGTATTCATTTAGATTCATCTCGTATAAAATCGATCTAGCCGTAGGAAAATAAATATTATAGAAGCCTTGTCTTTGGGCAATGGTGTTCTTATGACATAGGATCAGACAGGATTCTGTGAGACGTCGAAGTTTGGTGTCATGAATATTTTTGATAGGGATTGCCTTATGGGTATTGAAGTGGTGGCCGGAAGAAATCATATGAGTGCATAGTGCATTTGAGGTATCGCCGTTTTTTATGGCCCGATTATGTTCATATATTCGTTTCTTCAACGGACGTTGTGTCTCGCCGAAATATATTTTATATATTTAATTTTATATATTAAACGGCGATACCTCAAATGCACTATGCACTCATATGATTTCTTCCGGCCACCACTTCAATACCCATAAGGCAATCCCTATCAAAAATATTCATGACACCAAACTTCGACGTCT
>OY744554.1:22701514-22704014 GCA_963556195.1 Sepiola atlantica | reverse complement strand
TGTTACCCCTCCTCTAATTCTTTGGACTCTGCTATTGGCCAGCATTTGGTTGAAAACCCTAGCTGTGCCAGTGGCTATAAAATAGACCGTTTTGAGGTCTTGCATCGAGCAGATTCCAAGAACCATTTGAAAATATTGGAATCTGTCTCTATTGCTATGCGAAAACCTTCCTTGTGCCGGCAGAAGGAATTTGTAAGATCGCTGAATCTCTTTGGGGAACTTTGAACTCCTTCCCAATTTTTTTTTTTTTTTTTTTTTTTTTTTTCCCTAACGTAGTGCCTTTTAATCGACTTTTAACGAAATAATTACATTGAATTTTAATCGCTTCAACGTAATTTTGGCACACTCAATTTCCCCATTTGCTCTTTCTTTCGAAGTTATTATTAATTAAAACTATCGATTTTCTCCTGATGAGATGATAGTCGAAAGGGCCTTAGAGAGATTTCCGCGTATTTTTTTAAAAGTTATCTATATATAAATATATATATAAATAAATATATATATATATATAAATATATATATATATATAAATATATATATAAATATATATAAATCTATATACTACTAAAACTCTATTGTCTTGTATGTTTGCAATCAGCTTTCAGCTTTCCGGTTTTCAACATCCGGTTGCGCATGCGTAAATAGCATCGTCTTAAATCTGTTATTCCGATTCCGTTAATCTCTTACGATTAACGAACGCATGCAATTTTTCATTCTGGAAATTTTTATATCGCTTTTAATATAAACAATTTCATTTAATTTCATCAAATAGTTTTTTTGTTTACTTGACGACTAAAAACATTCAACGGGAGCACTTCGTAAAGTCTGTCGCAGTTTCAAACCCTTTTAAAAAACAAAAACAAACAAACAAAACAACAACAATCTATATATTAATACGCTAAGGTGTACGTACGTGTGTCACGCTTCCGGCAAACGCTCTGCGCATGCGTGCCGCACCTAGATTAATAATAACATTTAATTAGCCTAATTTCTGCATCATATTTTAATTATTTCCCTTTAGCGCAACGGTAAGCGACGTAGTATTTTTGTCTTTGGCCCGACTGGTTTATAGTTCGATCCCAACCAGCCGCTAATATTTTTTCTTCTACATTTCGAGCGGAAGAGGAAGAAATAATACATTTTTTTTAATCACCCGGTCAAAAAGTACTTTTTTGTGTTGCTTAAAACTTAAAACTATTTTTTGTTTTTTATTTTGACGTTTTTAGGGCATGTCTATTATTTTTTGTTGTTGTTGTTTTTGAACGGACGTTAAGCAATGTTTTTTTTTTTCAATGATAGTTTGAACTAAGTATTTATTTTTTATTTGCACCACTTCTTAAAGTGTTAAAACATTTATTTATTATTTTTGGATGGTAAGGAACCAGTATTTATTTTTTAAATGTTTTGAACGGACAATAAGCAATGTTTGTTTTGTTTTGTTTTTTTTTCTCAGTGAAACACCGAGAGCGTGGTCGAAAGAAAGAGAGAGTGTGTGTTCGTAAGAGATGGAGGGGGGGGGGGTAGAGAAAGAGTGAAAACGCAATAAAAACAAATAAATAAATCGCAAAAAGTCTCTTACTAACAAATAGAAGGTGATTTGTTACATTAGGACCCGCGCTAACTTTGACCCCGTCGTTAGGGTTAGGGTCAGTGAGGGGTTAGGGTTAGCTATAAAGTTCAGGGTCATTGGGGGTTAGGGTTAAAATTAGGGTCAGGGCCAAAGTTAGCCCAGGTCCCAATGTAACAAACTACCAAATAGAGATAGTAAAAAATAAGACAATGACAATGATATTGTATAGTTAACATCTGAGAAGTTAAGTTTCTTATTTTGTGTCACGATCTGACACTCTCATTTAATAAGATTTAGTATTTACTTTTGCCCCTGACAACGGGGGAGGGGAGTCGCGACCGATAGTGATTGCTGGAGAGACAGCTTTTACCCCGACAACCGAGTAATATAATAAATATATATACTTCCATCCCGTCACGCAAAATTTTGGTGAGTAAGATATGTGCATATTTCTAGCCACCGGATAATTTTATTAACAGTAAATTATACAAATTGATGTAGAAAACACTGTGGAATTCCTTTTTTTTTTCAGTGAAACACAGAGAGCGCGTACGAAAGAAAGAGAAAGTTTGTGTTCGTAAGAGAGAGATAGAGGGAGAAGATAAAGAAAGAGAGAGAGAGAGAGAATAAACGTAATTGAAAAGTGAAAACGCAATAAAAACAAATAAATAAATCGCAAAAAGTAAAAAAAAAAATATTTAACAAAAACGAAAGTGAGGAAAGTCGTGATTCAAAGCAAAATAAAAAAGAAAATCTAATCGAAAAAAAAAGTAACAAGTATAATTTCGTTTACTATCGGAAGCCTACCAGTTTTTACGGTATATCAACCCTTTTTAGTAGAGTGTCCATCGTACACGCGTTATTGGAAGGCAAATTATTAATTTTTAAAAAATATTTCACTCTTATCCGGGGGGGGTGCTCATAATAAAA
>OY744554.1:22684014-22691514 GCA_963556195.1 Sepiola atlantica | reverse complement strand
CATTAGATTGTATCCATAGTTATTAAACACTAATTAAGCCAAATTCCTTTGACTTCTTAAGCACTCTTAAGCTTAAGCCTTCAATTTTAAACATTTCCTAGAATCAAAATCATGTGATAGATTTTAATCAAAATTAGAAAAACGATTCTAAGCAAAACGTTTCGTAGCATCATACCTTAATTTTAATCAAAATTAGAAAAACGATTCTAAGCAAAACGTTTCGTAGCATTATACCTTGATTTTAATCAAAATTAGAAAAACGATTCTAAGCAAAACGTTTCGTAGCATTATACCTTGATTTTAATCAAAATTAGAAAAACGATTCTAAGCAAAACGTTTCGTAGCATCATACTTTGATTTTAATCAAAATTAGAAAAACGATTCTAAGCAAAACGTTTCGTAGCATTATACCTTGATTTTAATCAAAATTAGAAAAACCATTCTAAGCAAAACGTTTCGTAGCATCATACCTTGATTGTAATCAAAATTAGAAAAACGATTCTAAGCAAAACGTTTCGTAGCATCATACCTTGATTTTAATCAAAATTAGAAAAACCATTCTAAGCAACACGTTTCGTAGCATTATACCTTGATTTTAATCAAAATTAGAAAAACGATTCTAAGCAAAACGTTTCGTAGCATTATACCTTGATTTTAATCAAAATTAGAAAAACGATTCTAAGCAAAACGTTTCGTAGCATCATACCTTGATTTTAGTCAAAATAAGAAAAACCATTCTAAGCAACACGTTTCGTAGCATTATACCTTGATTTTAATCAAAATTAGAAAAACGATTCTAAGCAAAACGTTTCGTAGCATTATACCTTGATTTTAATCAAAATTAGAAAAACCATTCTAAGCAACACGTTTCGTAGCATTATACCTTGATTTTAATCAAAATTAGAAAAACGATTCTAAGCAAAACGTTTCGTAGCATTATACCTTGATTTTAATCAAAATTAGAAAAACGATTCTAAGCAAAACGTTTCGTAGCATTATACCTTGATTTTTATCAAAATTAGAAAAAAACATTCTAAGCAAAACGTTTCGTAACATTATACCTTGATTTTAATCAAAATTAGAAAAACCATTCTAAGCAACACGTTTCGTAGCATTATACCTTGATTTTAATCAAAATTAGAAAAACGATTCTAAGCAAAACGTTTCGTAGCATTATACCTTGATTTTAATCAAAATTAGAAAAACCATTCTAAGCAAAACGTTTCGTAGCATTATACCTTGATTTTAATCAAAATTAGAAAAAACATTCTAAGCAAAACCTTTCGTAGCATTATACCTTGATTTTAATCAAAATTAGAAAAACGATTCTAAGCAAAACGTTTCGTAGCATTATACCTTGATTTTAATCAAAATTAGAAAAACGATTCTAAGCAAAACGTTTCGTAGCATTATACCTTGATTTTAATCAAAATTAGAAAAACGATTCTAAGCAAAACGTTTCGTAGCATTATACCTTGATTTTAATCAAAATTAGAAAAACGATTCTAAGCAAAACGTTTCGTAACATTATACCTTGATTTTAATCAAAATTAGAAAAACGATTCTAAGCAAAACGTTTCGTAGCATTATACCTTGATTTTAATCAAAGTTAGAAAAACCATTCTAAGCAAAACGTTTCGTAGCATTATACCTTGATTTTAATCAAAATTAGAAAAAAACATTCTAAGCAAAACGTTTCGTAACATTATACCTTGATTTTAATCAAAATTAGAAAAACGATTCTAAGCAAAACGTTTCGTAGCATTATACCTTGATTTTAATCAAAATTAGAAAAACGATTCTAAGCAAAACGTTTCGTAGCATCATACCTTGATTTTAATCAAAATTAGAAAAACCATTCTAAGCAAAACGTTTCGTAGCATCATACCTTGATTGTAATCAAAATTAGAAAAACGATTCTAAGCAAAACGTTTCGTAGCATCATACCTTGATTTTAATCAAAATTAGAAAAACGATTCTAAGCAACACGTTTCGTAGCATTATACCTTGATTTTAATCAAAATTAGAAAAACGATTCTAAGCAAAACGTTTCGTAGCATTATACCTTGATTTTAATCAAATTTAGAAAAACGATTCTAAGCAAAACGTTTCGTAGCATTATACCTTGATTTTAATCAAAATTAGAAAAACGATTCTAAGCAACACGGTTCGTAGAATTATACCTTGATTTTAATCAAAATTAGAAAAACGATTCTAAGCAAAACGTTTCGTAGCATTATACCTTGATTTTAATCAAAATTAGAAAAACGATTCTAAGCAACACGTTTCGTAGCATTATACCTTGCTTTTAATCAAAATTAGAAAAACGATTCTAAGCAAAACGTTTCGTAGCATTATACCTTGATTTTAATCAAGATAAGAAAAACCATTCTAAGCAACACGTTTCGTAGCATTATACCTTGATTTTAATCAAAATTAGAAAAACGATTCTAAGCAAAACGTTTCGTAGCATTATCACTTGATTTTTATCAAAATTAGAAATACCATTCTAAGCAAAACGTTTCGTAGCATCATACCTTGATTTTAATCAAAATTAGAAAAACGATTCTAAGCAAAACGTTTCGTAGCATTATACCTTGATTTTAATCAAAATTAGAAAAACGATTCTAAGCAAAACGTTTCGTAGCATCATACCTTGATTTTAGTCAAAATAAGAAAAACCATTCTAAGCAACACGTTTCGTAGCATTATACCTTGATTTTAATCAAAATTAGAAAAACGATTCTAAGCAAAACGTTTCGTAGCATTATACCTTGATTTTAATCAAAATTAGAAAAACCATTCTAAGCAACACGTTTCGTAGCATTATACCTTGATTTTAATCAAAATTAGAAAAACGATTCTAAGCAAAACGTTTCGTAGCATTATACCTTGATTTTAATCAAAATTAGAAAAACGATTCTAAGCAAAACGTTTCGTAGCATTATACCTTGATTTTTATCAAAATTAGAAAAAAACATTCTAAGCAAAACGTTTCGTAACATTATACCTTGATTTTAATCAAAATTAGAAAAACCATTCTAAGCAACACGTTTCGTAGCATTATACCTTGATTTTAATCAAAATTAGAAAAACGATTCTAAGCAAAACGTTTCGTAGCATTATACCTTGATTTTAATCAAAATTAGAAAAACCATTCTAAGCAAAACGTTTCGTAGCATTATACCTTGATTTTAATCAAAATTAGAAAAAACATTCTAAGCAAAACCTTTCGTAGCATTATACCTTGATTTTAATCAAAATTAGAAAAACGATTCTAAGCAAAACGTTTCGTAGCATTATACCTTGATTTTAATCAAAATTAGAAAAACGATTCTAAGCAAAACGTTTCGTAGCATTATACCTTGATTTTAATCAAAATTAGAAAAACGATTCTAAGCAAAACGTTTCGTAGCATTATACCTTGATTTTAATCAAAATTAGAAAAACGATTCTAAGCAAAACGTTTCGTAACATTATACCTTGATTTTAATCAAAATTAGAAAAACGATTCTAAGCAAAACGTTTCGTAGCATTATACCTTGATTTTAATCAAAGTTAGAAAAACCATTCTAAGCAAAACGTTTCGTAGCATTATACCTTGATTTTAATCAAAATTAGAAAAAAACATTCTAAGCAAAACGTTTCGTAACATTATACCTTGATTTTTATCAAAATTAGAAAAACGATTCTAAGCAAAACGTTTCGTAGCATTATACCTTGATTTTAATCAAAATTAGAAAAACGATTCTAAGCAAAACGTTTCGTAGCATCATACCTTGATTTTAATCAAAATTAGAAAAACGATTCTAAGCAAAACGTTTCGTAGCATCATACCTTGATTGTAATCAAAATTAGAAAAACGATTCTAAGCAAAACGTTTCGTAGCATCATACCTTGATTTTAATCAAAATTAGAAAAACGATTCTAAGCAACACGTTTCGTAGCATTATACCTTGATTTTAATCAAAATTAGAAAAACGATTCTAAGCAAAACGTTTCGTAGCATTATACCTTGATTTTAATCAAATTTAGAAAAACGATTCTAAGCAAAACGTTTCGTAGCATTATACCTTGATTTTAATCAAAATTAGAAAAACGATTCTAAGCAACACGGTTCGTAGAATTATACCTTGATTTTAATCAAAATTAGAAAAACGATTCTAAGCAAAACGTTTCGTAGCATTATACCTTGATTTTAATCAAAATTAGAAAAACGATTCTAAGCAACACGTTTCGTAGCATTATACCTTGCTTTTAATCAAAATTAGAAAAACGATTCTAAGCAAAACGTTTCGTAGCATTATACCTTGATTTTAATCAAGATAAGAAAAACCATTCTAAGCAACACGTTTCGTAGCATTATACCTTGATTTTAATCAAAATTAGAAAAACGATTCTAAGCAAAACGTTTCGTAGCATTATCACTTGATTTTTATCAAAATTAGAAATACCATTCTAAGCAAAACGTTTCGTAGCATCATACCTTGATTTTAATCAAGATTAGAAAAACGATTCTAAGCAAAACGTTTTGTAGCATTATACCTTGATTTTAATCAAAATTAGAAAAACTATTCTAAGCAAAACGTTTCGTAGCATCATACCTTGATTGTAATCAAAATTAGAAAAACGATTCTAAGCAAAACGTTTCGTAGCATTATACCTTGATTTAAATCAAAATTAGAAAAACGATTCTAAGCAACACGTTTCGTAGCATTATACCTTGATTTTAATCAAAATTAGAAAAACGATTCTAAGCAAAACGTTTCGTAGCATTATACCTTGATTTTAATCAAAATAAGAAAAACAATTCTAAGCAACACGTTTCGTAGCATTATACCTTGATTTTAATCAAAATTAGAAAAACGATTCTAAGCAAAACGTTTCGTAGCATCATACCTTGATTTTAATCAAAATTAGAAAAACGATTCTAAGCAAAACGTTTCGTAGCATCATACCTTGATTTTAATCAAAATTAGAAATACCATTCTAAGCAAAACGTTTCGTAGCATCATACCTTGATTTTAATCAAAATTAGAAAAACGATTCTAAGCAACACGTTTCGTAGCATTATACCTTGATTTTAATCAAAATTAGAAAAACCATTCTAAGCAAAACGTTTCGTAGCATTATACCTTGATTTTAATCAAAATTAGAAAAACGATTCTAAGCGAAACGTTTCGTAGCATCATACCTTGATTTTAATCAAAATTAGAAAAACCATTCTAAGCAACACGTTTCGTAGCATTATAACTTGATTTTAATCAAAATTAGAAAAACGATTCTAAGCAAAACGTTTCGTAGCATTATACCTTGAATTTTATTAAAATTAGAAATACCATTCTAAGCAAAACGTTTCGTAGCATCATACCTTGATTTTAATCAAGATTAGAAAAACGATTCTAAGCAAAACGTTTCGTAGCATCATACCTTGATTTTAATCAAAATTAGAAAAACGATTCTAAGCAAAACGTTTCGTAGCATCATACCTTGATTGTAATCAAAATTAGAAAAACGATTCTAAGCAAAACGTTTCGTAGCATCATACCTTGATTTTAATCAAAATTAGAAAAACGATTCTAAGCAACACGTTTCGTAGCATTATACCTTGATTTTAATCAAAATTAGAAAAACGATTCTAAGCAAAACGTTCGTAGCATTATACCTTGATTTTAATCAAAATTAGAAAAACGATTCTAAGCAAAACGTTTCGTAGCATCATACCTTGATTTTAATCAAAATTAGAAAAACCATTCTAAGCAAAACGTTTCGTAGCATTATACCTTGATTTTAATCAAAATTAGAAAAACAATTCTAAGCAAAAATTTTTATAGCATTATACCTTGATTTTAATCAAAATTAGAAAAACCATCCTAAGCAAAACGTTTCGTAGCATTATACCTTGATTTTAATCAAAATTAAAAAACAATTCTAAGCAAAACGTTTCGTAGCATTATACCTTGATTTTAATCAAAATTAGAAAAACGATTCTAAGCAAAACGTTTCGTAGCATCATACCTTGATTTTAATCAAAATTAGAAAAACCATTCTAAGCAACACGTTTCGTAGCATCATACCTTGATTTTAATCAAAATTAGAAAAACGATTCTAAGCAAAACGTTTCGTAGCATTATATCTTGATTTTAATCCCCGTAAGTTGACAAACAAGTGGTACACAAATGGTCTGTTTGGAGAAAATCATTTTACTGTCTTGAGACGGCAATTTTTTTAGTTAGATATAAGTATGTGCAAATCGAAATTACTTTTGATTCAGCCTGAAAGGTTTTTTGTAGTAAAAAGTGGTTTAAAAATGAATATACATTCAACTCGTCGCTCGTATGCAAATATATGTGCGACATTCAGTTCAACGCAATCTAGCGAAAGAAACGCGAGGTTCGGGCCTTTATTCTGACCAGCAGTCAATAAAGAAAATATTCCACTGAAAGGTAAACGGTAAACATAGAATGTTGGCGAAATGCCAGCTTTGAACAGCGTTGCTTTTGTGTGCGCTTCCATCGGACGTTCGTCACCCGGCACAGTTGGCCGATGTGGATGCGTTTTGACCTGAAACACCAACACAGTAAGACGCTACGCCTCCGACGAAATATATTGCTTAGCACACATCTGTCCAGCGCCAGTCTCTTGAATTATTCATCAGTCTCCAAGCCGGCCGGACGATCGCCTGTCAGACTATTATCCAGCCTTAGCCGGGCACTTTTAGATAATCTTCCATTCTTGCCAGCACGCGTCCAATTTTCGATCGGAAAGCCTCGAAACAATCGAGGTCTGTCCACCTCGTTCGTTTGGTATGTATATTTCACAGCAAATCAACCCTTTTTAGGTTTCCACATTTTTCAGATGGCGGTTGAATTAAAAAGTGATAGTGTTTTCGAAGTTTGTCTGTTCGGACACAAATAGAAACATGTGATTGGTTAGCAAGAAAAGGAATAGTTTGTAAGGTAGTAGTGTTTACGATTTCAAGATTCGAGTTCGAATCTCATAACGGATTTTTTAAAACTAGATATGTGTTTTATAAATTTAAAAGATTAACATAAACATTAAATAAATATGTTTTAATCTAAGTGAACATTTTTATTAATAAAAAGTAGACATAAAAGGATATTCGGCTTTAGTTCAAAGTAAATTCTTAAAAACATAATTTCTAATAGTTTTGCTGATAAAATAATACGTAAATACATTTACTGTAGCGACTTACCTTCTCATACAATTACCAAATAGTTTTTTTCCACGAAATTTCACAAATATTTTTCTTCATATAAGCGTATTTATTCAGACAAAATATTAACGTTTACAACAAATATCTTTAACAAAAGCAATGTAGATAAAAAAATCACATTTGTCTAGCGATAAAACAATATCAACGCGGCTCAATAAGTGGGTAGACATTAGTTTGCGTTATTTGGATTATAGAGCCGTGGCGCAAAATATAAAAGCGGTGGGTACAATAAGTTCGAAGTGACAGTCTTCTGGGTTTGAAGG
>OY744554.1:22651514-22674014 GCA_963556195.1 Sepiola atlantica | reverse complement strand
CTGAATTTCAGCTTCTTATTAAGACACCTTAACTTAAGCTTTAAATTTAGACATTTTCTAAACTCAAAATCGTGTAATGGAATTTGATCAAAATTGGAATGAAGATTCTAAACATAAAGTGTAGTATCATTATATATTGACTTCAATCTTAGTAAATGGGCAGAAAGTTCTGTTCGCAAAATTAATTTTACCCGTCCTGGGATAAGTATCCTTCTAGTAATAATATATATATATATATATATATATATATATATATATATATATATATATATTACTCAATGTCTGTGTGTATGTGTGTGTACAATAATTTAGAAAAGAAAACACTGTAATTTCATTGTATTCCTTCCGCTTGGCATTTTCTTTAAAAATTATTTAACGTTATTTAAGCTTTTCTTCGGAGCAAGACATTCGGCTCGGCCTTTTGGCTAAGATCAAAGTGTAGTATCTGTTCCGATGGATACTGCACGCCTGTCCTGTGCAGTTCTAGAAGGTCCACCCTCCCAGGCTTCGCCTCCCCTCTTTGGGGAGGAGTAAGTTTATTGCTTACTGTCTGAGGCGCCCCTACCGGGGAATGCCGACGGGGCTGCCCAGGCAATTTTTAAATGGCCAGAGTGCTCACCTCTCGAGCGCTGGCTTTTAACCCCACTTACTCGACCCAAGCTGTGGTCACATCTTACTTGTGGGAGTAAGATAAAACTGGCCTTGTGCCTAACTCCTAGCGAAGGAGTAAATAAACATTCGGAATGGGTCATTTTAGTAGTGCTCTGAAGGCATCCTTAATTTTATTTGGGTGATTTCAGTTGCGCTTAAACAGGTATAAATAATATAATATAAATGTCAGATTACGATTTTCCATTTGGTAAGTGGTATATAGTAATCCAAAAGTTCTAAACAACGTGTTTAAACGCAGCGTTGCCCGGGAGAAAGAACTTCTCTGTCTTTTGTTAACTAGGTATTGCCCGGGAACCATAATAGTGATAATACATTATTATAATCTGTAAGTGGTATAAGTTAACCCAAAGTGCTCAATATTTAAGAAAGAGCAATTCTACATTGAGCATGTGTTTTTTAAACGCCACGTTGCTCGGCAGAAAGATTTTCACCGTATTTTGTTATACTATTGTATACCAGAATAGATACTCTCCGTTATTCGGGAGTCAGTGTTTAATATCCTAGATATGCTTGATGGAGAAGGGGAAAACAAGAAACTCAGCGTTACCCATTCTAATAAATATAGGTTTCTTTATATTATTAAAGGGGTGGGTAAGAAACTCGGCGTTTCCCGGGAATGAATTTAAACAAATATAGATTTCATTATATTTTGGGGGAAATGGGTGGGGAAGAAACTCGGTGTTGTCCGAGAGCAATCACTTTAAAACTGAAAGCTCATGTGAATGACTTACATTATTATTATTATTTTCAATACATTAAAACAAGAGAGAATCATGGGTTGGGTGGAGGTGAAAGAGGGTGGGAGAGAGGGATGTGAAAAAACTGTGAAGGAGGAAATAGAGAAAGATAGAGAGACACATTGAGATAGGTAGAGAGATAGAGCTTTTATATAAATATGTTACACACACTTTTTAACCGCTGGTATTTTGTTTTTTGTGGTCCCGGGGAATGCCGGGTAGCCTGGCTAGTATATGTATAATAATACGCTAAGGCTTTTCATGTTTGTGCTACGGTATCCCCTTTCACACGCATTAAAACAAAATTAGATTGGCCGATTATAAAAAAATGATTGATTGTTAATGTGATGTTACTAAGGTAACAAAAAACCTCCGATTTTACCCATTTTGAAATGAAGTGTTCCGAAATCAAATTATCTCGTCACGTCGACTAAAGCAGTAAATTTTAAATAAATTCATTTGAAAAATTAACGTTTGTTTTATTGATTTAAACAATATTTAGCTGACAATTATTTTTACATAAAGTATCCCGAGAATATTTATTGTTTTAAAAAGAATTAAATTGCTGCAATTATAAATAAAGAAATAAATAAGAGACATATTGGTTTTATTTATCTAAAGAATATTTAGATGACAACGACAATTATTTTTACATAAGAAAGAGTCATTTTTTTAAGTAGTGTTGAACCAGACAGACATTTATAATTTAAAAAGGGATATTATTATATCGATGTAGAATGCACCGTGGAATTTCAAAGGGGTTCTGCTAGTCTATATAATAATAAGTTAAGGTATTTCATTCATATTCGTACGTTATCACTTTTCACACACATTTAAAAAATTAGAGCGTCAAGTGATTGATGATTTATATGATTTTTAAATAAATTCTTCCAAAATTAAATCATGTTGTCATGTCGACTAAAACAGTAAAATTTTAAACAAATACATTTCAAAAAGTGACATTCGTTTATTGATTTGAAGAATATTCAGCTGACAATTATTTTTACAGAAGATTTTGTTGAAAAATATTTTTTAAATATACTTTTAAAGATATTGTTTTAAACAGAATTAAATTGCTAGAATTTTAAATTAAAAAAAAGAGACATTCGTTTCATTTAACTGGATTATTTCTTTGTATACTAGCAAGGTTGATCCGCTCTCTATCACTTGAACTACTGCTTATTTCAATTATTTTAACGGAAGAAGAACCATTTCATATTATTGAACCTGGCACACATTTATTATTTCAAAGTGAATATTAGTTAGTATTATTATTATTAAAAACTGTGTTCTGCGGCTACGGTAGTCAAATGACATCCCGTAGCTGCAATCAGTCCTCCATGCTAATCCCAGGCCATCTGGCCTTGTCGTGCGCAAGTTGTCGTAGGCAATGAAGTTGTTTCGCTGTACGTAGTGGTCCTAGTCCCGCCTGCTTGAGGTCAGCACGTAGTGTGCAGTGCCGTTATAGTCACAGTTGGTAAGCTTGTGAGCCAGTAACGGCAAAGTCTAGTGCCCTCTGTGCGGGAGTGTTAGTACGACGAGTGATTGATGCAGTAATCACCGTGGCGTTTTTACGGGGTCATCCCGCTAGTATTGTATAAATACTGAAAATTTCATTAAAACAAACAAACGTGTGAATAAACATTTGCTTGGTTACAAAGAGTTGTCTGCACTAGTGGTGTGAGTACCCGTGCCATAGATAGTCATGAACCACTAGCGCTACCACAGCGCTTGATATTTATTGTAACCTTTCAGCCAAATATATTCTTTATTGACTGCTTGTCAGGATAAAGGCCAAAGCAACGTGTTTCTGTCGGTAAATTGCGTTGAACTGAATGGCACGCATATATTTACATATATTTGCGAGGAGTCGAATATGTTATCGGTTTAATTACAGGCGTTTACTAGAAAGCAGTAGTTCACGAGATAGTGAGCGGGTCAACCTTGCTTGTATACAAAGAAATAAGCAGTAGTTCAAGTGATAGTGAGGGGGTCAACCTTGCTAGTATACAAAGAAATAAGCAGTGGTTCAAGTGATAGTGAGCGGGTCAACCTTGCTGGTATACAAAGAAATAAGCAGTAGTTCAAGTGATAGTGAGCGAGTCAACCTTGCTAGTATACAAAGAAATAAGCAGTAGTTCAAGTGATAGAGAGCGGGTCAACTCTGCTAGTATACAAAGAAATAAGCAGTAGTTCAAGTGATAGAGAGCGGGTCAACCTTGCTAGTATACAAAGAAATAAGCAGTTATTCAAGTGATAGTGAGCGGGTCAACCTTGCTAGTATACAAAGAAATAAGCAGTAGTTCAAGTGATAGTTAGCGGGTCAACCTTGCTAGTATACAAAGAAATAAGCAGTAGTTCAAGTGATAGAGAGCGGGTCAACCTTGCTAGTATACAAAGAAATAAGCAGTGGTTCAAGTGATAGTGAGCGGGTCAACCTTGCTAGTATACAAAGAAATAAGCAGTAGTTCAAGTGATAGTGAGCGGGTCAACCTTGCTAGTATACAAAGAAATAAGCAGTTGTTCAAGTGATAGTGAGCGGGTCAACCTTGCTAGTATACAAAGAAATAAGCAGTTGTTCAAGTGATAGTGAGCGGGTCAACCTTGCTAGTATACAAAGAAATAAGCAGTTGTTCAAGTGATAGTGAGCGGGTCAACCTTGCTAGTATACAAAGAAATAAGCAGTAGTTCAAGTGATAGAGAGCGGGTCAACCTTGCTAGTATACAAAGAAATAAGCAGTTGTTCAAGTGATAGAGAGCGGGTCAACCTTGCTAGTATACAAAGAAATAAGCAGTTGTTCAAGTGATAGTGAACGGGTCAACCCTGCTAGTATACAAAGAAATAAGCAGTTGTTCAAGTGATAGTGAGCGGGTCAACCTTGCTAGTATACAAAGAAATAAGCAGTTGTTCAAGTGATAGTGAGCGGGTCAACCTTGCTAGTATACAAAGAAATAAGCAGTAGTTTAAGTGATAGAGAGCGGGTCAACCTTGCTAGTATACAAAGAAATAAGCAGTTGTTCAAGTGATAGTGAGCGGGTCAACCTTGCTAGTATACAAAGAAATAAGCAGTAGTTTAAGTGATAGAGAGCGGGTCAACCTTGCTAGTATACAAAGAAATAAGCAGTAGTTCAAGTGATAGTGAGCGGGTCAACCTTGCTAGTATACAAATAAACATGGGGTTTTATTATAGAGTGGAGATGTTTTATTTACAAAGTAACAAATGAACAATATAATTACGAATAGATAATTAAAAATTCACCATTTTAACATTTTCCCTCATTTGAAGATTTTGTGGGGCCAAAGTTGAATCAAGATATTTCTGTAAACGTTTGTGAGGCAATTATGCTAACATCGTTTTATCGATGATGGACATTTTTTTATTCAAGTTTTACATTTCAATTTTGTTTGGTAATTCGTTTTTTGAGCTGATTTCATTTTAAGTTTAGCTTTTCAGTTTATCGATTAATTTTATTTTAAGTTTAGCTTTTTAATAATTCAAAATTGAATTCTAAATGTAAATCTATGTTTTATTACATTGAGGTTATGTATTTTAAATTGAAGTGAGCATATTTGATTTGAGGTTGAAATTTGTTTAATTTGAAGATAACCTTTTTCTTGAGTGGATTTACTACGAGGGCACGGTGTAACTTATGTACTCCGTTCCCAAATAACGGATACACACATAAAGAACTATTTATAATTTTCTATACATTAACGAGTTTACATTCAAGGCAGTTAATCTCTTACAAGGAAGGCAACTTATATCATTACTTATTACATTGGCTTTTAGTAAATTTGAAAATAGGCCCTTTTTTAATTTGAAGTTGAGCTCATTTTTCATTTTAAATTGAATTTTTTTAATTTGATGTTTGGTTTGGTAGTTTTGTTTTACGGCATATCAACCCTTTTTGGGTTATTTAATGCCGAATCTGGTCATTATAGTAAAAGTTTTTATGCTTCAAGTTCTTTATATCTTCAAATGTTTAATCATCGTTTTTGGTTTGGTAGTTTTGTTTTACGGCATATCAACCCTTTTTGGGTTATTTAATGCTGAATCTGGTCATTATAGTAAAAGTTTTTATGCTTCAAGTTCTTTATATCTTCAAATGTTTAATCATCGTTTTTGGTTTGGTAGTTTTGTTTTACGGCATATCAACCCTTTTTGGGTTATTTAATGCTGAATCTGGTCATTATAGTAAAAGTTTTTATGCTTCAAGTTCTTTATATCTTCAAATGTTTAATCATCGTTTTTGGTTTGGTAGTTTTGTTTTACGGCATATCAACCCTTTTTGGGTTATTTAATGCCGAATCTGGTCATTATAGTAAAAGATTTATGCTTCAAGTTCTAAAAATAAAATAAAAAAGGGGAGGGAGAAAGGGAGAGGGGCTGTTGTTTTTGTTTTTGGTTTTGTAGAACATAATTAAGTTTTACAAAAAAAACAAAACAAAAAAAAAACAAACAAACAAAACAAAAAACGTCAATGTAGGTGAATTTCGTCTCAGGGAGCCACAGGGCAGCCTGATCTGGTATCACCAGTTAATTTGATGTGGAGCCTTTTCTAAATTTGAAGTTGAACTTTTAAAGTATTAGTTAAGCTTTTCTAATTTGATCGTTAAAAAGTGTAGTTTATTATTAAATCCGATTGAACGGTGTCTAATTATTATTAACATATTTCGGATATAAAAGTCATAGAACTTAAAATGAGATCAATCATTTGCTTACTGAAGAAGGCGCCGAAGAATGGCGTAAACTGCAACATCGAAAACGTTCCCCAACTTAGAAATATCGTTAAGAACATTTAAGTGCGTCAGAAGATGGAAACTCTAATCTCCCGATCCTCTGTTGTAACGTCTAGACTTCACCTGCAAATATGACCTACCTTTTATCAAGGCGACTATGACAATGGCTGGCTGTGTAAACGAAGATACAGAGAGAGAGAGAGAGAGAGAGAGGGGAGGGGGAGAGAGAGCGAAGAGAAGAGAAAAGACGGAGAAAGTCAATAGAGAATCCAAGCGAAAAGACATTAAAATCAATAGAAATGCAAGTTCATTACTATGAACTACTAAACCGGTGGTTCTCGAACTGGGAGTCGCAACCCACCAACGCGTTAGAAATTGCATGTGTCGCACCAACAAATGTGTATATATCGACCGTAGTTTCGACAATAGGCCATGTCTGTCTGCTTTAAAAGTACTTTTCTGTAAAGCATTACACTTAATACTAGTAAACTAAACTTTTGACGACTATGAATTAATAAACCGGTGATTCCTAAAGTGTCAGCCGTAGCCCACCAATTTGCTACGTGATCCAATCGTGGGTTTCACGAATAAAAACGGAAGACAAATTATTTTTTTAAAAAGAAAGAAAAAATCAACTATAAATACAATACGAAATATGTCGATTAAAGAAGAAGGTGTATATATCGACCGTAGTTTTTGGTCATAACTTATATATATCAGTACTAAAAGTACTTTTATTCAAAAGTATTCAAAGTTAAGTCAACTAAATAAAATCGTTGACGATTATGAAATACGTTCATTCCCAAAGCGCCAGTCTTCCTTCCACCACCAATTCGGTCTTCAGATAAAACATTTTAAAGTACAAACGAACATGTTTTAAAAATAAAGATGAAGTACAAGCTAAACTAATTTTTTAAAGGAGAAAGATCAGAGGTCGTTTCGCTGATAGGTTATGTCTGTCAATAGGAAACCTTTGACTGTGACCTAGTACTAAACTGGTGATTCTCAAACCGTGAGTCGCGACTCACCAATTAACTGGTGAATGCAATTGGATGTGTCACACACAAGTAAAACTAAGACTAAAGTTTTAAAATACAACACAAAAAGTAAATAAAATAAAAGATAACATATTTCGATTAAAGGAGATAGTGTATATATCGACTGTAGTTTCGGTTATAGGTTATATATGTCAGTACTAAAAGCACTTTTTAAAATCATTACAATCAATACTAAACAACGAAATGAAACCTTGCACTACTACTACTACTACTACTACTACTACTATTACTACTAATATCAGTGGCGTGTAGAGGTCTGGTATGTCCTGGTGTCAACTCCTTGGTTGTATGCCCCAAAGACTCATGTAGTCCTAGTACTGAGAAATATCATGATAAAGGGAGATAGTTTGAATATGATTGGATGCCCCAAACACTCAAGTATAAGTCCTAGTACTGAGAAATATTATGATAAAGGGAGATAGTTTGAATATAATTGGATGCCCCCACCAAAGGCCACCGCCTGACCCCCTCTAAACGCCACTAACTACTATTAAACTACTACTAATACTAAAAATTAAACTAGTGATCCCTAAACCGATGATTCCTAAACTGGTGATCCCTAAACCGCGGACTACAAATACATCAAAGGGGGGAAGTAGGGGTTCATTCTTTTAATGCCATTTAATGTTAAGCTTCCATAGCAAACTGAACAACGTACTAATAATTAAACAATATCTTTGTCAATAAATGTATTCGAAAGGATTAAACATATGAGACAGCGAAGGGCTGGTCACTTCTAGTGCTTTAAGCGATAGTATTTAAAGAATTTTATAAATTCAATAAAACCTAATTTAAAATGAAGGGAAAGCTTCGTGTACGAAAAATTATTTAATATTGGTTAATTATCTGATTTTTAGCGGATGGGGTTCAATTCATTTCATAGTAAAATCCTTTCATTTTCATTACCCGTCCCGATTTTGTATGCTCGCATCTGAAATCGATCTGTTATCACAACGAATCGTCCAGTTGCAAATTGATAGCCGGCTTCGGCTTGCAATGCCACTAGGCCAAAACAAAAGAATAGGGTGTCAAATAAAGGTCTTTGTTTGAGAGAAGTTCGGTCATTGGCCAATGAAAACATTAACTCGTGATGGACTAATAACAACGAATCCGCTTGGTTTAGTAAGCATCATTAAACACTACTTTGTTAAAAAAAAACGATCGCCAACCTACATTCCGCGCATTTAGCCTGATGATTTCAAACTGGAGTGAAACATGGGCGCCTATACAGGTTACTTGCTATATATATATATATATATATATATATATATATATATATATATATATATATATATATATATATATATATATATATGAATTTTCCAACAAATGTTAAGTCTACACTATTTAGGATTTAGTTAGTTTCTCTGGGAATTTAAATTGCATTTTCCTTTTTTTGTCTTTTTGTTTAAAATAACTCAAAGCTTCTTTAGACTATATATTGGGTATTTAGATCTGTATGGCTAGGTTTCCTTCCTCTTATCTATTTGTCTTTCTGGTACCTAAGGTACTAAAGCTTTTTTTCTTTTTTTAATGCAACTTTAATTCCTATATAATTTTATTTCTAGCTACCATATCGCAGAATGGTTCGTAGGTGTAGTGTTTAGACAGTATTTTATTATTATTATTATTATTATTATTACTAGTATTACTATTGTTATAAAGAATTTTATTTGATATGCAAATTACCATATCACACGGTAGTCTTAAGGGTAGTATATTATTATTATAATTATTATTATTATTTTATTATTATTTATTTATGTATATATAAGTAACATTTTAAGCTGAATTATTTCGACACTTGATTATTGGGGAAATGGTAGTTTTATCTGTACCATTGGAGAGCCATGCATATAACTGTCCTGTTTTTAAATCTCCGAAACAGTTACATGGTAAACAGCTGATGATCCCCGTGTTAATATTAGATGCTTACGTTAAGGTCTCCTGCTTTTGTTTCACTGTTAGATACTTAATCTCCCTTTTTATTTTATTTACTTACTATTATATATTATTTATTTATGAATTTTCCAACAAATGTTAAGTCTACACTATTTTGGATTTAGTTAGTTTCTCTGAGAATTTAAATTGCATTTTCCTTTTTTTGTCTTTTTGTTTAAAATAACTCAAAGCTTCTTTAGGCTATATATATATATTTCAGACTACTACTACTATTTCTAATACAACTACTTTTAAGTTCTACTCCCGTATTTGGCACTATTGAAATAAATACTGAAAATATATACACATATATAATATATTATATCACCTTATAATATTACATGAAAAAATTATATATCTATATATAAAATGTATATAAACATTAGAATACCTTACACAAACTAACATGCGTTTCTGTGCTAGCCCACGTCAAGGGGTTGGAAAACAACTAAATGTAAAATTGTCTGAAAGAAATAAGATGAAATAAAAATATGGGCCAGCAAAATTAATAACTTCAAAAGAAAAAATCTAATTTTGGTGGGGGTAAGCGTGCCATTTATTAATATCACCAACTGGCAGAAATCAAGTCGCCTTTATACACATTGGAGAATCATAGGTGTCAATCACATACATGCATACATAGCATCCATGTGCATACACACGCGTCATAATACGCGCAAACCATTCTTATCTCACACGCCCAGACAGTACGTATACTTGTGTTGATTGCACAAATTCAAAACATAATTTAAATTTCAAATAATATAATCAAACCCTGGAAATAAACATTTAACATTGTCTATTCATATGTACGCGCGTTTCAGAAACTCATTGTTATTATCAAAATTACATTTAAGTAAAGCTTGAAAATGCATATGATTTTCATCCTCACCATATTAGACAACGTTAAGAATTTTTTTTTGTGTGTTAAAATAAACATCTATTTATTTTAATGTCTTGAGACTTTCGATGATATATTCGCCCTTTTCAAAAGTAAATAGACGTTTAACACCCTTTTCTTCTTCTTAATCTTTCTTGTCCGATCCATATTGTCACAGGCGATTAAGATTCTGCGTGGTCTGGTTATCACGGCGTGGTTTTTAATGTCTAGTATTGTGTGCGAGTGTGGACTCGCACACAATACTAGACACGTGTTTTTTTAAAATAAAAATGGAAGGTTCGCACTTTGAAAACGTTGTTGTATTTGTATGTAATGATATTTTTTTAAGCCAAAGAAAAACGCTAAGAATGTTTTTTTGTATTAAAATAAACATTTATTTATTTTAATGTCTATTTTTATTCAAAAATACGTGCATGGAAAAAATTTCGTTGATTTTGACTTATTTTGTCTTTTGCTTATTAATGACATTCTGTAATACTGATATTTTTATGCAATTGATTTCTTCTGTTGATTATGAGGTTATTGTGTGCGTAACTTCACAAACATGGGCAACTCGTATAGGAGAAAGAAAATACCGAAATAACACTAATCTACCACTTATACAGATTTTCTACCCTGGGGTGGACACTGTTTTGGCTGCAATGGCACCTGCTTGGTGAGTCAGGTCTTGATCGGTAAGTTAGGCTTTATCGATCATCATCAAATGTTGAGGGAAATATTTCTTGGCCGTTTGATATATTTAAGGGAGCGTAGAGTGTAGCCTTTTGTGTTCTTTTTCATCTAATACATAAGGTTATCAAATCGCATCGCATCTGACACTTCAATATTTGATTCTGACTAGCCACTTTGAATCTTTCTTCCGTTCAGCATGTTTTGTAGAATACCAAAATATATTTCGGTTCAGTTTGCTTTTTTTAAATATTCCGGTTGGTAAGAGTGTTACGATGTCGACAATTTTAAATAATGTAAGAGAGGTAAATCTTTGAAGTTTACAAATGTGATTTATAAACCTGACGTTATTTGAGTTATTATTGAGCAGTTTTACATTTCTCCTCTTCTTTATACTAATAACATTCTGTGGCCACTTCGCGTTGTTCTGTGTATGTTTATGCTTCTCGCCAATACGTGGCTTACACACTATTATTTTTTAAATTTTACTTTTATTAAGATAATTTCTGAAACAATAAAACAATAAAAACTAAAATGTTACCCTTTCTCCGATATAACAATGAAAATATAACTAATACCTTTTAAAATGTGCGAGCTGTTTATACGCCCCCCCTCCTCGGTATTAAACTATTAAATTACTATGTGCACATAGTAATTTAATAGTTTAATACCGAGGGGGGGCGTATAAACATAAGCTTCTTAAGTGTTTAGTTACCATAGAAACGGATGCGCTAAGAAACTTATCTTTACTTATCATTGTGCGTCAAATGTTGTTTTTTTGTTTTGTAATATAAACTGAATGGCAGAATTCGAGTTAATTATACGTTGCGTAAAAGCGAGACGTTCTGCTGTCGACTTTCTGACACGGAATATTGATTAATGATAGAAAAGAGACGCGTATTTATGAGTCTATCGTAACAACTAGTTAACACCTAGGAAAATTGACAGGGAAATATTCAAACGTTTAGTTTTTGTTGTTTCCTGTTTTTAGTAAAATTCATACAAACATTTCTTTTTAATCCAAATTCTCCTCTTATAAATATTGCTTTCTCTTTTCCTCTTTCTTTCTCTTTTTCTTTTACTTCCCTTCTCCTTTCAATTTTTCTGTGAATTTCCCTACATTTCATTTCTTGTATGTTCTTCAATTTGATCGAAGTAGAGACAGAGGACAGCATCCATTGTTCGCTGATTGACATGATGGATGACACCACGAACTATGGGAAGCAAACCCTAACGGATCGATTATGTTAACTTATAGAATGAGAACGTAAGTCTGTGATTCTCGAATGAAAAAGTAAAGGTTAAACGATTCCAGAATGAGCGACAAAACTCGCTTAATGATTGCGGGTCGGGGGTTAAAGTATGACACCGATGAATGACGGAAATCGAGGTGTAACGTCAGTTTCGCTAGAAAACGTCGTAGTCTCGTTCTCCAATTTACGAAAGAAAAAAATTTGAAAATCAATTTTGATAACTTTAATTTCAAAATCAAATCATTTTTTAAAATAGGACTTTTTAAAAAGTTCCTTTTATAATTTACGCTAATTGATTAAAAGTAGAGAACGAATAACAATGGGTAATTAACCTAATAATGTGTAATTAACATGGAGGCGAGAAATACACATACACTCACACATTCATTAACACCCTTAAAGTCCCATTGTATTTTCCTTTCTTTTAATGTTCGTTTCTTTAATTCCTTGTGTTTTCTTCAATTTGATAGATTATGTACCTGATACTAATCACATTTAAAAAAATCAGCAATGGGAATAACTCATTTTAATTTGAAAATAGAATCGGAATTGTCTACCTTAAATTAGAAAAAATTAAAAGAAGTAAAACTAGAAAACCAAAATGCATCCTGGGAAACCTCGGGGGGGGGTACAATTAGTATTTAAATGTATTAATGTCTTTCTTTAATTAGTTATATTTAACTTTATTCTGTATTGTGAAATAACACTAATTGATAATTAAACATCGTGATTCAATTTGATAGTGAAAAGGTTTAAGTAAAAAGAAAACTAAGCAACATACGCATACACCACTCCCGTGTCCGAAATAGCTTGTGTTACAATCTGTAATGTAAGTATGATAAAAATCACTTGAATTTTAATTTAACGCAATTAATATTCAAGGAGTCTTTTTTATTTGATTTAAATTAAAGATTATTACAAGCTATTTCGGCAACAGGGGTGGTTTGATTTAGTTCAATTTTATTTTACTTAAACTTTTTGTACTATCAAATTAAATCATGAAGCTAAAAATTTTGATATGAAAAGTTAAGTATTCTCTAAATAAAAAAATATAAAGTTTAATTTTTGTTAAAAAATAAGAACAGTAAATTATTTCATCTTACTATTGATTGGTTTTAAGAATCAGGGTCCAGTCTTTAGATTAAAGTTTATCAATCGTAAAATCTGAAGTGGGAACTGCGAGGCTGTGATGACGGTTGTATCTCAACCAACCAGTAAGTTAGCTTCTATAATTTCCATTTTCTTAATCAATTTTTTACTATTTTTTTATAAAAAATTGGAATAGTTTTGACGCCTATCACTAGCCAATAGACAGATAAACAATACTCAATTATCATATAAATTATATAATAGAATTAGACTCCATCTAAGCTCACTTTAAAAAATATGATATATAGTGGTGCACAAAGATCACCCATATTTGGAGATTGAATTCATTTTCAACAATTATTATAGAAACGCCTCTAATCAGTGTCGATGTCTTGTTGGGCGGTTGATCTATTTCAGGGGAAACGTGGGGTGACCGCCAAGATCACTAGATTTAATCCGTTTGTGACTTTTTTCATTCAGAATATAAATAAAAAAGAAGATTTCTAACCGAGAGACATGCAGAAGTTCTGGAAACGTCTCGATCAATGTATTCCAACAACAGTCGTTATAAATTTCAAAACGTATTAAACCTATTTTCTAGACAATTGTGTAATTTTCTTATCGAATACACAAAGTTATCAAATAGCATCGAATCTGAAACTTCGATATTTCATTCTGTTTAGCCACTTTGCCTTTTTCTTCCTTTCTGCATGTGTTTTACAATGTTTTTCGAAACAGTTTTTTAATTCGGTTAGGAAGATTGTACCAATGGTGACAATTTCAAATAATGACTCAAATAATGTAATTCAGACAAATCCTTGCAGCTTAAAACATGATTTGGACTCTTGTAACGGTATCTTTTTTGGATATAACTTTAAAAAAAGGGTTTTCGACATCGTCCACAAACAATTAAGAATTTGAAAGAAATGCTGAAAAAAGAAATTGACACAATTTCACCTGAGATGACACGAAGTTTCATGAAGAAGTTTCGAGAGCATATTTATGAATGAACTGTCAACAACAGTCGTTTTAAAATCTAATTACAAGCAATAAAACGATTTCGATATACATTTTATAAATAGAATCAGTTTTCTTTTTTCGATATTTCTGTTTTTTTTTTTGTATATCCATTCAAAATGAAGGACATCTTTATACCACATCCTAAACAATTGATTCCATCTGTCTTGAGTTGTCCAACCTTTTACTGGACTTGAGAATGCGACACGGGAGTCAGACGGCAATCTTGATGACTAAACTACAAGAGAAGATAATTCGATCAGACATGAAATCACGATTTTAATATTTGATCGAGTTATCTTCTCTTGTCAATTACTATTCAAATTTGGTTTTTACCTCAAGCCGACAGGAGAATCGTAGCCGTTTACATTTTCCCCAAAAATGAGATTTTGAAAAAAAACAAACGACGTCTGTTATGACTAAAACACTAACTACTACTTTTTTTTACACAATAACAAGTCTGAATGACATGAAATTAGAACTGTATATACTGTTGTTAAAATGGTAGCCATTTGCAACATCTTTTTCAAAAAATGAGAATTTGAAAATCTTAAATAAAAACAACTATCTCGTTGGATAATACGCAACACCCATATCCAAGGCATTGGCCTATCTTCGGTACTACACTTGCTCCACCGCCGACTTCGTGATCTAATACCATCTCAACCTGCACTATATAAACCACACGCAAATAGATAGCTTCAGTTCAGAACCGTGAGATAAGCTTGTTTCAACGCAACACTCACCTAACAGATGGATAATGCTGCACAGCGCATAATCTATGTCCACTCCGAGGGGGGAAAGAGTCCCGCTACCACGCCCAAACAATCGTCGATGGGATGCAAAAGAGCAAGTTGTCGAAACTCTCATTAACCATCAGTATCCGACTAGAATTGATGGGTCAGACAGAATCACTCTGCGTAATCGCAGATTCCTTAGAAAACTTGAATCCCCTGCAACTGCAGTCGCCATTTCCTGTGCTTTACCCGACTCATGCACACCACCATCTTGGAGTTCCCAATCTCCTGGTACTTCAGTGCCGCAAACCTAAGCAAATGTAATGAGATTGCCCATGCACCCAACATCACCCAGCATCGCTAAACGAATGACAGCAAAATCCCGGGCATTGTCTAGGTTGCTCCCTCACAATCAACCAGTCCAGAAGGAACTCATTCTTCCCCAAACAGTAGCGGAGGGTTGATGAAGAGTCTAATTGACATGTACAGGTGTAAAAAGCCTCAAATAGTTGATATGTAAATATTGCTTAATTCAAGCAAGAATTTTCATAATAGATAATCTACTGATAAATTAGCAGCCAATCAGAATTCACAGAATGGACTTGCCCATCTAATCATAATGGAACATGCCAACCTTGTTATAAACAAACTTTCTAATGTTCTTTTTATGCCATTTGGTTGTAGTTAAACTGGTCAGACACCACTGATGACTAAATTCCATATTAATTATTTTCACTAAAACATAAGATATCATTTTTCTTCAAGTCTGCAGAACATGACATTCGAATCTTCCATACTGTAGTTACCGAGTAGTGCTATTATGTCAGGAAGCACCGCTGCGTATCCTGACGATGGTCTAATCAAATAAACAATGTCCAAAGACAAATTGCTTATTCGATTTAACAGCAGCGCGTCTCTGTCGGAGTTATAGTACTTTTTTTCTTCGTTTTTTTATGTCATTAGAAGCGTTTTTTATCGATGAATAAAAACTGAAAAAACAAAAACGAACAGAAGAGAACAAAACTTTCGTCTTTAATCTTATTGTCCAGTCGCGATTTACTCTTGTTTATTAGTGGAACAGCAGACTATGTAGACATTCACAGTTACGTTTGTGTTTCACTCGGCCTCAATGTCTGCCTCTCCTTTCTTTTGATCTATATACATCTCTCTCTCTCTCTATCCCCTCTCTCTACACACACAAACATATGTATATATTCATTTATTAGCGAATACACACACACACACATATATATATATATATATATATATATAGATATATAGATTGCTTAAATTCCGTTGAATTCACAAAAAATTGGGTAATAGCTTAGTAGTGTATACATTACTAGAGTTCAAAATATATAATAATTTAATAAATCTTCCAAATTTGTTTAAATTCATTTACATTTGTATATACACACACACACATATCTATCTATATATATATATATATATATATATATATATATATATATATATATATATATATATCTTATGTCTTAGAGAAAAAATGCTGCCTCGATACACACATATATATATACACGCAAATTTAAACCAATGAGTCAACTCAAAAAGAGTTGACTACGTAGATTAATCATCAACTTGTAAACATCAAAATATATAGAGCTGAGCATATATAGGTATTTTAAACGATTTAAATTATTTTCAAATCATATTCCAAATAAAGAGCATATTCAAATATATTCAAGTTGTTTACAGCTGTTTTAAGTCGATGTTTAATTTTATTCATACAATGTACCATAAAGATTGTTCAAAAAGCGACTCTCTTCAGAACTTATATACGTTTGTACTTAGACCAAAAAAAAAGATCAGAATAAATCTATTCTTTTTTTTTTAATGGAAAATGAACATATTTCGGACTTTGTTGGGTTTTTGTTTTTGCTAATACGTAAATAATTGTAAAGAGCGTTACTATTTGAAAATTGTATGACTAAAAAATAAATATCGATTTGAAACATCTGTAAGCAAATGTAATACCTTTGAGTATTCTTTTTATTTGGAACATGATTTGAAAATAATTTAAATCGATAAAAATACACACGCACACATATATATCCTTCCAAGAGCGGGTATAAGCAATAAATATAGCATGAGTTTTAAAGTCTGTTTTTTCTTTCTTTGGGTGTGTGAGGGGTATAGTACAGTTTCAGTGACACCCCATGAATGCTAAAGTTTACAAAAAAGTAAAACAATAACATGCGCACGGAATTCACCTTGTTGCTTCGAATACATATTCCATAATTCATAATGATAAGTCCAATAGTTTAGGAGGTTACCAAGTACATACATATTATTGATGCTCATCGATACTTTTAAAAATGTATTACTTAATATAACTGAAAATTTGACATAAAGCAATTACTTTCTCTAAATTATTTGTATATTAAACGAATATATAGTACACCCTCATAATTTAATAGCGTGCGTGAATTCTTAAGAGGAAAATCTCCCAACTACTGACTCAGCGATCAGGTTTGAAATATCCGTGTTTGAAACACTAGCCATTTCTAGCTACATTAAAGAACCCTGAAATAAGGAAATACATGGATATAAATAGTTAGGGGTTAAAACATTATATGTATTACTGTTTCCAGACAGATCATTCGCCCATAAAAGACATAAGTACCTTTTGTTAATTAAATAACAAGAAATGTGTCCCAGGGCTCATCACAAGCAGTCCACAATTGCGAGAAAAAAGTCAAAACAAAAAAACTTATGAAATAATTTTTTTCCAATACTTATTCTTCCAGATCATCCCAACTCAATCTATCGGTTAAAACTGCTCAAAACAGATTCTAACGTCAAATTTTGTTCGATAATTAACATAAACACTAAGTTTCCTCACCTTTTCTTACTTCTGTTGCTGATTCATGTTCTTTTTCCTCTTCGCCTCCATTGGGTTCTTCTAATCATGCTGTTGTTGATGTTGGGTTGATTTTGGGGCGAAGTCTTCTATTGATCGTCCTTCTATATGAATACGTTTAACTACAGGAAGGCTGATTTTGATGGGCTTCGCAGCTTCCTATATTGTGTTCCATGGGGTCCTATCTTTGGTATGTCTCCGAATGATGCCGGTAGGGAGGTTACTGACTGGCTTCTTGTTGGAATTGACACCTTCATTCCTCATCGCAAGTTTCAAACCAAACTTCATTCTCCTTAAATGTTTTTATCTGTTTGTACTCTTGCCATTGTTCATAGTAACAATTCTTTTTAATAATTACTTTGGTCAATATCGTCGGGGTGGTTCTGAGACTTCTAGACAATCATACAGAATAGCTAGCAATGCTTGCAAGAAAGACATAACTGAGGCTAAGTCCAGCTACTCTCAAAGGATTCGTGACTATCTCAAAAGGTTGGCTCTGGTGATTTTTGGAAAATCTACAATGATGTTATTAATAGTGGCAAGTCTGCTATTCCATCTCTTTTTAATGGTCTTCAGGTTATTTCATCTTCTAAGGATAACGCTGATCTCTTTGCTCGTCTTTTTTGATGACAATTCTTCTTTTGATGATTCTGGTGCTATTCTTCCTGATTTTCCTTCGAAAACTGATCAGTCTCTTGATTCTGTTATTATCACTCCAAAGATGGTTGCTAGGGTCCTTTCTGATCTTGACCAGTCTAAGGCTTCCGGTCCTGACTGAATTCCTGTTGTTTTTCTCAAGCTTTGTTCTCCTGAACTTTCTTCTACCATTTCTAAAGTATTCAATCTCTGTTTACCTATATCCTGTTCCCTTCTTGTTGGAAGGAGTCCTCTGTTGTCCCTATCTTTCAAAATGATGGTGATCGGTCTGACCCAACTAAGTATTGTCCGGTGAGTCTCCTCTTTATTATTAGCAAGGTTTTCGCAATGTTGGTCAACGGCAAACTTGTTCAATAACTGGACAGTCTGGGCCTCTTCGGTGATGTTCAGTATGCCGTTCGTGGTTATCGTTAAACTGTTGATCTTTTAACTGTTGTAACAAGGCGAATCTATTGGTTTATGGATAATTCAAGAGAGGGTAGAGCCATTGCGCTTGACATTGCGAAGACGTTTGACAGAGTGTGACATTCTGGACTCCTACACAAACTTCGAAGCTTGCGAGTAACTTTGGACTTCATTCTCTTTTCCTATCAATGCTGGTGTTCCTCAGGGTTCTATCCTAGGCTCAACACTATTTGTTCTCTATATAAATGATCTTTCAATGAATATTGTTGAGAAAATTAACATCTATGCTAATGACACCACTCTCTATTCTAGTGTTGCTTCTCGCCCATCTCCCTCAGATCAGTCGAAATATGGAGATGATCTAGAAGTTGATCTGCGTTTAATTGTGGATTGGGGTACGAAATGGCTTCTTTAATTTAATCCTGTTAAGAATCAGCTCATGTATTTCAATTGTAGGCGTGTCTCTTTTCTTTCTGAGATTCTCATTGATGGCTCTGCTCTTGAGGGAAAATCGACTCTAAAACTTCTTGGTCTTTCTCTCTCATTCAATCTTTTTTGGAGTTCTTACATTATCTCTATTGCTCTTTCTGCTTCTCGTAAAGTCGGTTCTTTATATCGTTCTAAACACTTTCTCACACCTGAGGCTATTCTCTATTTCTACAGATCTACTATGGGACAATGTATGGAGTACTGTTGTCATATTTGGGCTGGTGAATCTATGTCCCATTTGAAGGTTCTTGATAAGGTGCAGAACCGTATCTGTAATTTGATTGGCCACACCCTTTCTACTTCTCTGCACCTTCTATCTCATAGACGTGATGTGCTAGTCTCAGTCTTCTTTATAAATACCATTATAGCATATGTTCTTCAGAATTATATGATCTATTCCCTGCTTCTTTTTTCCAGCTCATTTGACTCGTTGGTCTGGTGGTCTCCATCAATTTGCTGTTTTGATACCTCATTGTAATACATCTTTCTATTCCAGTATCTTCTTCCCAAGAACTGAAGCCTTGTGAACCTCTCTTCCTGCTGACTGTTTTCCTCCTACTTATAGCCTTGTTTTCTTCCTACCTATAGACTAAGACCAATAGGCATCAACTGTCTTTGCGATAATCATCTTTCATTCTTGTAAGCTCCTTACATCAAGTGGCTCCATGCCTTGTCTGGAACGATTTCCATAAAAAAGTTGAGTACCACAAAAACATATATGACCCGTGTTGTGGTGTGTTGGTGTGTTGTGGTGTGTTGGTGTGTTGTGGTGTGTTGGTGTGTTGGTGTGTTGTGGTGTGTTGTGGTGTGTTGGTGTGCTCAGTTTCATGGAGGTGTCTGCTTCAACATTCACTAGACTTATTCCAGGTTGAACAAAACAAAACAAAACCACTAAACTTTTTGTTTTAGCTTTTGTTTTTCCATCACTATTGTACTAATCGATTCTATCGAAATGGTTGCAGCTGATTGCAGGCATCGATCTGTGTGTTGCATCTTGTACAAAATGGATTATATTTGAGAAACTCGAAACCTTCACGATAAACAATAAAAACACTAATAGAATATACACGTATTAAATACACACATTTATATATATATATATATATATATATGAAGAAAAATGGAAAGGAATTAGAGAAGCAAAAGCCAAATCAAAATTCAATTCAATTGCTCAGAACAAGGTATATTCCGCAAAAAGGCAATTTATTCAAGTTAAAATTTTCCTTAAGCCAGGCTTTTGCTTCTCTAATTCCTTTCCATTCTTCTTCATATCTACCTGCTCTATCCTGGATATTGAGCTGTATACTCTTCACAATAGGTTTTACCTTTCCTAAAAGTTCGCTTTTAGTACACCTCTTTTATATATATATATATATATATATATATATATATATATATATATATATATATATATATATATATCACTTGTGTTCCGAAATTTATGATGATCGATTTAATAGTTTAAAAGTTAATCCTATACATAAAAAATATATACATATTCCTTATTTTATACCTAACTTTATACATATATTTACCAAATATATACACATGCCTAACTTTATATAAATAAGGATATATTCTAAGTGTGTAACCAAATGATGTGTGTTGGTGTCTGTATTGTCGCCTCGAGCATTTAGTGAATTTATTCTAGGTACAGTTGTAATTCTGTTTGTTTTCCCATCACTATTGTCCTAATCGATTCGATCTAGATGACTGAAGCTGATTGCAGGCATCGATCAGAATGTCGCATCTGGTAGGAAATGGATTAAAGAAAAGAAGATCGAATCCACAGACGATAAAAATACACGTAAAACATAGAATATCAATGTTAAACAACAGCTTAAAACGATAAGACTTCACTGACGTCGATAGAACGACGCCTCATTCAATAAATGAAGTTGATTTTCCAATCAAACGACTCACATAAGTTCACACAACAAACAAAAGTTTCTTTTCTTCAGTTTTCCATGCAATTTTCATTCTTGAAAACAGTTTTCTCATCGAAAAATAAGTTCACGTATTCTTTAAAGAAATTGTGGAGGTATGCGTTGCATGGAGGGAAATACTTTTCGGCTAGGATAAAAGTGTAGTATCTTTTCTGCTACTACATCGTTTCTACACTCGGTCAGTGAAGAGAGGATCCTGCTAGACTGAGACAATTTTCATTTTCGTCTCAATCCAGGGTGCCCTTTTTGGGGAGAGTTGGATTTTCTCCACAGTAAAACCCGACCCTGTGTTTTACTCTGCTCTCGTGGGGAAGCAAGTAAATGGGGCCAGCTATCTCCCTACGTCCAGGAAATAGGACGAACAATACTTTTCAGAGATGAACACTGCAAAAGGGTATAATATTAGAAACAGATGGGAAAATAAACACGAAAATATCAAATGGAATTGAAGGTTCGAGTTTGTCCTTGTATTTGGTTGTCCGATTTAGCTCCGTGGAGGTTAGACACAAGGTCAGAGTTTGAAAAGCCAGCGCACTAAATTAGCACAAAAAATGCACGAGTATTGATTTACTCCTCTCCAGGAGTTAGGCACAAGGCCAGTTTTTTTGTTATCTTACTCCCACAAGTAAGACGTGACCCAAGGTCGGGTCGGGAAAGTGAGGTTTAAAAATGGCCTGGGCAGCCCCGTCGGCATTCCCCGGTAGGGACGCCTCAGGCAGTAAGCAATAAACTTACTCCTCCCCAAAGAGGGGAGGCGAAGCCTGGGAGGGTAGACCTCGTAGAACTGCACTGGACAGACCCATAGACCGGCGTAAATCAAGCCCCAAAGGCCAAGACAATACCAGTCTATGGGGTGCAGTATCCATCGGAACAGATACTACACTTTGATCTTAGCCAAAAGGCCAAATGCACGAGTAGCCCCATCGATATTCCTCAGTAGCTGCTCTCTCAGGTGATTAGCAAGTAACTGATCCCTTCTCAGAGAGAATGTAAAGCCTAGGAGGGTGGACCTCCTAGGACTACCCAGAACCCTAACCTCTCAGACAGACAGAGAACAAAGCGACACCAGCATGACCCAGAGTTCGCCGGAACGATTGTCGAGGACGAATCCTCTATTTACCAACCCTGTTGATCCTTGTATTTGGTTATGCCTTGTTTTAATTGTTACGTGTGAAGATGTGTGTGCGCAAGCGCGTGCGTACGTGTGTGCGTGTGCGTGTGCGTGTGCGTGTGCGTGTGTAAGGGAATGGATACGAAGGGGGCGAGCGTTAATAATCTACTCCATCTCCCTAGAATGTTTTTAAAGA
>OY744554.1:22641514-22644014 GCA_963556195.1 Sepiola atlantica | reverse complement strand
ATATATATACATAAACATATATATATATATATACATAAACATATATATATATATACATAAACATATATATATACATAAACATATATATATATATATACATAAACATATATATATATATATACATAAACATATATATATATATACATAAACATATATATATATATACATAAACATATATATATATATATACATAAACATATATATATATATACATAAACATATATATATATACATAAACATATATATATATATACATAAACATATATATATATATACATAAACATATATATATATATATATATACATAAACATATATATATATATATATATACATAAACATATATATATATATATATACATAAACATATATATATATATATATACATAAACATATATATATATATATATACATAAACATATATATATATATATATATACATAAACTATATATATATATATACATAAACATATATATATATATATACATAAACATATATATATATATATACATAAACATATATATATATATATACATAAACATATATATATATATATACATAAACATATATATATATATATATACATAAACATATATATATATATACATAAACATATATATATATATATATATACATAAACATATATATATATATATATATACATAAACATATATATATATATATACATAAACATATATATATATATATACATAAACATATATATATATATATACATAAACATATATATATACATAAACTTATATATATATACATAAACATATATATATGCATAAACATATATATATATATATACATTAACATATATATATATATATATATATATATATATACATAAACATATATATATACATAAACATATATATATACATAAACATATATATATACATAAACATATATATATATATACATAAACATATATATATATATTAATAATATATACATATATAAATATATAAATATATACATATCTAAATATATACATATCTAAATATATACATACGTATATATATACATATATTGGGGAGGAATTTTCTTTAATATGGGGTTCAAGCTTTTCATTATTTAGATTAATTGGAACATCTAAGAAGTACACTACTTTGATATTTTATTTTATTTCAACCTTAAAACTTAATCTTTTTATTTCACATTTTATTTTTTTTTATTTTTTGATGATAATAATACGTAGTAGTGTTTTCATTAGTATTTTTATTGTTATAATTTTTCATAATTACTAGTGCGGAAAAAAAGATCATTACATCACATTGGTTAAATTATTTTTGTTATTTGATTTATTAAAATTATTATATTATTATAATTATTTAAATTCTAACATCCCCTGACTCCTAGCCGCTTTTGACCTAACAATTAATAAAATTAATAGAACGAACAAAATAATAAAATGAGTAAATTAATAACGCAAATTAATTATAGAAATTTAAAAAAATAAAACAGGAACAATTTTACAAACCCAGACGTTAACGTTAACTTGACACAGTTTTGAAATATGTCTGCCTGTAGACATAGATCCCAACTTGACATTTTGACACGTCTAGACTTTAGCTAAAATTGTTTCTCTTTTCCACCTTTCCCTTTCATTTTTCCTATCCTCAACAAGTATAGTTTGGTTTCATTTAAACTTTCTCAAATGACTTTCGACATTTTTAATTTTCTCGATTTCTTTTCTCTCCCATTTAATTATTCCCAGATACCATCTGCGGTAAGGATCAACCCCTAATTCTGAGAGAGAGAGAGAGAGAGAGAGAGAGAGAGAAAGAGAGAGAGACATTAAAATGATACTTCAAAGATATAAATAATACCTAATATCTTTAATTAGTGAATTATCAAGATAAAGACAAAGCTCAATATATTAGATAGAGCATTAATAATTATGGATTGAATGAAAGAATGAAATGAAAAATTAATCAAACTTCATTACATATCAAAGTTCAAGCAAACAGTACTGTAAAGTTATTAGTGCATGGATTTTCAAAGAAAATCTTTTCGTTAGACTATCACCGCAATGATCGCGAGTAAAAAATTTGCTTTGAAAATATATAAAAATATATAAAAATATATAAAACAAAGAATAACGGCAAAAAAACAGTTTTATGTTCACATACTCCATCAAGGTATGGACTAATTTGATGTTAATTTTTTACAATGTATCCAAGTCAAAAAGTTTTTAAAGAAGTTTTTAAAAACTTTTTAAACAACACTCGAGGTACTGAACATTAATTAAAAATCAAAAATGTAAACGGATGACAGTTAAGAAAAGTCCAGCGTGAAATCATTGTGTAATTAAAATTCAAATGATAAAACAGATCATAGTAAATGCAGAAAAACTCACTCAATGTTCGATATTAAAATGACAAATTGAGGGTTCCAAAAAAGTGATACTTATATTATCGGAATATCTTCCTGCTCTGTTGTGTATCGGGAAAATAGATAAGCGATCTTGGCTGATTAACAAATGAAAATTA
>OY744554.1:22591329-22631329 GCA_963556195.1 Sepiola atlantica | reverse complement strand
ACTAATTTGCATATTGCTTTGCAAAAGGACATCGCATTCATTAACTATCCGTTTTTTTTCCTTATTCGATGATCGTTTTCATTTAACTGTTATCCACATTGTTTCTATTTAAGAATATTTTCTTTATCATGAATAAATCTTCGAAATTGCCTGATCTATTTCCTTCTTCCTTTGTTCCAACTCGTTTAACATGTTGGTCTAGTGGTCTTCAGTAATTCGTTGTTTTTATACCTTGTTATAATACAGCTTCTCATTCTCATAGCTTCTTCTCAAGAACTACAGGCTTGTCGAACTTTCTTTCTTATGACTGTTTTCCTCCTTTTCACGACTAAAGTCAATAGGCATCTCCTGTCTTTGCGATAATCATTCTTCGTTCTTTCAGCTCCTTACATCAAGTGGCTTCATTTCCATAAAAATACTGTGTTTAAGTCTAAAGAAACGTTTTGCATGAAGGGATTTTCACAGAAACCATATAACCCTAACCCTAAAACTTGCCAGTCTTTTGCGCTGAAACCGCACATAATACTAATTTTATCGAATCGGCTCAAATTATTTTTGACGGGTATTCCGTGTATGTCACATCTGATTCTTATATAGACCGAGAATTGCATCAGAAGTCAGGTACTTTCTGGAGCGGTAGAATGATCCAAACATTTTCCAAGCATTTTTCTTTGTTTAATAAATACTTGAAAAATGAGTTTAAATTCAAATGAAAAATGGTTATGTAAGGAATCCATTTGCTTTGATAACCTCGTCGGACAATGTATCTCACTTTTATATAGGGTAGAGGATTATATCATGAACGAGATGGATAGATTGGAAGGTCAATGATGCAGAATATGATAAGAGGATTGAAAATGACGAATGCAATGACCAACATTTGATTATTTATGAAGACGGTTTATGACAAGTATTTGTTGACATTGGATTTGCAGAAGACTATGTTGTAGTTTGTAAGGAAGCAGTCCTGTGGTATTGTGTTTCACAGATAAGAAGTTGTGTGTTGGTTATTTAATGATGTATTGTAAAATAGTACATCATGAAATACCAACCCCACCCAACAAGTGAAATGGTCGAATGTGTTTTCTGGGGCTAATGTGTAGGTTGAAGGAGCGAGTATGATGTTTTAAAACCCGAAACTCTGGAAGACGTTAGTGCCTTACCGTTGATTTTCCTTGGTATAATATCTATTTCTCGAAGGGTTGCTTGGCTCCTTGTCCCAATAGAAGGTTTTCAGCGCGATGAAAAGTGTTTAGTGAGGCAAGGACTGCGCAATTACTAACTGCACTTTTCCTGATTCACCATTTCTTCAATTCTGTGGCAAGGATAAGTTTTATTTTGGAGGGTTTTTTTTTATCTTACACTAGTTGCTTTCAGGGTCCAGTACACCCTACTATTTCTTTCATAACTAGGAGAACGAGTGGAGATGTATTCATTTCCCAACGATATTTCACTTCCTCTTCAAAATTAACGACACACCTGTTATTTACAAATGGTCACCCAATCTATGTGCTGACCACGCGCAACGTCACTTAACTTTAGTGAACTTACAAGAAGCGGTGTTTTAACGGGAGCATTTCTCGAATCCTCCCGGATGTTCACACTTTGCCTTTCAAATTAGCGAAACGTAATTCAATTTAAGCTTTCCATGCATTATTAGCAGCTTGTAATTAAAATTACAAACTCTGGGAAATTCGCCGGATTATTCTCCGGAGAATTTTCCTAACAATTTTCGACAAGTTTGACAAATTAAACAAGTTATAAATAAAGATGAGCTTAAATTACCCCTCTCTGTCTGATTCCTTCTCCCCCTCTTTTTCATATATATATATATATATATATATATACTATTTATAAACAAATATCAAAGTATATTTACTTACAGACGACTTCATTTTGAGCTAATTGCTCTCTTCAGTGTAGGAAGTAATAATTTCAGACGATCATGAGGAGCGAACTCTGTTCACAGAGCCACCTTTGGATCTGCGCGTTTTCATCTTACCCTCACAGCCATTTCAAATTCCACGTGGTACGGAGAATTTAAGGTATATTTATGCCATTACAGCGTAAACATAAAGACATACTAGAGAACTCGACGACCTTACTCGGATTCTTGCTTTTTAGCTAAGTGAATGTCTATTTTTAAATATGTCTTAACAGTGCTCAACTTTAATTTTACTTAAAGATGCTTAATAATATATTTTTAAACAAGCTAATTGCTCTCTTCAGTGTGGGAAGTTATAAAGAGATATAATATATTATGTATAGATTTTCTGTATTCACTTCAACAGTGCTCAATATGTGGGTAGAGCTAGGTAGTAAGATATAGAAATAGATTTATGGCAATTAATTGACATAAATATGTTTCTATACCTTACTACAATATATATTATATAAACATTTACGTAATGCAAAAACGTTTCAACAACCTTGTGCTTCGTCAGGGTCGTAAGATAATAATGAAAATCAGATTTTACAATGATTATAAAAGAAACCGAACTCGAAAGCTGAAATAATCAAACAATTAGCCGACAGTGAATAGAATTGATCAAAACCAGCAGCAGACGAGGCCGTCAACTTTACGCTGTATAAATCTAGATGGGAGGGAGAGCGTTAAGCGTGTCAAACCTACCAAATCTTCTAATCCTACTCTTTTTTATTTTCTCCAGTTTATTTAAATTTCTTACGACTCGATCGACTTAAAACATTGCCAATACATACATACACACATATATATATATATATATATATATATATATATATATATATATATATATATATATATATATATATAAGTATGAAAAATATTTGTTGTTGTTTATTATCTACGGACGTATACGTTTCGTCTCTTTTCAATCAAAACTCTTCAGCGTAGAAGTATGACTATTCACTACCGGTCACTCGGTTCGAAACCCTGGATTATAAGTATTTTTCAACTTCAATCCAACGTCTTAAACCTCGCGGCCAATATTTGATAAACTGTGGTAGTTTAAATACATTTATAAGCGGCGATGGCGACACAGGCATTCTACTTTATATATATATATATATATATATATATATATATATATATATATATATATATATATATATATATATATATATATATATATATATATATATATATATATATATATATATATATATATATATATATATATATATATATATATAAGTACTGTGTGGTAGGGCCGGAAAAACCCAGCAGAGTTCTCGATTAATTAGGAAATCCGAGATTTCGAAGGATTAAGAGCGTAAATATTTATTTATAAAATACAGAAATTCAACGCAATATCAGTACCGTCGGTTTCAAAGCGGGATGTTAATTCCTATGCCAACAGTATTTTTTTCTCAGCCACGCGGGGTTTTTTATTTTTATTTTTATTTTTATTTTTATTTTTATTTTTATTTTTATTTTTTAAATTCGCCGGGCTACTATTATTATTATGACTATTATTAGTAGTAGTAGTATTCCCTTCTTTGCCACTCTGACACTTTATGCTACGATATGGGGTCGAAAAGTTAGACTGCCGTACAGAGTTTTAAAGTCAACGGCTATCAATGTTTACAACTTCCTTCTCCCCCCCTCTCTCTTCTGCGTCTTACCCGACACCTGCATCCCTACTTCCTTCTTCTTCTTTCCGCTATACTTCCTGGCCCCCAAACACCGACCTCTGCCCCACAGAATTTCTTACACTTTTTTTATATATTGCAAAAAACCCCTTTTCTTCTGCTTTATTTTAATTAATAATCATTTTATATATATTAAAATTTCAAATATTAGAATCTAGATTTAACTCCTTACCCACACATATGTACCCCCCCCCCCCATTTCACACAAATCACGTCCTACGTGATCTTAGGCGTGACCGAATAAGTTCCACCATTTCTAAAAATGTTTTTCAGCTGACGATAATCGGGATTAACCACCCGCTTTGAAACCGACGGTACTGATGTCGCATTGAATTTCTGTATTTTATAAATAAATATATATATATATATATTCCACCGATTTTTATTTTTAAATTTCAATTACTGGAACAACACGCGAAACACTTATGTTTTGCGTTCTTCAATTTGTTCTTGCGGATCTTTTTTTTCTCGTCATCACTCGTTCATTTGTGACACACCAAAACGTCTCCAACGATTTTCATTTTGAAATTTCGATCGCTGAAACATCAAAACTGTTCATATTTTACATTTTTCTCTAGCCATTAACTTCGAGACCGTTAAATAGATCATAACATCTAGTGGTCTCATACAAAATGGCATGAAGTAATTTCTTCTTATTATTTACATGTAGTCTTTTTCTTACATCTTTTTTCTCTTAAGCACACCTTAATGTTTACTGTTGAAATATGTTATAATTTTTTATAGTTTAATCTGCCTTTCAAACTTTTATCCGCTATTCCAAACGCCATTCGCTTCATAGTTCTACTCGCACATGAAAATTATTTTTTTAATAAGCAGGGAGGGGGGCGTATAAATACCTGGTATAGTAGCCAGGCGCGATGCTAGCTCACTTTGTGAGATGGGCCCATAGATGTCGTTAGATCACTCATCTAGGAGACGGAAACTGAAATAAAACCTGCGCTCTACATCGTCTTTACGTCATCTTGCCTCGGCTTGTTACCAAAACCAGACTTTTTAGAAGGATAAAGTGCATGTCGTACAAGCGCACAGCACGGCCATCTACATGTAAAGATATCCCTACATGAGATCCAATAGTAGGAGCCAACTAAACAAGCATCAAACAGTGTATGTAGCTATGTACAAACAGAAACCAGTAGTGTTGTATGCCATATCTGAAGCAATACTTGTAAAAATGAGTCGGGCCTGCTGAGTCTTCCGCGTGCCTACAAGCGGGTATTGTAATCTTGTAGGGATGGCCTTCTTCTGTAAAGAAGTGATAATTACCATATATATATATATATATATATATATATATATATATATAAAACTATAAAGGTATACTCAAAAAAGAATAAATGGGAAATACCAGCAGAGTGCTCAATTAAATTAAATTAAGAGCGTAATATTTTTTTATTTATAAATACAGATTTTAATCAGGCATATGGACCGGCGGATCCAACTTTTTTCCTGTCAGAAACCGCCGGTCCATATGTCTGATTAAAATCTGTATTTATAAATAAAAATATGTATATATATATATAATATGTGTGTGCGCGTGTGCGTTTTAACATTAGAAATTTGAAAGGGAGAGAAGAGAGGGTCTATTATGACATTACAATCTATTCTAAAATCTTTTGACGTCTATATTCACAAAGTAAAATATGTTAAAAATACATTGTGATGTCATAATATACCTCACTGACTCCCCCTTTTCTCCAATCTCTCTCTCTCTCTCTCTCTCTCTCTCTCTCTCTCCGTGTATATATTTTTGTTGGTTGTATAGTTCTAATCATATACAGATATAAATATAACTAATACTGACCCAACGATTCATTCATGGTCGAGAGATATAAAGAGGTTAGACAGGGGAAGAGAGAGGGGGGATATAAGGTATATCATGACATCACTATGTATTCTGAATTTGTAAAATCCTTTGAATTTGTAATGTAATGATGTAAATGATTAAAGAGATGAAGAGAGCGGGAGAAGGGGGAGAGATACGGGGTGACTCCCCCCCCCCTTAAAGCTCCTAAACTACGACTTTACCATCAGATGCAATTTTAGGGTTGTATCCAGATCTAAATAGATATAACAGATGCTAACCCCCACAAGTCACGGGTCGTCTATTATAATATTAAATGTAAGATATAAAGAATACTAGACCAAGTGTCACCCATTAGGTCACTTACTTAGCTCATATTAGTGTTTGAATAAAGGAAATAGGCAACCGGCAATAGAGCAGCTTCCATTCCGAGAGAGGAGATAATTCCTGGGAAGATATCCTTCTTGGACCGAACCAAACAATGAGAAAAAGCCCCTAGCGAACCAGGCCCTAGAATTAGGCGATCGACAATAAGCCACCTCCTCACCCCGAAGGCGAGTAAATACCAGACAGCATGGTGTGCGAAGATCAAATCGAACCCTACCTCATTCCGACAAAGTAGGATCTGCCACGAGAAAAGACAGTCCCTAGGTTGGCAGAATGATGCTAAAAATTCTCCCGGTCTGTATGAGTGGGTTTGCAAAGCCAGTTAAGTTTTTTTTTAAAGACAAAATAAAAAAAATCTCTCTGTTCGCTATATCTCCTCCCTTCCCCCCCCCACCCCTCTCTCTCTCTCTCTCTCTCTCTTCTAGTTATAGGATAAATACAACCAATACTCGTGGCGATATTCCCTATTCCAATCAGTCCGTTCTTTCTTTTTTTATTACGTTCGAGTATTAATAAATTGAGAGAGAATGAGAGAAAAAGACAAGAGAGAGAGAGAGAGAGAGAAAAAGACAAGAGAGAGAGAGAGACGGAAGAGAGAGTGGTTGACGTATATAATAAGAGCTGGAGGCAAACAATCGACAGTGAAAGCGGGTGAAAGTGATAGACAATTACGAGGAGTTAATTGTAAATTACGGCTAATTAGAACATTTTTCACACATAACTCAATCCCAAAACCGAGGCATCTTTTAGCATTAAAAATCATACGGAAGATTTAGTATAATAATAGATAAGAGACTAACAACCCCTCACATTTCGACATGTGGTCTTATTGTACACAAGCCACGGCATCAATAGCACTTTTCAGCTTTCGGATTACGAGCAAAATCTGCCCTCGGTTAGTGGAGGATTAATCCTTTTACCTGATGTCAGTTTGATTTTTTTTTCTTATTAGGAGTTCCTCATTTGGGGAAATTGGGTATTTCCGTCGGGCTGCAAGTTAATACGAACATCGGAACTGGAATATGCTATTAAAGAATGTCTATAAAGAATATACAAGACCCTGATAAGATCTGATATAGAATATAGGTGTTTGGAGCACATGGGGTGGGAGCTGGTGCTCGTGTGATTGCTAGAGTAAAGAGTGGATGGAGTAAGTTTCGGCAACTTCTGCCAGCAACAGAGTTTTACCGCCGGCGACAAGGTGGGGTCTATTAGGCATGTGTACGAAGTGTGATTATGTATGGAAGTGACACCTCACGAATAAGGATTGCGGATATGCGTTGCATGGAGAGAAATGATACGATTGCTATGTAGTGTAAGTTTTAAAGATAGGCTTAGATTCGATTACCTAAGAGGAATATTAAACCTGGATATTATAGGGAGATGTGTGCAGAACAGGAGACTTAGTCACATTGAAAGAATAAAGAGTTAGGTCCCTTACACTGTTTGAATCAATCTTAGAAAGAAAAATCATGTCGCAGCTTTTTGGTCATTATTTAATTTTATATCCATTGTAACAATCTTCCAAGCCGGAATAAGTATTTATTTTCAAAGAAACCTACATTATTTTTTAATAATGTAGGTTTCTTTGAAAATAAATACTTATTCCGACATAGTAGAAGGAAGGAGAAGACCAGTTGGTTAGTCGTAATCAAATATCGATATGTCAGATATATTGCTATTTGGGTCTGACTTTGAAAGCCTGACAGACTTAATTTGATATATTAGAAAACTAGTCTGAAAATTACAATATTCCCGTCCCCATTTTTTCTGTCATCGACTGAACGCGTGTTTTATTCAGATAGGAACATCGTGCTTTAAATTTCCTTATTTCGCAAGAAATTTATAAGGTTTTTGTGATTTAAAAAAAATTGATATTAGTTGATAATATGCGTCATGCTTTGTTGGGGTAGCAGGGTCAGTTGGCAGAGGAAGGCCAAGGAAAACATGGACGGTCGTGATAAAGATGGACTTGAGCGAATAGGGGATAAATAAAAATCTAAGCAGAGATAGATTAGTTCTGAAGTCAATTTCTAAAAGTCACCCAACACCTGCCAGCGTGTAAAACAGATGTTAAACCGAATATAATGATTCAAGAATGGATAGGAGTGCTTGGTTAGTAGATGTAGAAGAGTTGATGTAGAAGAGTTGATGTAGCAGGGTTAGTTGGCAGAGGAAGTCCAAGGAAAACATAGGAATAAGTGATAAGGATGGATTTGAGAGAAAAGTGGGATATATAAAGACCTGAGCAGGGATAGATTAGTCAATCTCTAAAAGATGTCCAACATATGCCACTATGTAAAATAGACATAAAACAGATTATCATTATTATTATTATCATTATTATTATTATCATTATTATTATTATCATTATGCTGCTGCTTTATCACAGTTTGCAACAAAAAAAAAATAGAAAAGAAAAATGACACCCTGCCGCTAATATTTCTAACAGAACAATGTTGGCATGATAAACTGTCCAATGATATTTAAATAAAACTGAAACCCTATGAAAATGTTAGCCGTTTAGAAACCCCAACTAAACTCGAATCAAAGATTAATTCTTTCTCACACTTAAGACTTATCATAACATAAATAGACTCATGTAAGACAGAGTCGTATTATCCTATAGGCAAATAAGGTTTTACCATGAAACATTTTTTGTTAGTGTTAAATGGCAATTCTAAAATTCATTGATAGCAATCTTCTTTGATACGAGAGCTGCCAAGGGTGCGTTAAAATATAAAAAAAAACGATTCTTATACAAAATTTAAACCAAACAAAACCGACTTTTGCCGAAATAAATTTTCGGAACTAGCCGGAATCCAGCGAAGCATTTTATCGAATCGGAAGCCACGAAAAAAAATTCTTTAAAGACAACAAATAAAGACTGTGTCAAACGTAAAATGATCAAACCGAAAATTGTTGACTGTTATTTTTAACCCTAACCCTAACCAACCCCTAAACTATGTATATTAATTGTTAGTCGACGACCGAGGTCCTTAAAAAAACGAATATCTTTTTTAAATGGCAAAAAAAAAATTCCCGAAGAAAGAAAAAAGTTGTTTGATTGATTGCCTTCGTTCGAAATAAATAAATCCTTCTTCATAAAGAAAATACATTCAGTAGGCTTTTTTTTTCTTCTTGTTTTTAATTTGAACGACGGCTCGGTTTAACTCGTTTTTTTCCGGCTGTAAATCTTATTCAGCAAAAGTTGGTTTTGTTTTGTTCAAATTCTGTAGAAGCACCAAGGAGAAATTATGGTTCAATTGATGTAAAATGTTGACGCACAACACAACAGCTATCCACTCGTGTAACTTCTGTCGTACCTGCTTTCAACCAAAATATGTATGACTCTCACTTGTGATGTCATAATAGACTCCCTCTTTCGCAATCTCTATATTTACCTACCTGTTCCCTTGTTTCCATCTCTCTCGATTTCTTCCCCTCTCTCTTAATTTTTTTACGTTATTCGCAATTTCCCGTTTCCCTTTTTTATTTACGCTAAGTTTAAGCGTGGGAACCTACCAGAAATAAAGTTCCAGAAAATATTTTATTTTCGTTATTGTTAAATGGCAAACGTCCTCGGAAATTCAAGATACGAATAATGCTAAGGATGGAAAATCGCGCACGCGAAAATTAAAAATAATCAAATTTAAATAATTATAAGTAGTTTTATTAGGAATATTTGGGTTTTATTTGAAATCTATTAACGAAATTTATTGATAAAAGAAACAAAAGTGAATTATTTACATTAGTAAATAGGAAAAGAAGTAATTTCATTTTTTTAAGTGACACCAAAATGTTGACGTAATTTCATTGTTAAAAATACTTTTAAAATCTTTTTTAAATTGAATAATTAATAAACTTAAGGATCAATGAAATGGGCTTGTAAAAATAATACTTACATTTTGAGTACATACCAGTCAAAAATCCATTTGATGACGACTGGAAAAAATCGGTTGCATAAAACCCGCCATTTTATTTGAAATAGCAGTAAAAACAATATATTTTGAAAAAGTATGGATGCTCATAAAGTCTAAAATATTCTTCCCAGATGCGTTGAGCTACAAATTAGTTTTTTATGAGAACTCCTCCAAAACTTTTCGGAAATTAATTAATTAATTTTGCAGGTTGCTGACGTACGTTTCAGGCTTGATTTGTTTTAATGGCTTGTGTTTTCTTTCGTGACACATTTAGTCATTGTGAAACTTTTAACAAACTGTCGCAAAGAGCGTAATTTCTGGCTTGAATTAAGGCACGTTAAATTTGAACTGAACACCCCCCCCCCCAAAAAAAAAAGAAAAGAATCCGGGTCTTTCAACAGACGGATCGAGTACTTCCGTGAACGAGTTACCAAAACAGATTCATTTACTTTTTCGCTACCACCATGACGTATGTGTTTAGGGTACACTAATACCCCCATTACCGTGTTGAGAATGAGTAGTGCTTATTCATATCCCCACCCGGAATAAATATGTTATTGAAAAATAAAATAACACGAAAACTTTAAGAAATACTTACTTATGATGGAAAAAAATTAGTATTGACCAAAATTTACGGAAAACAATCCAGTCATTTTTTAATTATTTAAGAAATTCAAGTTTCAATCGTAGTCAGTTCAGTGGAAACGATGTCATTTTCGTGTTTTTTCACTTGAGGTAAATTGAACTCAAAGCGTATTTTTCTTTGTTTATTTATTTATTAAATTATTTTTTAAACAAGCAAATAAATGAATTTACAAAGAAAATAAGGAATAAGATAAAAACAGATGATTTAAGCAAATAAATGAAAGAGATTAATACTTTTCTGAAAATGGTTCAATTCACTTTTATCTTTAGAGGTACCTTTTTTACCCTAACCCTAATCTAACCCTAACCTTTCAGTTTTATCTTCATCTCTCTGCCACATGTACACGTCTCTAAGGCAGCAATTCCTCCGCTTGTAAGAAGTCAATCAATCTGGCCAAATCTCTCGTTAGAAACAACAATTCCTTATTGAGATCAATTTTCAGAGCAATGATTACTTCCCCTGAAAAACATCCGTTGAAATAGACAAAAATGGCGTCGTCTCCACTGAACATGACGCGTACGATTGAAACTTGAATTTCGGAAATAATTAAAACAAAACTACTTGATTGTTTTCTGTAAATTTGGGTCAACACCAATTTTTTCAATCGCAAGTAAGTATTTTCTAAAGTTTTCGTTATTTTATTTTTAATAGTACATTTAACTGGGGTGGCGATCTGAACAAGCATCGAACGAGTTCCTAAATAAATTTTATTAACAATAAATCGCATTTGAAATTAAGTCGAATTGAAGATTTTAGTGAAAATGTATTTGCCCTGAAAAGGGCTGTTTTGTGAATATTTAGCGGGAGAGAGTCCGTTTCTTCCTCTTGGATTAGTCATCCTCGTCACACCGAAAACACGTGTGTTAACGCTTCACTTCTATATCTCTAAAGTTAGGCATGTGTGTATGTGTATGTACAGGATTCACATCTAAACTAATTAACCGATCATTATGAATTTTAGAAAACAGATGCTTGACGTAAGGTTCGAAATATGTGCTATATTTAGTTTCATTTAGTTTCATGCAAATGGGATAAAATAAAGGTGGAAGCCCTTCGTGAAAATATCAGATGCCTCCGATTTTTGTAAAATTTTAACAATAGGCATTAGATATTAATCAATAAATATTCTTCATATTTCAGTTTGTTTGGAGTATTTTGAAGGGGTTTTAGGAGACAACCTCCAATTTGAACATTAAAATATTTCAGATTTGCATTGAATGTGATCCATAGTCAAATCCAGGGAATCTAATTAAAATTTCTTCTTAAGACACCTTTCAATTTATGATATTTTTGAGAATCAAAATCATGTAATGGATTTTGATCATATATTTCATCGACTTATATAAGTTTAAAAAATATTATCGACTTATATAGATTCAAAAACATTTATCAAATTATATAAATTTTAAAAATCTAATCGACTTATATATTTTTTTAAAAATCTCATCGACTTATATAAATTTTAAAATATATCATCGACTTATCTAAATTTAAAAGATAGTATTGCCTTATATAAATATAACATATTATTGACTTATATAGATTTAAAAAAATATTATTGACTTATATAAATTTAAAAAAATATTATTGACTTATATAAATTTAATAAAATATTATTACTTTATATGAATTAAAAAATATTATCGAAAAATATTATTGACTTTAAAATATTGTTGACTTGTATAAATTAAAACAAATCTAATCGACTTATATAAGTTTTTAAAATATTATCGACTTATATAAATTAAAAAATATTATCGACTTATATAAACTTACAAAATATTATCGACTTATATAAATTAAAAAAAACTCACCCAATATTTTCTCATTAATATCCCGCGATATCTCTTTGAAATGTATATCGTGAGATTTCTATCTAAGTAAAACTTGTGTAGAGAAAATGGGGATTAGAATATTGTAATGTTTCAGAATTGCTTTCTAAGATATAAAATTAAGTCGGTCGGACTATCAAAGTGAGACCAAAATAGCAATGTATCCGGCGTATTGATATTTGGTTACGATTATCTAATTTGCTTCATCTTTTTGTTGTATTTTCACTTATCAATGCGTGTCGAAACCATCATACACCCGTCGTGAACCCAGGTTCTCTTCATCAGCTGACAACCCTATTCGGTCGCCGATGTTTATAAAAAAAAGGTGTGTTACAAAGAGAATAACAGTCACAGAAAACATCAGAGAATTGGGTTACTTTCGTAGGTGTGAGAGGAAGACAGACAGGTAAATAGACGGATAGCTCGTCTCGCTACAAATAGTTATATTGTGCGCGCTTGCCATCTATTGAGGACGGCACCTCGGGCACTTCTTTCCGGCTGGAAGTCTCGCCAGCGATGAGCCAGAAAATATCTGTCTGACAGTCACGTGGTTTCTATAACTTCCGTACTGTGGTCACATTTGGCCTTTAAGGTGTTACTACTCAAAGTTTTCTATTCAATAAATGGCCTTCTTTATGTGACATTCCTTCTCCCATACAAGCTAATAATGGATCCAATTAGTCAAAATATATATCCAACAGTATTTTTCTAAAGCTGGTTTATTTTACATACTATGATGTTTGTTATTTTTTCAGGCTGTGCCGTATTATGGTAAAAACATAGGTTAAGTACTGAACTAGCCTAAAAATACATCGGATAATACACTTTCCCAATCGAAAACAAATTCGACCAATTTTACGTAGACACATACAGACGTGTTTGATTTTAATTTGTGCTTTGTTTTAGTCACGGGAACAACATAAAAGACAGCCGGCAGTATACTTTCCTTCTATTCCCCAGTTGAGAACAGATTATATATTTGTTTTTAAAAATGGAAATGAGTTTAATGGTATTAGTTTTGTGAAGACAAACAAGACTGAATAAATTGGGTTTTATCTTTCATACATTAAATTTAGTTTGTGGGCAAAGTCTTGTTAAATTTCATAAAGATATGATGCATTTTAAGTTTTAATACAGTTATTATTTAGGCAGCGATTTTTCCCCATAGAAACGACCTTTGGTTTTCTGAAGATCAGCATTGATGAAATATCCTGAATTGACATATACATTATGGTTGGTCATCTGTGCGCGAAACGGTCCGTCAAAATGTACTGATGTTCCTTTTTTTGGGGGGGGGGGATTTAGAAAAAGTGAAAAAATAAATACAAACTTGGTCATTGAAATTTAGCGTATATATCTATATCTATCTATCTATATATATATATATATATATATATATATATATATATATATATATGTGTGTGTGTGTGTGTGTGTGTTTGCATTTAACCGGTCGTTGGAGAGTAAGAGAGATAAAGAAAGAGAAACTAATTAAAAATGTCTTTTAAAATAAAAATTTAACTGGCTTTGCAAACTCACTTTTACTCGATTCAAACAATTTAACCCGAGCTAAATGGCTGACCCAACGAGTAACGCTTTTTGTAGGATATATATATATATATATATATATATATATATATATATATATATATAGATAGATAGATAGATAGATAGATAGATAGATAGATAGATGCGAGATCGTTGTAACAACATTCTTATTTCCCAAAATCATGGCGTCCTTTATTGACTAATGTATAAAAAAAAATTTTAATGCAGCCAAAAATCTTCTCATCAAGTTCTCGCGATATCTCGTTGCATACGAGATGTGAGTAGGAAAAAACTGAAATGAAACGGAGAGATTTCTATCTGAGATTAAAGGCCACGTTCAACCGGTGCGGTTGGAAGAGGAGGGGATTAGGAAAATGGAGCGTGGAAGGTTGCAACATCTCGTGGTTGAGATGTTTATGTATTCGTTAAGGAAGGGGGGCTTGTTGGTTTTTATTTATGTTCCTGTTTGCCTTCTTGCCGGGTCTGTTATGACTGTCAGAACGAACAAGAAAACCATTATTCAAATGATGAACTCTTCAGCAAGACTTGCAGAAACCAAACGGTGAAAGATAAATCTCTTTTGAAAGAATACGAAGAGTAAACGGGTCATAAAGAGAACACTATCGTAGAGCTCTCTCTCTCTCTCCCTTTCTCTCTCTTATCTCTCTACCGTAGAGAGAGAGAGAGGGGGAGAGAGAGAGGGAGAGAGGTGTGTGTGTGTAGTATTAGATTGTTCTTGTTTTGTTTTTCATGTTTCCTTGTAGAAAAAGAAACATGAAAAACAAAACAAGAACAATCTAATTATACACACACACACTTCTTTTGCGTGATACACAAACTTTTAGTCTATAGACAAACACACACTATATATATATATATATATATATATATATATATATATATATATATATATATATATATGTGGGTGTGTGTGTGTGTGTATGTGTGTGTATCTGTGTCTGCCTCTCTCACTCACATATATGTATATATTGAATAGCTGAATATATATATATAACATATTTGTTATTGTTTATTATCTATGTACGTATACGTTTCGTCCCTTTTCAATCAGGACTCATCAGCACAGAGATATGACTATTCACTACCGGTCGTACGATTCGAAATCCTGGATTATATATATATATATATATATATATATATATATATATATATATATATATATGTATATATATATACGTGTATATATATACATACATATATATATGTATATATAATAATAATATGTATATATATATACATATATATATATATGTATATATAATAATATTATGTATATATATATACATATATATATATAATAATAATATGTATATATATATACATATATATATATATATGTATATATAATAATAATATGTATATATATATACATATATATATATAATAATAATATACATATATATATATATATATAATAATAATATGTATATATATATACATATATATATAATAATAATATGTATATATATATACATATATATATATATATAATAATAATATGTATATATATATACATATATATATATATATAATAATAATATGTATATATATACATATATATATATATACATATATATATATATGTATATATATACATATATATATATATATACATATATATATATATATATATATATATACATATATATATATATACATATATATATATATATATATATATATATATATATATATTCAGCTATAATTGATTTTGTTTGAAACTGATATGTACAGTTATTTGCCGTTATATGTAGATATACCGGTAGACTGCAGTTTTTTACGCCCCCATATGTCCACCCGTACGGTATATACCTGTAATTGCTGCTTATTATATCAGATGCACCCAAAGCGATGTTATATAACGTTTGCATGTATATGCGTATAGGGTATATTTAATGGTGTGTAGATACTAGGTATGCACGTGTGTATGTGTGTATTTTGATGAATGTGAATTTTTGTTAGTGGTGGGTGTGTGTGTGTGTGAATGACTTATACTCCATACCCATTTGTTTAGGTTTATTCACTTACATCATCTGTGTGTGTTTTACTGATACATGCCCACATTTAATGAGTTCATAAATGTTGCTTACCATTCTACATCATTAGCTTACCACATAGTCATAATTCTACCATTTTTAAACGTTTACTTTTATATGTATTAATTGATTTGTGTTTTATTAACATCTCCACTCACGTATTCAGTTATATGTATCTTTTAATAGCACATAATCAGATTGGTATATATTTTTAATTATACTCCATTTACTTTTTATATATTCCATCTATCTTACCTTATTTTTAACCTCATTATAATAGATATACATATATATATATATATATATTTATATATATATATATATATATATATATATATATATTTAAATATTTTCTTTGTAGTACAAAACTTTATAATGGCATGAAAAAGACAATATTTATTAATTATGATGAATTAAGAATTAAAAGATGAAAGGGCAGCTGACCGGTTTCGTACCTCCCTCAACAGAGCCAAATATCGAGGTATCGTATAAAAAATATAATAAAGATGCTATGAGAATTATAGCGAGGGAAAGGGGTAAAAGAAAAAGAAAATAAATAAAATTAAAAAAGTTCAATCAAATAGAAACAACATTAAGCCCGAGTAGATTTTCTCTTTGCTTGCCAAGAGAAGGTCTCAAGGACTTAATATAGATTGTTTCTAGGATCTTGAGATGATAGGGAGAGTGTGACTTACTAAGACTAGGTAATAAGTCGACACTGAAATTAAGGGTACAGGTGCGGTTATTTATGAAATGATAAGTATTATGTAAAACGTCCGTTGGTGAATAATTGGCATTGCGAATTTTTGGGGCACGTGTTGTTTGACCCAGATGTCTAATATTTGTTACGTCATCCCAACGTAGTGCATACTGCAACTACATTTAAATAAATAAATAATAGAATTATTATGATGTGGGAGAAGGACATCTTTTCGAATAGAAGTCAAGATCGGTCGGGAAGAAAAGACAACTCGTGTATTCGCAGCAAAATAACATTGTGTACAGAGAAATAAATTGTTGCAATAATAAGTTTTTTTCAATGCAATTTACTTTGGCAATTACATTGCAAATTCTACAGGCTTTATTTTACCTCTTCAGAAATGTAAATTAAAATTATTTTCTTTTTATATTCTCTTCCTTTGTTTACATTCATCGAATCTTTCCTTCTTTCTTTTCTCCCTAAACTTTCCCCATTCGTTTCTCCTTTCTTCGTAGCTCAACGGTTAACGGGTTCAACTCTTAACCAAAACGCTGGTGGTTCGAATGCACCCGAGGCCACTTACTTTTATTAATTATTTTTTAATAAAAACATCTGGTTTACGCCATATCTACTCATTTGGAGTCAAACGAAACACATACGTGACTTACTTAAAATAATTTAATTACAAAAGTTACTTTTCAGTTAAACAGTAACGTTTGAATTGCTGACGGCCACACGTGACTAAATAGATACAGTTTGAAATAAATTTGGGCAAAATAGGAGAAACATTCCAAAGGTTAACCTATTATTTCAGGCCTCTCCGCAAAAAAGTTTGAAAGGGTGAAACTATGATTTAACCTCCCGTTAAAATAACTTAAGGCGTGTTATGCAAAAACAACTCTCTCTACAGCGTAACTTTAGTATTCACACGTTGAAATGTCCATTATCTTCTTATATATAAAGTAAACATTTTCCTTTGTGTGTTATCGGTAGCTGTTCTACTATTTAAAGTGTAGTATCTGTTCCAATGGATACTGCACCATTCGGGGCTTGATTTACGCCTGTCTATGGGTCTGTCCTGTGCAGTTCTCGGAGGTCTTTGGGGAGGAGTAAGTTTATTGCTTACTGCCTGAGGCGCCCCTACCGGGGAATGCCGACAGCCAGAGTGCTCACCTCTCGGGCGCTGGCTTTTCAACCCCCACTTTCCCGACCCGACCTTGTGGGAGTAAGATAAAACTGGCCTTGTGCCTAACTCCTGGAGAGGAGTAAATAAATACTCTTTATATAAAATGTGGTAAGAATAAATTCTACACAAAGTTAGCGGATTCTTCAGACCACTTTACTCGATCAAACATAGAATTACTTTATATTTTTCTTAATCTTCAGAATATCCCAGCTGTCTTCATCAGTAGCGTCTCTTCGCACGTTAGATTTAAACCTTTCTTTCTTTAATACTTTATTCTTCATGTTGTACTGATTATTGTGTGACAGAGCATGGAATAAATTTCTCATCGATCTACTTTTGTATATATAGAAGTAGATATATGAGAAAACTGTGTGTTACATAAACAGATATGTTAACAGTTAAAACATTCAAGTAAGTATCAATAAGAGTTAAATTCTTCACAGAACTTAAAGACCGTGTTGAAATTTTGTTTCGATTTCATCTGAGTTCACTAGGGCAATTATCAGTTAGGTCCATAAAATAACTGAAATATGTTAGAACGTAAACAAATGGAATTTATTTTTTAATGATAGGTTTTCTTCATTTCATAAGACAAAAATAAAATCAAACAAAAATACATGTAAAAAATGTATTTTTAAATACATTTTTAAATACAGTCTAAATATGTAAATAATTATTTTATAATATTCGTAAGATTTAACACATATTAACATTAAGTGAAAACGAATTTGTTTCGATTTGTTGAAGTCATTTGCCGTTTTACAGCTGCGGGATCTTTACGTTTTAATAAAGACTTCGACGGCATTCATTTCTTGTTTTATTTTTAATGTAATGCTTAGCTAGTGCGGATGACTACAACAAATCGATTGTTTGTGTCGGATTTCAATTCACACACAAACAGCAGGTCTTTATTTTCTTTCAAATTAAAATTTCGAATGCGTTCATTTGTTGTTTTATTTATTTAAGCAATACTTTCCTCGCGGTGATTACATTGAAATCTGACTATTACTGTTGTTGTGTTATAGACACTATTCTCCACCCTAAGCCCGACCAACGCCGGAAGGCGTGCTAGTTTATATATATTTTTAAAGTGTCATCTTAAAAATCTTTCCAGGATGATTCTATCCATGTTGGAAAGAAATGCTTGTTTTGTTTGTTCCACCATTTTAGAATGGACGGTGAGCGTCGATTAGAATTTGAATCGGAGACGAGTCCCTTTTTCAGGCCGGCGAGCGTGATATTGATTCAATCTGCGTTAATACTTGATAAGGTCACTAATCATTGGTCAGTTCAAGTGTTGACTTGTCTTGTGATTGTGGCCAGTTGATTAAGTCTATTTGTCAAGTCAACACAGCCACAAGTTAACGGAAGGGACTCGAATAGACGAGTTTAAATTTCCAGTCCCAAAGGACTAAACACGGCATTCCTTCCTGTTCGGAGAGGGAGTTTCAAAAACTGCCCGCCACTCGAGGCATAAGAGGCAAACTAGCAACGGATGCTGTTTGTTGGTATTAGAAAGAGTTAGCAAACACGCCTTAATTCATGAATAAATACAAGTGTCCACGTTCTTTGTTCCATGAGCGGCTGATGTACTGATCTATTGATCAAGTCAACACGTCGTGCATAGTTCAAAACAAAAGGATTCCAATATTGTGTTTGCCTTTGAATTTGTTTAATACACTCAATATATGTTGGTATTTTGATCCGTACAGAATAAGATCAAGAGTTTGACACAGTTGCATAGACTTTTGGATGACAAATCAATAACTTGAGACGGGTTTACAAATAAAACTACACTAGATGCACCGATCAGACATTTCCCCCGCTATTCAATAATCTCATGGATCTAAATAGTAATGCATCTAACAAAGTGATATTTCATTCTGACTAGCCATTTCTTCCTTTTTTATCCTTGCAACATTGTCTTTATACTAAAAAGTGTAATTCGCTTTAATATATTTCCGAACATAATTATTCCAACAAGAAAGATTATTACAAGAGAGACAACTTTAAATAATGAAATTAAAGGTTTAAAATGTAAGGGTGATAATTCCTATTTTGGCTTTAAGGTAAAATATGAGTTATTGCCTTTACATTTTAAGCTTTCTTTTTTCTATCTCGTCATGACTTACACATTATTATTTTTTAATTTTAAAACGTAAACAAAAATAACATTAATGAAACCTGTGCAAAATATATAAAATCCTAATTAAAAACAATAATTTACGATTTCATAAATTTATATGAAAAACCAATATTATAGAGAGTGTGGGTGAAGTGTTGTTTAAAGGCCGACATCATATCCGACAGAATGTGTCGACATAGATTGAAAGAAAAAGAAATAAGCAAAGAACAAACTGTTTAGAAGAAGAACATGCGACTTCATACCTAAACGTAAGGATGACCTGGGCTTTACTTCTCCATATTATATAAATTAGTATCGAATATATGCTATGGAAACGTAGATAACTTAAAACCTTTTTCATGATGGTTACTGTTATCAAAGAGAATCAGAAGGAAAAAAACCCCTCCAAGACTCAATTTAGTCAGAATATCTTTTAAGGAGGGGGTAGTGTAGTATCGGTTCTATTCTCATCAGACTGTCCACGCAAGAATGACTTCCTCCTTTTTGGGTGAAGGGAAGTAGTGTTCGTTCATCATAATATTATCCTCTGTCAAGGGGTGGGGGTCAGTGTAGTATATGTTCGTTCGCCATAATACTAGCTATAGAAGAACAATAAGTCAAGTTTCTAATAAACATGTCTTTTTTAACTAGAAAATTATGAAAGTTATCGTTTTTTTAGCTAGCATATTCATCTTTGTTTTAACGATAATGACTATATTTTTCCATCTAATATTCATTTAGGCGTTTCACGTGGACAATGAAACTTGCCATGTTTTTAATGTTATCTAAATAAATAAATGCAAAAGTTTTTTCTACCTATTCTAACTATATTGACATTAAAACTGTTTATACTTATTTAATTCTCTGTAGTATATTTTCATTCGTCATGATACATTCCTCCAAGGCATTACTTCCTCTTCGGTGGGAAAGCCATACAGTATACCATTTCCTCAGGATTACCTCAGGTTTTGTGGGGGGGGGGTAGTATACTATCTATTCTGTTGTCATGATATCATTCTCCCAGGCATCCTTTTTTTTGGGGGGGGGGGTCATGTATGTAGTCTGTTCATCATGATATCATCCTCTCAGCCTCTCATTTACATATTTATTTATTTTTAAGTTTCTAATTAATTAATCTTTTCTAATCTGTTAATAATTAAATACATGCGTTTATTATTTTTTTAATAAATTTGTTGTTGTTGTTGTTGCTGCTGCTGTTCCTATTTACTTCCTCCCGCGAGAGCAGAGTTAGGCATAATGTCAATATTTAACGTGGGGACTCTGAATTGGAACAAAAAGTTCAATTGTCTCGGGCTAGAAGGATTTCTCCTTCACTGACAGAGAACATAAAAACTAAGTGCAGATTCAGTAGCCAAGCTGCCAAGGAGTTAACATGTCGGTAGTAGTGATGATGATGATGATGATGATGATGATGAATTAAAGATTTGTCATATAAAAGAAATAAACCTCCTCTACCCTTTCTAAATTACAAATAAAATATTTACTTTAATATTTTTTACGTATTTTTCTTTCTTCTAAATGAATAAATGCGAAAGTTTTTTCTATCTATTCTAACTATATTAACATAAAAACACGTTAGACTTATTTAATTCTAATAATATAAAAATACATTGAAATACCCTATATATAGGCATCTCAAACTCACTCAAAACAAATCTCGATTTTGCTCATTTGCATATTTATTTATTTTTAAGTTTTTAATAAATTAATATTCTGTAATATACCTTTATACTTTGTATTATCAAATTTTCTTCTACATACGCCATCGTTTTATTGATAGTACTATTATTATAATTATAAATATAAGATAAACACATTTTATTTTTAAAATGATAGCGTTTAAAAACTTATTTAGAATTTCATTTTCAAAGGAGATACTTTACTTCCGGCTTTAGTAAAGTGTCAAATATCGCTGAGATATTTCTTTTATAGTACAGGTGAAAAGTACAAAGTACCCATTTTGAATTACTCAGCAATTTAAAATCGTTTTCCTTGACCAATCGACGTTTCACCCTTATGTTTATTCATTTCTTATATAACCAGTTTTAATCGAGAATTCATTTTAATTTTTATGCTGAAACAAAATAAATTTTATCGACGTTGAATATCTTAAAGACCATATCAATAAACCTGTTTGTTTTTATTTCCTAAAAAACAAAATTTGATGATGTTCATGCACAGTATATTTCCCCCACATTGGAATATATCAAATAACACTACGACAATCATCCTTTATTAAATTTCCTCTAAATTACCAAAATGTCAAATGAAAAATACTTCTTTGGTTTCTGTAAAGAAGACTACAGTGTTAGTAATTGCCGCCCGGAAGGGCGGTAATTTTTGTTAGTATATATATATATATATATATATATATATATATATATATATATAAGTATATGATTATTAAATAATAAATATCTAATTATTATGAACATACGTATACGTTTCATCCTAACGGAATCTTCAGTATAGAGATAACTGTTTAAACCTGTTGCATGATTCAGCCCCTGCACACGAGTCACCTTTAACTCAATATAATATACCTTTTATATATATATATATATATATATATATATATATATATATATATATATATATGTGTGTGTGTGTGTGTGTGTGTGTGTGTGTGTTCGTATTACAAAGGATCAGAACAACATCGGTACGGTCAGTTTCAAACCCTGTTACGATTTGAAACTGACGGTACCGATGTTGTTCTGATCTCTAAAACAAACATTAATAAATATTACGCTCTTATTTTTGGACTTTTCTTAATAATCGAGCACTCTGCTGGGGTTCTCTCCCACTAACCTTATATATATAAATATATATATATATATATATATATATATATATATATATATATATATATATATATATATATAATGAGAACAATGGACAGTTTTTTGTTTTGTTTTTCAAATGTAACTTACTCCCAGAACAAAAGTATATTTGAACATTGTGTTTTTTTTTTAATATTTTATGTTATCAAAATATGTAGGGCAAAAGCTTTGGGAAACTAACGTTGATCAAATCAGCGTCAGTCTAGTAATGTAGCTCCCATTTTCGAACGTACGTAAGCAACAGTTTGTCACGCACGGCATCCACCGACAACAGTTTTATCACGTCCATTCGCACTTAGAAACATTCACGACACCTTTTGAATGTTCCTCGGGAAGATAGTAGGTCGAGAGGGATGAACACGCACAGCGCGAGAAAATGCGTCAAGACGATGCCGAAGGGAGGTATTCTCACGTGTTCATACAAACGGCAGTCGGAAAGTATGGCTTGTATCTTTAACTCGCCGTACAAAGCCGGCGTTACCAGGGAAACTTTTCACTCTCATTTTTGTTTCGCTTCTTTTTTAAACTATCGCGGTTTCTTTTCTTTAACAAATTATTTTTTTTTAATTAATTATTTCGAAATTTAAATTTAATTAACTAGCAAACATATACTCCCTCCGGTCACTTTTTTTCTAAGCTGGGAGGATCATATAATTTTAAAAGAACAACATACAATACGTAGTTAAAGCAAAATAAATTGTTTTAGATTATTAAAATAATATTTAACGCTATTGATAATGTTTTTCATTTATGTATTTATTTTTATTATCGCTTATGTTTGAATTCATGTTTTGAAACATGACGTAAGTCCTAAATCTATGACATCACGCCAAAGCTATAATTATTTTTATGGTAATGTTTTAATCTCTATTTATAAGGAAGTAACAATAGGTCAGTTTGTAGAACCACAGACTGACGATCTCATGGATTCGGCTTCGCTTTCTGGTCATGTCATTTGTTGGGAATTTAGTAATTACTATTAATGCAATATTCTCCATTTCTAAAAGTAATTAAGATCTCTGATATTTCCAAATAAAACAAATTCCACAATAGTTATAAAAACGATAACTCATTTTGTTAAGCTAATGTTGTTTAAAGCTTATTAATAAAATTGTTGGATGTAAATAGATTCCAAAAAGTCCAACCTCAATTTCAACACATGACAATTTGCAAAAAGTGTTCAAGCCAATTAAATGATTTTCTATATGACAGTTTAAAGACGTATTTATGAAGAAAACGAAATGCATTTTGGTAGATTTAATTTCATAATAATATTCGTTTTATTTTTCGCCATTTCATTCTTTATTTCAATAAATAATCGATTACTATCAGATAAAAAAGAATAATCAGGTGTAAGTAACATACAGGCGAGAAACACACACACATATACACAAACACGCGAAAATCGGTCACAATTTTTAGGGAGAGTGAAAGTAATATAATATATTAAGTCGGTCGGATTTTCAACGGCAGACCAAAATAGCTTCTCTCCTAAATTATCAATATTCCATTCTAAATAGCCATTACCTTTTCTTTATGGTGCTAAAACGAAAAAATCTAATTTAATTTCTTTGCAAATACAATTATTCCTACTCAGAATAGTCCTCGTATGGGCGCCATCTTTTATCAAATGGCAATTACAGATGGAAGTCATTTTTCGATCATCAAATTTCGCTATGAGTATACTGATGCATTCCCTCATTTATTCATGCGAGAAAAACTGTTTAAACATTCATTTTTTTATTCAGATAGAAACTGTCGCGGAAAGAAATAGGTCATATAATAAATTTTTTAGGCTTTGATTTCGAAATAAGTCACGTGACACCTCTTTCGTAAACGGGGTCTTCATTCTTAAGCATTACTCAAAGTATAATTTTAAATGAAAGAATATAATACAAATCGTCTGCTTTACAACTACAATTTTATTTCTTTTTCTGTATAAGTTTTCAAATGTGAAAACAAATAAGTAGATACGGTGTGTACAAAATATATAATAAAGCGAAAGAAAAATGAAAGTGAAAAAGTCCTGGGATATATATATATAGAGAGAGAGATTTAGATTTTTCACTTATAAAATAGATCATTCAGTGAAGACCGGGGTTGTGCCAATAAAAACAAGCTCGACGATACTCAGTTACAGGGTACAGAGCATTTATATGCGATTTTATGAAGGCTTACCAAAGTATTCCTTTCAGGACACCAATGATCACCATTAAAGATTTTGTCTTACAAATATTATTTATTCAAATTAAATGTTTTTTTCCTATACGTGTTTCACTACCAAGCAGGTACTTGCTTGGCAGATCATCAGGGAAATTAAATGTCTGGAATAAGGGTTTCAACTGCCGACAAGAATAGATGCAACCTATGTGCATTAAAGTCGTACTACATCATGACATCTAGAGATAATTCGTTAAACAACAACACGATAATAATCGGCAGTTAATTAAATGAAGGATATTTTCCCAAAATGTAAAATGACGTCCCAGATACTAGATAATTAATTTCTATAAAGAATAATTTTAATAATAGAATTTTTTAGAAACAGTATTTTGAATAAATAGTTTCTATCTACTAATTAAGATTTTTTTCTTAAAATAAAGGAGAGTTTCTGCGAGATTGACGTTCAACTCGTCGTGTGTTTATTTCGAAGGGGAACAAGTCAGCCGTTGAAATAAGGCTCGTCTGACCGCTGGCATTCCGGACGAACATTTATGTTGCTTTTCCTTGTGATGAATTAGATTTAGAATTCCCATACTATCATTGGATTGGAATAATAACTTGTGAGCGGTATCTTGAATGTTTTAGTTTTTTTTTGGGGGGGGGGGGATTTTTTCATCATCGTGCCGCCCGATGTGAAAGTGTATTATCGCACATTGTTCCGTTTTTTTGGGGTTATTTTTTAATGCATTTGGGACCGATTATTTGCTTGTTGGTTTGGTGGCAGAAATAATGCACGAGCTACTTTTCTAAGACATTTTCTAGGACTTTCTTTTTTTATCGTTGTTTTTTCTTGTTTTTTAATTTTAACTTTTATTTTTATTTTTTTCCTCTTCTCTTCTTAAGTGACCTCAACTATTGCAACGCCACATTGTGTATTGTCGGCAGTTGAAACCCTTATTCCAGACATTTAATTTCCCGGATGATCTACCAAGCAAGTACCTGCTTGGTAGTGAAACACGTGTAGGAAAAACATTTAATTTGAATAAATAATATTTGTAAGAAAAAATCTTTAATGGTGATCATTGGTGTCCTGAAAGGAATGCTTTGGTAAGCCTTCATAAAATCGCATATATATATATATATATATATATATATATATATATATATATATATATATATATATGTTTCTACTAGCATGTTCCATACGTGTCCACATTTCCATAAACTAATTATATATATATATATGTACATATATAAGTGGATAAAATGACAGAATAAAAACCTACTTTATTTTATTTTCCGTTGACTTCCCACACGCCTTGCTAGTAAGTCAAAAATTTAATGTCACAATTAGACACTGATACATCTTCAGATATTACTGTGTGTTTGCATTATGGACAAGGTCATATGCAGGGGCGGTGTCTTGACCGGTTTTTTATACCCCGACCTTCTCACCGTCGAGCCTATGGTTGCCCCAGACTACGCCAACTCCCCGAAATCGCTGTACTTTTACGATTCAATAATTAATGCTTTTCTTTGCCGTATTTGTCTTGCAAAACCGATACACATCATCGGTCGCTTCCACACACCTCCGTTCTAGAGGTGAAAAAGGCAAAGCCAAACGTAATGAGAAAGTCTGTCCATCCATATTATATCAACATGACTTACATCTTGTTAAACAAAGAGTCAAGAAGAAAAGAGTTAAGAAGAGTTGAAAGGGTCCAAACGAAACAAGTGTTATTTTCTCCGCACGTTTGAAGACTTAAGTGAGATTGAGTTCCTGAGATTATCGATAAACTGTTGCTATATTCTGGAATGCATGGCCGTTGTGTTGTTTATCGAGAAGCCAGTAGCCAAGCGTCTACGTCTAGGTATAGGTAGTTTGCCTGCGAGAAGTCTGTGTAGTAGTGTTATGACTGACAAGGGTTCTTGTGGCAAGTTGAGTCTCTCACTGTCGACAGCGTTTGTGTTCTCGCTTGTATAGTCAATGCGAAAAGGAACTTGGCTCACACAACAAAATCTATCTGAAGTGTTAAAGTCCGATATAGAAAATTGAGATTGAGTATTTTGATGGAATTGACCAATCAGTATTAAATATTTCAACAAAAAAACATCGAATATCTTAGAGATAATTTCTATTGCGTTGTTCTTGTTACTGTTGTTGCTGCTGCTGCTGCTGTTGTCGGAACAGGGGTTCTATAGTTCCTTGACCCCCCCCCCCCCCCACCGAAGAAGGATGCCCCTACACCGCTCGTCTCGCTTCATGAATTCAAAGATCAGTTATGGTCACGTGATTGGCACAACCAACGCCTGACCTGACATAATATGTGAACTACAGATAGATGAGTCTTCCTTCAATTCGATTATCTGTTTGACTTTCTGACAGCGAAAACTTTCAAACATTTAGTTGAAAACCTCGAGTCACTTAACACCTGCGATTAATTTCATTAAATAAATGATATTTGATTAAAGGTGTGTACACCTGTGATTGTTGAAGTCTAAACGGAAATGTCTACAGGCAATTTATCAATAGCACGAAAAAAAAATCAATAAAGTTTCAATCAATTCATCCATTATCTGTCGCTTCCTTCGACACTGCTTTCTACATCAATCTCTATGGTTTATTGTTTATAATCATCTTCCTTTTGAAATAATGTCTGTCTGTCAGGGTCAATACTATTAAATGACGTTCTTCTTCCATAAAAATATTCGCAATGGCCATCTAAATAGTCTTTATATAAATAAAACGAATATTTATAATTGTAAAAAAAATAAATATTCTCTGCCATCTTACCATAAAGATAATTGTCGCTTAAATATTCTTCAAATAACTAAAACGAACGCTACTATTTTTTTGAATTTATTTAAAATTGTGCTATTTTAATTTATTTAAAATTGTACTATTTTAATTTATTTAAAATTGTGCTATTTTAATTTATTTAAAATTGTACTATTTTAATTTATTTAAAATTGTGCTATTTTAATTTATTTAAAATTGTACTATTTTAATTTATTTAAAATTGTGCTATTTTAATTTATTTAAAATTGTGCTATTTTAATTTATTTAAAATTGTACTATTTTAATTTATTTAAAATTGTGCTATTTTAATTTATTTAAAATTGTACTATTTTAATTTATTTAAAATTGTGCTATTTTAATTTATTTAAAATTGTACTATTTTAATTTATTTAAATTGTGCTATTTTAATTTATTTAAAATTGTACTATTTTAATTTATTTAAAATTGTGCTATTTTAATTTATTTAAAATTGTACTATTTTAATTTATTTAAAATTGTACTATTTTAATTTATTTAAAATTGTGCTATTTTAATTTATTTAAAATTGTGCTATCTTAATTTATTTAAAATTGTACTATTTCTCCAATTTGACTGGTAATTGCTCTCAAATAGCTCTAATAACTCTCAAAATCAATGTTTAATTCTGATTCGTCAGGTTTCTTTTTCATGGGGAACATTGGTCCATGTTCTTAACAACAACAAAAATGTATTTTGATTTAATTTCTTTTAAAACATAATTTATCAGCCTCGGAAGATTTTTTAAATGGACGCCATCTTAAATACTGATGTGGATAGCAGTTAAACGGAAAATGTGGCTGCTAAAGAAGGAAAGCAAGAATGGATGTCATTTTCGCTTTCTTGTCCCCCTTTCTTTTCTTGCGCTAGAGAGAGAGAGGGAGAGAGAGAGAGGGGGGGAGATAATCTGCTTTATGTATTGAATTAATAGTGTGACAATATCGCAAGTACGATATTATGCCACTATTAATTCAATACCGTGGGTAAATCGCTTAGCAGGCCATTCGTAGAGACAGACTGTGAGTTCGAACCTCAACCGGGGCATAATAATTTTAAATATAATTTTGTGTCAAAATGAACGAAGACATTAAACATTAGTGTTTAGTGTAATTTTTTCTGTAATTTACATAATTTACGAGTGACGATGCCGAGCAGTCTTGCTAATTTTTAATATTGTTTAGTTTGTACTGAAGCAGATAGTGTCTGTTTGACAGACCCTCTTCTGTGTCTTCTTCTTGTGCGTCTCGTTTACTTTTCTTGACTGATGAAATATATGACAACCTTGAATGAAATGGCACTTAAGTAACGCGTCGAAAATCAGTTTTATGACTGAAAATGTCTGCCTCATTGATCTGCTCGGATAACAGTGCGGGGGTGCGAGTGATAATGACACCATCATGTCCAGCTTCCATTCAATAATGGCACCATCATGTCCAGCTTCCTTTCAATAGATTACAGCGCGATCTGCGAGGAATGCCGAAGGCGGCCGATGCGATATCATTAGACGACATTCATCTTTTAAAAGCTCTATAGAATTCCTTGAAGTGAGACAGAAAAGAAACCTATCGTCACACACACACACACATATATACATATATATATATATATATATATATATATATATTTATATATATATGTGTGTGTGTGTGTGTGTGTGTGTGTGTGTGTGTGTGCGTGTGCGTGTATGTATGTTTGTATAAAGAGAAGGAAAAGAGATTAAGTCACAAAATAGGCCTAAAGGTCAATGATAATTTTTACTATTTATAAGAATAGCACATAAAGACGAAGCTTTTGGTTAAAGTAATTTATTTATTATTCGCTCCAGACAGCTGTTTCGCCCCAATACGTTTTGTTAATCACATAACAAAAGAAAATTAGAAATTAGAAAACAACCCGATTATTAGTTTAAATCGAATTATAGGGAGATCAGTTAAGGCGTATAACCTAAAATTCCAGTTTTTATAATAATTATTTTGCAGCGTCACAAATTCGTCACAAATTCGTCACAAATTCGTCTATTAATTGTAAGTAATTTAGACGAATAAAAAACAGATTTAATTCGGGTATTTAACGAAAAATATTGATTTTTCGTTGCATTCGACACACTCAACATTTTCCCCTTTGACATTTCTCTCAAATAACATTTTATCTTTTGTTTTTTTCAAATTTTGACTTATCATCAGAGCAATACAGATGGGTAAGAATTCAATTCTTTGAAAAGTCATGGTTTTAGGAAAAATAAATCCTTTGTTTTGAACAACTGAAGATGTAATAGATTTTGTATTTTTACAACTTTCATTCTCATCTATTAACTTGCCTTTATAATTGCTCTTTCTTCGTATATTGAGCATCAATATTTTTCATGACAGGTTCTATTTTAAAGATATACATTATTTCTTTATATATCCTCTTTTTATATATATATATATATATATATATATATATATATATATATATATATATATATATAAATTCCCGAAACAGTTTTTCAGGGTAAACAACTGATGATCCCTTATATATATATATATATATATATATATATATATATATATATGTATATATATATATATATATATATATATATATATATATATATATATATATATATATATGGTCTGTACCTGATTAACTCTGAAGATAGACCCGGATGGGTCTGAAAGTACTTGAGAGACAAATCCAAACTATGGCAAATTCATCAGCCAATTCCCCTCCGAAACTAAGATCCTGATTCGGACTATTGAATGGATCTACCAAAGGATATCTAGACATGAGTTGTCCACTATACTTGCCTGCAAGAGAAGATGCTGCCTAGATATACACACACACACACACATATGTATATATATATATATAATATATATATTTAGGCAGCAAGTCATTATCTAAGCAAGCATTGTTGAACATCACGGAACTTTCTCGTTTGTATATTTTCCTCGTGCGGTTCTCAAACCGTCGAGCCATCTTTCTGGTTTCAGGTGGCAATCCGTATAGTACTTCGCCGATAGTTTTTAATTCGCTCGAGAAAATGGCAGAATTAAAAACTATCGACGAAGTACTATACGGATTGCGACCTGAAACCAGAAAGATGGCTCGACGGTTTGAGAACCTCACGAGGAAAATATACAAACGCGAAAGTTCCGTGATGTTCAACAATGCTTGCTTAGATATATATATATATATATATATATATATATATATATATATATATAGATATAGATATAGATATAGATATGGATATAGATATAGAAAGAAAGAGAGAGAGAGATAATATTATGATAAATATGGTTAAATTTTTATCCACATACACATGTGTTTAATCATCAGTGGGAAGTGTGATTGCTCTGCCGCTCACACGATTCGAACCCCTAGACCCAAGTCAACATTATAACTTTTGTTTGAACACTTAAGGCGATGTGGCCAACATACCGACCACGTTTTCGAAATAGAATTAAGATCTATTTATGTATATACAAGCGGACATATTTCGAAAGATATTATCAACAGTGTTTAACCACACGTTAAACCGGAACTTCGTATTATGTATTTAAATTTGGCAGCTTAATTATAATTCTCCTAAAGGGTTCGTCTTAGCATTAATGGGGTAAGTAAATATTATTAAATTCTTATCCACATGAACATGTGTTTCATCCTTTTTCCGGGAACCATCAGTGTGGAGGATGATTGCTCTGCTGGTCACACGATTCAATATAGCACCGGCTGTGTTATTAAAATATATTTGAAGTGAACTACAAAACTACTGTACTACTTTTAACAGTTTGAAAAGAGATTCTATGCATAACCGCGGGTAACGTGTATATTGATTGAGGGTTAAACATTATATTAGGGTATAACGTATATATTGATTATATCAATTATATCAACAATAAATTTGAAAATCAAAATATATATAATCGTTTGTATTAGCGAAAACAATTCTTACCTTAGCTCAAAAGTGTTAATATGTCGTCAAACAAAATAACACAAGATGGCATTAATAAATTATCCTTGGTTTCTCGCCAAAACTAGTGAAAAGTGTTTCATTTGGCGCCAATTCAAAATGGCCCGATTCGGTCCAGCATGAAGTGGTCTATGAAAACACTTGTGGCTATTAAGAAGAATTCGGAAAGTTTTCTATCTATTTTCTATCTGTAGGGGAATCGCCTCAAGCTTTTTCTGATCTGTTCTATTCGCGTAAGTTTGCTTATCGAAAGGTAGTATTGAGATTTGCACAACGTAGCAAAAAAGGAAGCCACGTGCGAATGCACTAGCTAGTTAATCGGTACCCGTCCCAGGAGAGATTCCTAATATGGTGGCAGATTTACTTTAAGAGACAAGTTCCCGAAACACTTCGTAGCTAAAACATATTGCAATTGCTGAAAGGTTTGTTGAAATATGGACGGACAAATCCTCTTATATAGGTATGTGGATGTATTTAAAAACGCTATTTCAAACTTAAGCATGACAGACTGAAAAATGAACAAACAGACCGGTGAATCGATCACAAAGATGCGACTCAATTATTTTACATAAAAACAAAGTTCTGGGAAGCCAGTATTGTAGCTATCAATATGAATCACACGTATTTTGATTTGCATTAGAGAATGCATGCAGTTTCGTTGCCACATCTGGGCTAGTGCACCAACCACTTACCTCTACCCCTTGGACAGGGTGCAAAAATAGAATTTCTAATCCAATAGGTCTCGCACTGTCTGCATAGCTCAAGCGCCTGTCGTATTGACGCAGTATTGTATCCGTGTGCTTGTTTTACAGGTACTTTCACGGAATGTGCTGCGATAGAGTTACTGTACTTGTATCTCCTCAACGAAAATACCCTCAACCCAACCAACAGCAACATCCCACCCCTTCACGGTAGAGGTCCTTAAATGCCGGAAGATTTCCTATTCTAATAGCTTCTTTCGTGGGATCGCTGGCGTGTGTAATTCCTTTCCTACTCCTCAACATGCAAGAATTTAAATGTAATGTTAACAAACATCTTGCTCACCCCGGTTGTCCCCGATAAATATGGCAACTATCACAGTAATTACTGACGCTTCAGTGGCAATATGCCTTGTTAGGGTCGAACAAAAGTTTTGAAAAGTTCGAAGGGTTTAAATACAAATGACAATGGTGGCTTTATTTTTAACCCAACTGATGAACAAAGAAATGTTTCGAACGTTAAAGGACGACCTCATAATGGACATGGCGTTGCCTCAGATGATGACTGTGATATGCAAGTTGTTATCATCCGTCCAATGTCTCGTAGAAATCGTGCCGTATAGGCACCGAGAACACGTGACGTTTCGACTGTGATTGGCTGTAAAATGACACGTTTAGGGAGCTGTACATGTCTCTATTTATTGGACTCCCCGAGACGGCAGACTTAGACACAAGGTCCGTTTTTAATGTGGAGAAATCCAACTCGCAAAAAAGGGACACTCTAGATTGGGACAAAAATTTCGATTGCTGCAGTATAGAAGGCCCGATTCGGTACAACATGAAGTGGTTTATTAAAGCACTTTTGGCTGTTAAGAAGAATTCGGACAGTTCTCTCTCTCTCTCTCTCTCTCTCTCTCTCTCTCAAGACAGAACATATACTACACTTTTCTCCTAGCCAAAAGGCCAAAGAAATGTTTTGTCATTTTTTCATGTCTCGTCGAATTTAGCTGCGATGCTGGGGTTGATAGCAGATTCTGCAAATCTTGACAGCGTGAAAGTGTTGAATGAAGCGGTGTCATATATAAGTGGCTTTTAAGCTCGAAAAGCCAAGAATGCCATGCCGTCTTCGGCTAGGCCGTATCGTTAAAGAACGAACTCTGCCGAATGAAAACCTCGTTTAACTACGTGCGACACATCTTTATAATTACATTTTTTTAATCGCCTACTTGAACTTCGCTTTAACGCTACAATTATTGATCCAAAGTTGGCGCGTTTTGCCTACGAAAAACGCGCCAACTTTGGATCCTGGCGGCTGGCGTTTCTATTGGCTTGTTGATTCGTCGGGCTGCCGTGACGCTTGAAGTTCGAAATAACATTTTAATCTTTTGGAGGTGCCCAGTTATCTCTAGCAGTTCTTCCTGTGACGTAATGACCCTTAACTTTTTTATGGCTCCCAAATACGAAAGTTTTTAAAGTTTCTCAAATGGTTATGCGTGACGTTTCTCTTCGTAGTTATGTGTTCCGAAGTCATTATCTTCGTTGATGATGTCACCTCACAGAAAACTTAAAATCAGAACTTGTGTGTGTGTGTTTTCCAGTCAGTAAATTCGTCTGGTATTTCGAGGAGTGTTTTCTGTCACCAGGTTTGAGTACAAGCGAAGACAAAGAATTTAATGGCGTTCATTTTTAGTGTTGCTGCATGTCAACATCATTTTCATTTTTAGTGTTGCTGCATGTCAACATCATTTTCATTTTTAGTGTTGCTGCATGTCAACATCATTTTCATTTTTAGTGTTGCTGCATGTCAACATCATTTTCATTTTTAGTGTTGCTGCATGTCAACATCATTTTCATTTTTAGTGTTGCTGCATGTCAACATCATTTTCATTTTTAGCGTTGCTGCATGTCAACATCATTTTCATTTTTAGTGTTGCTGCATGTCAACATCATTTTCATTTTTAGTGTTGCTGCATGTCAACATCATTTTCATTTTTAGTGTTGCTGCATGTCAACATCATTTTCATTTTTAGTGTTGCTGCATGTCAACATCATTTTCATTTTTAGTGTTGCTGCATGTCAACATCATTTTCATTTTTAGCGTTGCTGCATGTCAACATCATTTTCATTTTTAGTGTTGCTGCATGTCAACATCATTTTCATTTTTAGTGTTGCTGCATGTCAACATCATTTTCATTTTTAGTGTTGCTGCATGTCAACATCATCGTATTCTTACACGGTAAGTTCTCTGCCGAGTTCCTCTAAGGAGCAAAGCTCGGAACGTCTTCAATACTTGGTGACCATTTTTGCTCTTTCGTTTTTAGCTGATAGCTTTTAACAAAATTGATTTTGTTTTTACGCATTCTTTCTTTCCAAAAACAAAGCACACATTTTTTTCAATTCAACTTTTAACTCGCAGCATGTCGAAATAGAATCAGCTTTTATATTCCAAGAGCGCACATTTCTATCAGAATCTGTATTTTAGTAGGCCACTTTTGTAACAACCTCAGCTCTATTGCTAGTGTAATAGCTATTACGAATTAGCATTCTTCTTCCATTATTATTATTAGTAGGAGGAGGAGTATTAGTAGTAGTGGAAGGAGGAGGAGAAGGAGGAGGAGTGTTGAATATCGGGTCTGGAGTGTCGGAAATAGCACATGGCCGGAAAAAGTTAAACCCGGCTGATTGATTCAGCGACACAGCTGGCCGGAAAATAAATATCTGGTGATTTTATGCGGAGACACCTGCGGAGGTTATTTGCAAAGTGTACTTGCAGACCGAAATACACCCGTCGTTAAATAAAAATAAAATGGATGAATGCCACGTCCCGTGGAGGGCGTGGCTACACTGATTGCGTAGCTGAAATCTCGGAATGGACGTTTATAATTGTGCATACGTGGGTGTCCATAACTGTTATATAAACTAGTCCGAATAGAGATGAAACAGAGTCTGTTGGCTAGCGAATTCAAGGGATCAACTCCCATCAAATACCGCGCTCTCTCCCTCTCTCTCGCACATACCCTCACCCTAATTGTTCCCCTGCAATAAAATATACCATTATTATATTTTATATATATAAGTGTTTGTCGTCATTCTTTATATCATAGCAGTAGCATACAACATGACTCTCCACGTGTAATATCGTCATTTGACGTTGGTCAGTTTGGAACAGCATTTTCGTTGTAAAACGCGCAGATTGAATGCAGTTTCGATGCTTCCAACTATTTCTATCTGTCTGTCAGTATGTCTGTCAGTATGTCTGTCACGCTTAAATTTGTAATAATATTTTCATCTGAAGAACTATTTTTTGTCTGTCACGTTTTAATTTGAAATATCATTTTCATCACTAAACGCGTAGATTAAATGACACACAAATGTAGTAAATTTTCTTCTTCTTCTTCTTCTTCTTCTTCTTCTACTACTACTTCTCCCTTCCCTTTCGTTGTATTCCCTTTCTTCTAATCTACTAAGTGCCCGATTCAATATTATTAAAATTCCGATCCTCTGATTTATTTTCCGAATTTAAACAATGATAAATTTTGCACGCGCGATACTTTCTGTCAGCTTGTCTTACAAGACAGGAGATTTTCGGTCAAATTTTACCCTTTGCCCCCATGCTGTCAACGGGAAAATAAAATGAAGATTCACCTGGAAATATTTGGAAAAAAATGTTTTTTTGAATTTTCATATCGGATAAAAATGTTTGATAGCGGAAAGAAAAGAATGGAAAAAGAAAAACGAGAAAAGGGGACAAAGGAAAAAGGTTTTAGGCAACATGAAATTGATTTCCGTTGCCGCAGAAAAGTGCACTTTTTAATATCTCTCTCTCTATCACACACACTAATATATATATATATATATATATATATATATATATATATATATATATATATATATGCAAACATTGTTAAAAAAAAAAACAGAACTCGTATGCTCAACCACACCTTTTTCATTTTTTCAATTTTTTTCATAGTCTTTTTTGTATTAAAATAAAAAAAAAATAATAAATGTTCTAAAGGTTTCACATGCTTTACAAACGTTTTCGACCCCCGTCAAAAGCAAACGAACAAAAAAGCTGGTGAAAGAAGAGAACCCCAAAAATAGGTGGAGAAACGCACAGAGAACGCCCTCCGTACTGTTCCAGGTAGCCGTTGGTGACCCCAAACTCAGCAACGTGTGTGTGTGTGTGTGTGTGTTAGTATATATATATATATATATATATATATTTCTAAATATATTTTTAAATAAGTTATCTCCCTTTGACAATAACAGCCCATACGTAAATTTAAATTTGAATTGAATAAAGAGAATAAAAGAGGAAAGGAAAAAAAAGAAAAGAATTAATTAATGAATCATATAAAATTAAACATAATAAAATTATAAAAAATTAGTATATTATTAAACAAATGTTTATAGTATTTTAACTTTGGTTATGTGATTGCTTAATAGAATTTTGACATTTTCTGCGTTCCTACTACCAATTGTTTTCTGCGGTATGTCGATGATCTGACACTGGTTTTTCCCGTTTTTCTTCGACCGATTCGGTCTTTTATTGTTGTCTTCTGATAATGAAAGTTTTTCTTTCGAAAATTTAAGATTACCCTTTGCCTAACTGTTACTTACTGGACAGTATTTACTATTTGGTATTTAATCAGTTTTTGTGAAATTATTAATAAATCGTTTTGAGTTTCACTTTCTCCCTGCGTTTATTTCGTTTCACTTTTCCATCTTACGGCAACCACATCGCATTGCTATAGCCTCGGACGACTAATCTGCACTTACATTTATCAGCAATGCTTCAAGCAAACTACAATCTCCTTATATATATATATATATATATATATATATATATATATATATATAACTGAATATGCGAAATATTTTCCACGTATCCTAACTATATTAACATCATAACGGGTTAAGGTTATTTAATTCTATGATACAACATAAAAGTTTGAAATACCATATATATAGTAATCTGCAAACACCAATAAACAACTTTTGAAATTGCTAATTTGCATATTCATTTTTTAAACAGTTTCTAATTAATTAATGTTCTGTAATATTCATTTGAAAGTTACCATTTCTTATTTTTTTATATATACGCAATATTTTCGTTGATAGTAAAACGTCTGATGTCGCTGTATGCTAAGAACAGATAATACACTTTGATCTTAGGCAAAATGCCAAGGAACTATAAAAAATAATGTTTTTATGACTAGGTATTTTTTAATGAAAAAAATAACCCTGATTTGATCTATTATTGTATTATCTTTTAAAGGGTGTTAGTAGTGTAGTATCAGTTCTGTTTATACAACTCCCAGGAATAACCTCCTCCTTTTTAAAGGGGGTGGGCTAATCCTTAAAGATTAGACACTTTTTTGAAGAGGGCGGTAATGTAGTATCTGTTCTGTTGTCATGAGAGCACCTTCCCAGGGACTATCATCTCCTTTTTTGCGTGGGGGAGGGGGGGTGTACTATCCATGCTGTTGTAATGATATCATCCTCCCAGGCATTAACTCTTTTTTGGGGATAAGGTAGTATTTGTTCGTCATAATATCATCCTCTCCTTCTGTGAGGTCAGCGTATTTTATGTGCATTCACCATGATATCATCTCCCGGATTTTTTGCTATAATACATACATACATATATATATATATATATATATATATATATATATATATATATATATATATATATATATATATATATATATATATATATATATATATATATATATATATAAAATATTTGTTGTTTTTGTTTATAATCTATGTACGTATACGTTTCTTCCCTTTTCAATCAGGACTCATCAGCATAGAGATATGACTATTCACTACCGGTCGTACGATTCGAAACCCTGGATAACAAGTATTTTTCAACTTGCATCCAACGCCTTAAACCGCGCGCCCACCAGTTGAATAGCCGATAAACAATGATAATTTAAACAACTAAAGCGGCATGATATCCAGGCATTCTACTACTATTAAAGAAGGAATGATGCATTATAAAGCAAGTGACGTCATGCTGTGTTTATACTACCATTAAGAGGGCTCTACTTCTTTTTACGAGGAGCGACAAATATAAAATATTTGTTGTTTTTGTTTATAATCTATGTACGTATACGTTTCGTCCCTTTTCAATCAGGACTCATCAGCATAGAGATATGACTATTCACTACCGGTCGTACGATTCGAAACCCTGGATAACAAGTATTTTTCAACTTGCATCCAACGCCTTAAACCGCGCGCCCATATATATATATATATATTATATACATATATATATATATTATATACAGGGTGGGGCAGAAAGGGCGAACGTGTTTCAAATAATCGCAAAATCGTTAATCGTCCGCCCCCTTCTGCCCCACCCTATATATATATATATATATATATTTATATATATATATATATATATATATATATATATATATATATATATATATATATATATATATATATATATAAACTTAGAAATATCCAAAATAATGACATAATCATTCTTAAGTAGATATGTTTAAAAGATTCGACATGAACAAAAGATTTTTGGAAATACGTTTTTGAAACCAACATATTAAGTCACTTCATCAACACATATAAATAAGAGAATGATCATTATTCAAATATCCAATGCAATCTGATGACATACTTTATTTGTTGCGGAACTTTTTATCTATGTAACTTTGGGGTGTTGCCTTGTTTCTCTCGTTAGGATACTCTCAAAGTATAAGCATTGAACTTTACTTATGATATATATATATATATATATATATATATATATATATATATATATATATATATATATATATATATATATACGTGTGTGTGTGTGTTAAAGTGAATAGTTTTGGTAGGAAATTCGAGTAAGAGAGCTCAATGTAGAAAACGGAGCAAGACTAGAATATAGAAAGAAACAATTTACAAACACATTGTAACTGTCAGCATTTATACTTTATTTCGACTTCCTAGTCTCCTCAGAATGTTAACGGGAAAGCTACATATTGGAAATGACGGAAAAAAGAAATATTCACCAGCCAAAAAAGAAATATTTAGAGGGGGGATAAAAAAAAGTGGGAAAATCAACACACTTAAGTAAAAATCATCAAAAAAGAAGGGGAGGGAAATGTAAAGAGGTCAGATAATATGTATCTCTTGTTGGAATGAAAAATAAAATTAAAAACTTATTATTAAGATACATCGATGATACCTTCCAAATCATATTTGTCATGAATATGTCGACACGAAGTTACACTTTATCGCCTATCTTTCAGTCGCATTACCACCGAAAATAGATAGCCAGACTAGATGGTGTAGGAAGGGAGGGGGAAAAACCGTCAAAAAGAATCAGGTTAAATTTAAAATTTTTATTTCTATCATCTCTTTTTAATGGCAAATATTGTTTGGTATATATTGCTTCTACTGCTTTTAGCCATGTGTTATTATTGTCTGTTAATAACGTTTGCACAACTGTCGCTCCAGTTTAACTTTAAAATAATTGTTGTTGATCCATTTCTATCGATCACCAAATGCTAACTAATGTCCTCTAATATTTAAAGCTATTGTTTTATTGTATATTTAAATCACTCACATATATCTTCCTACATTCCAATATTATTTTGCGTTCCAATTCAATTCAACAGCATAAA
>OY744554.1:22581329-22586329 GCA_963556195.1 Sepiola atlantica | reverse complement strand
CAATTTAATGCAAGCATTAAGCTCATCAGCGGGACTTCCATGTGGAACAATAAGAAGCGTTTGTCGGAAGTCACCAGATAATAAAAGTGTTATGCCACCCATAACAACATCACATTTCTTGAGATCACGCAATGTTTTATCTAGAGCCTCGAACGCTTGTTTATGTTCCATTGTACATTCATCCCATACGATCAAGGAACAATTCTGTAAAACTTTAGCTGGATCTGATCCTCTTTCTATTTGACAAATCAGATCAGCATCTTTTGTTAAGGATAATGGCAACTTAAATGTGGAGTGAACTGTCCTACCACCAGGAAGAAGAGTGGCTGCAATGCCCGATGATGCCACTGCCACAGCTATTTTGCCTTCTGACCTAACTTTAGCAAGAATTAACTTGGTAACAAATGTCTTTCCTGTACCTCCAGGTGCATCAAGGAATATCAGGCCACCTTGCTGATCTTCTACAGTATTAACTATAGTACGAAAAATATGAATTTGCTCATTATTTAGTTGTGCGATACCATGTCGAACAATATGCTTGCTCATGAGTTTGATAACTAATTTCACTCGTCCATGCAGTAATGACCGGATGTGTATTAGATCGATTAGGTGAGGTAAGACCCAATTTTGTCAGTGTTTTACCATTCATCCTATAAGTCATATCTTCAGTATACACTAAAGCCACATTGAAGATGTCGTCTGAAATTGTTATATCAACTTCAGACTGTTGATTGGGTTTCCTAAGAAGGAAATCTTCAGTAAAAGCATTTTTGTGTGCATCCCAAAGTCGTTTTGGATGAGACACTGCACATGATGGCAAACAAATGTCTCAAATTGTTTTCAGAATCAGATATAGATGCTTCCTGTAGTGTAGCATCCCAGTGGTTATCATCTTCAAGTAGTCCATGTGCACTACATGCATCCCTGAATGTAGTCATAACTTGACCATTGATCGTTTTTAAGTCATTAAAGCTCTGTGAACCTCTAACATTGTGTAGAAGCAGTCTCAAACAGAAGCAGTGAAATTGATTTGGATGCACGGTATATACCCTGCCCAAAACTTCTGTTTTTTTAACGCACGGATAGCCTGGAACTGGCTTACCCTGTAATCGTTGCTTGAAGACCTTAGTTTTTGTGTCGCAGGTATAATAATGTGGAACGTCCGAGTACAAAAGTGTACGTGCAAAAAGATCTGTTTGACACAATTTGAAGAAAGCTGTTAGAGTGGTTGAAGGTGGATTTGCAACTCTATCTGCCGCAGTACTTTCAGTAAAGTATATCCGCTGTCCATTTTGTAGATGAACTGATAGGTGAATAACTGGGGGATGATATACATGTATGTGAAAGTTAAGTATTCTCCAAATGGTTTCATTGGTTGATATGTAACGTCCCATTTTGTATCTCTTAACTTCATCATGAGCATTACTTTCAATTGTGAAGGTATCTTGATCACTACCTTTATTTACATATTTACAAATGTATTTTATTGATTTCATGCTGTTGCAATATTCAACATTGATATGTGCATCAAAAATCTGACAAAGCAGTGTATTAGATGGTACAACCCATCGGTTGTCTACAGGAACTGTTATGTTGCCAGGTAGGGTAACTGTTGTCTCAAAACACCCAGCTAAAGGAGATAGTCGTCGATATTGTGGGTAGCCATTAGTATCCGATTGAAGTGTCTGGGATATCTCTTACTGCAGTGTCCATCTTTGAGACAGAGTGAACATCTGTTTATGTTTCCACATGGTCCATGAATCATATGGTGCCTAATGATATCATGTAAAAGCGGATCTGCCACTGGATCCGGAATTTCCTCACTGATAACTGAATCTATGTCAGAGGACCTCAATTTTTGTTGCACCTCCCTTATGCTCCATCGCCATCTGAAATTGTTGGATATATACATTTTCTCTGTGAAGCATGCTTTGCAATGCAAGAACAATATCTAATTTAGTGTTTTAGAAAGAGTTATATCTAATCGGCCCATACAGTTGCTCGCCAGAAGGTGAATCGTAACATAAAACGGGCCGCACTTTTCACGGCCACCATCGTCCGCCACCAGGCATTTTGGCTCATGTGACTCAATCGCAGTCATTTAAAAATAGAGAATAGTCTTTATTATCAAAAATAATCATATAATAGACAATTCCCCCCTCCCTATACATGTTTTTTTATTTCGGTTTAGTTTTATTTGTTTTACTTTTCGAAATAGTAGAATTAACGTTGATGGATTTTTCTTCTGTCGATTAAAATATATTGTACAATTCAGTGTTTTATTCCCCCCCTTCGAATACAATATTTATGTTTTCGGTTTATTTATATTTTGTTACTTTTCAAAACAGATCCACCACATCAACCTATCAATCCCGCCACACTCCGCTGCTAGGCATTTGAAAATGGAATTTCTATACAAAGATAATGGGGGGGGTGATTTTAATGGGGCTCTGTAGGCCTCTTTAATTAATCGCTGAGATTTCAATCCCCACCCTCAACATTGGAGTAAAAAAAAATGTATCTATTCTGTTTGTGTATGTTTTGTTAATTTTCTCAAAGTATTTAACGTTGAGGGAACTTTTCACAAGGAAGCAATTGTTAGAGTAATGTATTTATGAATAATTTATAAAAATAATAATATTTATTTTTATTGTATGATATAAAGTGTATCAAAATAGTGAATAATTATTTTGAAAATAAAAAGTTATCATTTAAATGAATAGCCATTAAAAGAATGGGAAAAATACGTGCGAGGGAAGAAGTAGGGAATGTCATTTGACTAATCTATAACCGTTGTTATTGTTTTCGAATGTATTACGTTGGGTCAAATTCTGTAGAAGTAAAATTTGTTGTTTTTATTTTAGTAAGTAAAAATCGTAATAGTTTTATCTTATTTTTTTATCTTATTTTTTATAGTTGAAATTTTTCATTTTTGTTATTATGTAATCGCTGTCCTTTAAGTGTAATAATGAGGAAAACGTAAAGGAAGAATGTATCTATTCGGTTTGTTTATGTTTTGTTTAGTTTCTCAAAGTATTTAACGGTTAGGGAACTTTTCCCAAAGAAGCAATGGTGTTTTATTTTAGTTAGTAATAATTTATAAAAGTAATATTTGTTTTTTTTATTGTACGAATTAAAAGTTTCACAAAATAGTCAACAGTTATTTTTGGAAATGAAAAGTTATCATTTAAATGAATAGACAGTAAAAAGAATGGGAAGAATCCGTGCGAAGCAAGAATTACGGAATGTCATTGTTTTTTTTTTAGTAAGGAACACGTAATTTGTGTATATTATTTTTTAGATATGAAATGTAATTTATTTGTTACTAGCGGTACCCGTCGCCCGGCGTTGCACGGGAGAAAGTACTACCTATTGCATAAAAAAGAAACCGCCTATTGTTCTCCCCCCCCCTCTACCGTGTTGGTGAATGTTTTAAATTATAAAAAAAAGAAAAGAAAAAGAAAGCAGAATGGGTTCGAACGCGGATACTGTCGATAATGGCGAAAATGAAACCTCCCTTCTTAACCATTGCGCCACAGTTACAACTTGAAAAATACATGGGAAAATAGGCCAGTTAAGTTAACCTTGTTTACTGGCAGCTTCTGGCGACGAAAATTAAAGTTCAACAATGACACGGTTTAGGTAATTTATTTGAGAAGGGTTAAAGGTATATGATTTTGAAAATATAAATGTGTCGGGTTCTAACAGCATCTTGGCGGCTATTGAATTAAGTAGGAAGTCGATTTAATGAAGGAATTTTAGCCGTCATGTCTGAAGAATGAATGTTGCAGGTACTGTGTTCGTTAATGTCATTCGCTTAATTCCGGAATGAATGTAAATGTGGAAATCATAGTTAGAAATAGGGAAAACGTAATCTGATATTCGCGGAATATCAGCGGATTCAACGGGAGTGGTCATTATTTGTTTGCGTATTGCTGTATAATATGTAGTAAATTAATACCAGGCAAATAATAAATAAGGACGGACTGTTTTGTAATAAGTAAGCTGTGTTTATTAGTACTCGGTGTCGATGAGTGTAGTCACAGTACAGAATTGTTAGGGGGAAAAGTCTTTGCTACCACCTATATGGAGTTGGTTTTTCGGAGAGACGTTGATGGTGGGCCAAATATAATATTTAGTGTTAGGTTGGAAAAAATAATAACAACTTTTCTGAAACACGCTCGAGTGAATAAGTGTAGTATAGCGGTGAGTTTAGTAGCCTGTGATGTATGTGGTTATTTTCCTATACTCCGAGAAGGTACATGGGAAAAAACGTCTCTACTTTATATATTAGATTATGTAATCGGTGGCGTTTATGTAAAATAATGTGAAAAACGTAAAGAATAAATGTATCTAATCGGTTTGTTTATGTTTTGTTTATTTTCTCTAAGTATTTAACGGTGAGGGAAGTTTTCCCATAAAAGCAATTGTTATTGTATTTTATTTAGTAATAATTTATAAAAGTAATAATTGTTTTTTTATTGTACGAATTAAAAATTTCTCAAAATAGTCAACAGTTATTGTTTAAATGTTAAGGTATAATTTAAATGAATAGCCATTAAAAGAATGAGGAAAATCCGTGTGAAGAAAGAATTACGGAATGCTATTCGACTAATCTGTAAGTGTTTTTTTTTCTAAACGTATGAGTATGAGATTGCGTAATCGTATTTAATGGAAGTGACGTAGGCACATGTATTGAAGGGAGCGTCTGTTATATTTTCTGTGCCACGTATGCTACTGTGTTGTAATGTGAAGACGGACGTAACATAAATAATAAGGTGTAAAGTATCCGTTGTGTAGTTGTACCCGGTGTAGACTGGTAGCGTGGGAGTAGTAAAATGTTAGAGAGAAATGTTCTTGCTAATACCTGTATGGTGTCTGTTTTGGGGAGAGTGACTGATGGAGGAACGAAAGTAGTAATTTGCCCGATGTGGATGTAAGAGTGTAGAGTTTGCTAAGAACACGCTCGAGCAAATACGCGTGATGTTGTAGTGATTGTA
>OY744554.1:22553829-22576329 GCA_963556195.1 Sepiola atlantica | reverse complement strand
CGACATCATTATGTTATTACAAAAAATGATACCACCATCGAATTTTGGGAAATCGACATTATTATGTCATTACAAAAAATGATACCACCATCGAATTTTGGGAAATCGACATCATTAAGTTATTACAAAAAATGATACCACCATCGAATTTTGGGAAATCGACATCATTATGTTATTACAAAAAATGATACCACCATCGAATTTTTGGGAAATCGACATCATTATGTTATTACAAAACATGATACCACCATCGAATTTTGGGAAATCGACATCATTATGTTATTACAAAAAATGATACCACCATCGAATTTTGGGAAATCGACATCATTATGTTATTACAAAAAATGATACCACCATCGAATTTTGGGAAATCGACATCATTATGTTATTACAAAAAATGATACCACCATCGAATTTTGGGAAATCGACATCATTATGTTATTACAAAAAATGATACCACCATCGAATTTTTGGGAAATCGACATCATTATGTTATTACAAAAAATGATACCACCATCGAATTTTGGGAAATCGACATCATTATGTTATTACAAAAAATGATACCACCATCGAATTTTGGGAAATCGACATCATTAAGTTATTACAAAAAATGATACCATTATCGAATTTTAGGTAATTGACATCATTATGTCATTACAAAAAATGATACCACCATCGAATTTTGGGAAATCGACATCATTAAGTTATTGCAAAAAATGATACCACCATCGAATTTTGGGAAATCGACATCATTAAGTTATTACAAAAAATGATACCACCATCGAATTTTGGGAAATCGACATCATTAAGTTATTACAAAAAATGATACCACCATCGAATTTTGGGAAATCGACATCATTATGTTATTACAAAAAATGATACCACCATCGAATTTTGGGAAATCAACATCATTTAGTTATTACAAAAAATGATACCACTATCGAATTTTAGGAAATCGACATCATTATGTCATTACACAAAATAATACCACCATCGAATTTTGGGAAATCGACATCATTATGTTATTACAAAAAATGATATCACCATCGAATTTTGGGAAATCGACATCATTAAGTTATAACAAAAAATGATACCACCATCGAATTTTGGGAAATCGACATCATTAAGTTATTACAAAAAATGATACCACCATCGAATTTTGGGAAATCGACATCATTAAGTTATTACAAAAAATGATACCATTATCGAATTTTAGGTAATTGACATCATTATGTTATTACAAAAAATGATACCACCATCGAATTTTGGGAAATCGACATCATTAAGTTATTGCAAAAAATGATACCACCATCGAATTTTGGGTAATTGACATCATTATGTCATTACAAAAAATGATACCACCATCGAATTTTTGGGAAATCGACATCATTAAGTTATTACAAAAAATGATACCACCATCGAATTTTGGGAAATCGACATCATTATGTTATTACAAAAAATGATACCACCATCGAATTTTGGGAAATCGACATCATTATGTCATTACAAAAAATGATACCACCATCGAATTTTGGGAAATCGACATCATTATGTTATTACAAAAAATGATACCACCATCGAATTTTGGGTAATTGACATCATTAAGTTATTACAAAAAATGATACCACCATCGAATTTTGGGAAATCGACATCATTATGTTATTACAAAAAATGATACCACCATCGAATTTTGGGAAATCGACATTATTATGTCATTACAAAAAATGATACCACCATCGAATTTTGGGAAATCGACATCATTAAGTTATTACAAAAAATGATACCACCATCGAATTTTGGGAAATCGACATCATTATGTTATTACAAAAAATGATACCACCATCGAATTATGGGAAATCGACATCATTATGTCATTACAAAAAATGATACCACCATCGAATTTTTGGGAAATCGACATCATTAAGTTATTACAAAAAATGATACCACCATCGAATTTTGGGAAATCGACATCATTATGTTATTACAAAAAATGATACCACCATCGAATTTTGGGAAATCGACATCATTATGTCATTACAAAAAATGATACCACCATCGAATTTTGGGAAATCGACATCATTATGTTATTACAAAAAATGATACCACCATCGAATTTTGGGAAATCGACATCATTATGTTATTACAAAAAATGATACCACCATCGAATTTTGGGAAATCGACATTATTATGTTATTACAAAAAATGATACCACCATCGAATTTTGGGAAATCGACATTATTATGTCATTACAAAAAATGATACCACCATCGAATTTTGGGAAATCGACATCATTATGTCATTACAAAAAATGATACCACCATCGAATTTTGGGAAATCGACATCATTATGTTATTACAAAAAATGATACCACCATCGAATTTTGGGAAATCGACATCATTATGTTATTACAAAAAATGATACCACCATCGAATTTTGGGAAATCGACATTATTATGTTATTACAAAAAATGATACCACCATCGAATTTTGGGAAATCGACATCATTAAGTTATTACAAAAAATGATACCACCATCGAATTTTGGGAAATCGACATCATTATGTTATTACAAAAAATGATACCACCATCGAATTATGGGAAATCGACATCATTATGTCATTACAAAAAATGATACCACCATCGAATTTTGGGAAATCGACATCATTATGTTATTACAAAAAATGATACCACCATCGAATTTTGGGAAATCGACATCATTATGTCATTACAAAAAATGATACCACCATCGAATTTTGGGAAATCGACATCATTATGTTATTACAAAAAATGATACCACCATCGAATTTTGGGAAATCGACATCATTATGTTATTACAAAAAATGATACCACCATCGAATTTTGGGAAATCGACATCATTAAGTTATTACAAAAAATGATACCACCATCGAATTTTGGGAAATCGACATCATTATGTTATTACAAAAAATGATACCACCATCGAATTTTGGGAAATCAACATCATTTAGTTATTACAAAAAATGATACCACTATCGAATTTTAGGAAATCGACATCATTATGTCATTACACAAAATAATACCACCATCGAATTTTGGGAAATCGACATCATTATGTTATTACAAAAAATGATATCACCATCGAATTTTGGGAAATCGACATCATTAAGTTATAACAAAAAATGATACCACCATCGAATTTTGGGAAATCGACATCATTAAGTTATTACAAAAAATGATACCACCATCGAATTTTGGGAAATCGACATCATTAAGTTATTACAAAAAATGATACCATTATCGAATTTTAGGTAATTGACATCATTATGTTATTACAAAAAATGATACAACCATCGAATTTTGGGAAATCGACATCATTAAGTTATTGCAAAAAATGATACCACCATCGAATTTTGGGTAATTGACATCATTATGTCATTACAAAAAATGATACCACCATCGAATTTTTGGGAAATCGACATCATTAAGTTATTACAAAAAATGATACCACCATCGAATTTTGGGAAATCGACATCATTATGTTATTACAAAAAATGATACCACCATCGAATTTTGGGAAATCGACATCATTATGTCATTACAAAAAATGATACCACCATCGAATTTTGGGAAATCGACATCATTATGTTATTACAAAAAATGATACCACCATCGAATTTTGGGTAATTGACATCATTAAGTTATTACAAAAAATGATACCACCATCGAATTTTGGGAAATCGACATCATTATGTTATTACAAAAAATGATACCACCATCGAATTTTGGGAAATCGACATTATTATGTCATTACAAAAAATGATACCACCATCGAATTTTGGGAAATCGACATCATTAAGTTATTACAAAAAATGATACCACCATCGAATTTTGGGAAATCGACATCATTATGTTATTACAAAAAATGATACCACCATCGAATTATGGGAAATCTACATCATTATGTCATTACAAAAAATGATACCACCATCGAATTTTTGGGAAATCGACATCATTAAGTTATTACAAAAAATGATACCACCATCGAATTTTGGGAAATCGACATCATTATGTTATTACAAAAAATGATACCACCATCGAATTTTGGGAAATCGACATCATTATGTCATTACAAAAAATGATACCACCATCGAATTTTGGGAAATCGACATCATTATGTTATTACAAAAAATGATACCACCATCGAATTTTGGGAAATCGACATCATTATGTTATTACAAAAAATGATACCACCATCGAATTTTGGGAAATCGACATTATTATGTTATTACAAAAAATGATACCACCATCGAATTTTGGGAAATCAACATCATTTAGTTATTACAAAAAATGATACCACTATCGAATTTTAGGAAATCGACATCATTATGTCATTACACAAAATGATACCACCATCGAATTTTGGGAAATCGACATCATTATGTTATTACAAAAAATTATATCACCATCGAATTTTGGGAAATCGACATCATTAAGTTATAACAAAAAATGATACCACCATCGAATTTTGGGAAATCGACATCATTAAGTTATTACAAAAAATGATACCACCATCGAATTTTGGGAAATCGACATCATTATGTTATTACAAAAAATGATACCACCATCGAATTTTGGGAAATCGACATCATTAAGTTATTACAAAAAATGATACCATTATCGAATTTTAGGTAATTGACATCATTATGTCATTACAAAAAATGATACCACCATCGAATTTTGGGAAATCGACATCATTAAGTTATTGCAAAAAATGATACCACCATCGAATTTTGGGTAATTGACATCATTAAGTTATTGCAAAAAATGATACCACCATCGAATTTTGGGTAATTGACATCATTATGTTGTTACAAAAAATGATACCACCATCGAATTTTTGGGAAATCGACATCATTAAGTTATTACAAAAAATGATACCACCATCGAATTTTGGGAAATCGACATCATTAAGTTATTACAAAAAATGATACCACCATCGAATTTTGGGAAATCGACATTATTATGTTATTACAAAAAATGATACCACCATCGAATTTTGGGAAATCAACATCATTTAGTTATTACAAAAAATGATACCACTATCGAATTTTAGGAAATCGACATCATTATGTCATTACACAAAATGATACCACCATCGAATTTTGGGAAATCGACATCATTATGTTATTACAAAAAATTATATCACCATCGAATTTTGGGAAATCGACATCATTAAGTTATAACAAAAAATGATACCACCATCGAATTTTGGGAAATCGACATCATTAAGTTATTACAAAAAATGATACCACCATCGAATTTTGGGAAATCGACATCATTATGTTATTACAAAAAATGATACCACCATCGAATTTTGGGAAATCGACATCATTAAGTTATTACAAAAAATGATACCATTATCGAATTTTAGGTAATTGACATCATTATGTCATTACAAAAAATGATACCACCATCGAATTTTTGGGAAATCGACATCATTAAGTTATTACAAAAAATGATACCACCATCGAATTTTGGGAAATCGACATCATTATGTTATTACAAAAAATGATACCACCATCGAATTTTGGGAAATCGACATCATTATGTCATTACAAAAAATGATACCACCATGGAATTTTGGGAAATCGACATCATAATGTTATTACAAAAAATGATACCACCATCGAATTTTGGGTAATTGACATCATTAAGTTATTACAAAAAATGATACCACCATCGAATTTTGGGAAATCGACATCATTATGTTATTACAAAAAATGATACCACCATCGAATTTTGGGAAATCGACATTATTATGTCATTACAAAAAATGATACCACCATCGAATTTTGGGAAATCGACATCATTAAGTTATTACAAAAAATGATACCACCATCGAATTTTGGGAAATCGACATCATTATGTTATTACAAAAAATGATACCACCATCGAATTATGGGAAATCGACATCATTATGTCATTACAAAAAATGATACCACCATCGAATTTTTGGGAAATCGACATCATTAAGTTATTACAAAAAATGATACCACCATCGAATTTTGGGAAATCGACATCATTATGTTATTACAAAAAATGATACCACCATCGAATTTTGGGAAATCGACATCATTATGTCATTACAAAAAATGATACCACCATCGAATTTTGGGAAATCGACATCATTATGTTATTACAAAAAATGATACCACCATCGAATTTTGGGAAATCGACATCATTATGTTATTACAAAAAATGATACCACCATCGAACTTTGGGAAATCGACATCATTAAGTTATTGCAAAAAATGATACCACCATCGAATTTTGGGTAATTGACATCATTATGTTGTTACAAAAAATGATACCACCATCGAATTTTTGGGAAATCGACATCATTAAGTTATTACAAAAAATGATACCACCATCGAATTTTGGGAAATCGACATCATTATGTTATTACAAAAAATGATACCACCATCGAATTTTGGGAAATCGACATCATTATGTCATTACAAAAAATGATACCACCATCGAATTTTGGGAAATCGACATCATTAAGTTATTACAAAAAATGATAGCACTATGGAATTTTGGGAAATCGACATCATTATGTCATTACAAAAAATGATACCACCATCGAATTTTTGGGAAATCGACATCATTAAGTTATTACAAAAAATGATACCACCATCGAATTTTGGGAAATCGACATCATTATGTTATTACAAAAAATGATACCACCATCTAATTTTGGGAAATCGACATCATTACGTTATTACAAAAAATGATACCACCATCGAATTTTGGGACTTAGTAAGCGGTGACCCAAAAGTAAGAAAAGAAACGCTTTTTTTTCTCTACCATCAAATCGTTCTGTTCAATCGAATGGTGGCCAACAATTTACCGAGAGAAGTTTTTTTTCTGAAGAAATACCTGATCGATTGGGATATGAACATGGAAAATAGTCAAATAAATCTGATATATTGAGAGAGGAAAGTCATAAAAAACAGTAAACCCAAAATTGGTTAACCAGCAGACATTTTGAAATGAGGTTGCGTGCCAAGTTATGTTCCAAAACAAAGAAATGGCCAATTACAGAGTCTGCCGACGCTTCAAGATATTCGTCCAAACAATGAATTTCGGATCGAGCCGAAATTATTGGCAACCTATGTTTAAATTCTAAAATTCAAACATGAAAACTTAATAATATGAGAGAAATAAAGACAGTCTAGTCTATATTTCAAGCAAAATGCTTATATATATATATATATATATATAGTACTTCATGTATCCACATAAAATATTATATGGAGATATAATTTTTATGTGTCAGTTTTCAGTATTTACTTCAACAGTGCTCGATACGTAAGTAGAGCTAGATAGTAAGCAATGAAAATATATATGGCAATCAAGCTACTCAGAGGCTCCCGTGTTTCATCCCCGGAGGGAATCGTCAGGCTAAATGCCTGACGATTTCCCCCGGGGATGAAACACGGGAGCCTCTGCGTAGCTTGATTGCCATATATATTTTCATTGATTACTATATATATATATATATATATATATATATATATATATATATATATATATATATATATATATATATAAAGATAAATAAAGGAAGAGAGATAAAGATGTACGGATGACAAATCTATTTCATCTTCGATTTTTCAATGCAAGTTGTACTCGATAAAATATGTTTATTTTTCTTTCTGTAAGCCAGGCTCTTCGACAAAGGAGTTACATAGATGGATAAGTTGGCAGGGGAATAGCCAAAATTTAAAATTTGAAAAAATTTAAGAATCAATAAATAGTAATGGAAAGTAAGAGTGTGTGCATAAAAAGGTTATCAAAATATAGTCTGACCAGTTGGTGAATGTCCGTTTACAAACTGTCTGGTGACGAACGATTTAAAGATGGTAAAAGAGATTTCGTGGAGATTGCGTTAGAAATGTTCGAAATGTAGTAAATCCAATAAAATGATGTTAAGTTCAACCGTAGATAAAAAACACTTATTAGGATGTAATTTTGAGAATTAGGGCCATTTTAAAAATACTTCCGTAGACCGCGAATGAAAATAGTTTTTAAAGAGTTGAGTTTAAAAAGTTGTATATATTTCAAGTAGGCCGTGAAAGTTACTTCAGTCGAACCTAAGGTCTGAGAGAGAATTTTCTGGTCGAAGACGAGACCAGTAAAAGTGGGAGAAAAGGTTAAGGGGATGAAACTATGGTTGATGCTAGGAATAGGGTAGGGGAAGGGATTGTTTAATACTGCTCATCGCTTGTAAGCAACAATATAATGTAATTACTGCCAGTTTATTTGCTGGACTGGCTTCAGTAGCATTCTGATCAGTAAGTAAACAGTTCGGGGGGGGGGGAGTATCCCCGTATTTGAACAGATTTTTTTAGACAAAATTATATATAATTCGGAAAGTTTAAAAGGGTTCAAATTGGGAATTAGGGTCCAGACGATTCGAAATCTGGAATTTACGTGTTTAAGATGTCATTATCCGGACATTTATAGTATTTCAGAGTTTAATGTTTAAAGAATTTATAGATATCCCAGTAATCAAAATATTAGAGGCATGACTAAATAAGATACTTTAATATATTACTGATGTTAGGATTGGAAACGGCGTCAAGTGAGTTCGAGATTATGGGTTGGGATTGGGTTGAATTATGTAACCGAAGTGATGCCATGGAGTATTGAATTTACAAATGGATCATTATATAAGTAACCGAGGAGCGCAGTTTAAAGGTGGGAGTTATAGAATATATGAGAAAAAGAATTGTCGGTAGAGCGCTGCGTCCACAGAGTCGATGGATTGTATGCAAAAGGGAGATAAGAGAGGCAATGGATAAGTATGTAAGAGGGATTAGCTAGTAATTGAAAAAGGGTATAGGAATTGGAGTGTTGGAGTAGAGGAGATTAAGGATTAGTGGAGTGGAGAATAATAATGTTATTTCTCAATTTACATTAAGTATTATGGGTTAATAAAGTTAGTAGGTGCACAGGGGAAGATACGCTATGTTATTGGGATGATTAGTTATAAGGTTGTAAAGGTGAAGAGTTAAAAAATTAACAAATTATAAATTCAAAGAATTAGTCTAATGTCAGATGGGGGTTGTTGGCTGGGAGGAGGGGTGTCAGAGGGAGTAATGAAATTGATGTATTTAAATTTTCGCTTGTGCCCACAATTTGAGATAAGTTCGTTTTTAGAGTTAATAATATTTTTGCTTTTAGCTGCTATAGCTATCATAAATGTTTCTAATGTACATAGTTGGCAGAAAGCGGATCCTGAAGTGTAGGAATTAGACAAACCGAAAACAACTAATTGAAGTGAAATTTACTTCCCCCAAACCCCAACTATAACAACAACAAAAAACAAATACGCGAGTTATATCTCACTAAAAGAAAAAATACCCGAGTAAAGTTTAAAAAAAAATCTCAACTCTCTCTCCTGATATTTTGTTATTGTCTTTTTATTATTGTTTTAATCAATAGTTTCGTCAATAGTGAAATAGTAAATACGATGCTGAGAACAGAAACTACACTTTGAAAAATGTCTATATATCTTCAAATTGTTGAAAAAAAAATTTTTTATGAATACATTTATTTACAGAACTTCATTGAATTAAAACGGGGAGTAGGATCTGAGGGAAAGGACCAAGAAACTATTAAAAAAATATGTTTATTTACTCGGCATTTATAAATGAATAAACCATCCCCCCCCCCCAAAAAAAATATACTTATTTAATCTATTATTGTATTATCTTTTAATGGGGATAGGTTAGTGTAGTATCGGTTCTGTTGTCATATGACCGTCTCCCCAGGAATTACCTCCTCCTTTTTTAATCCTCCCAGATCTTACATCCTCCCGTGAAGGAGGATTAATGTAGTATCTGTTCCTTTGTCATGATACCATCTTCCCGAAGACTACCTTCTTTTTTTAGGGGAGGGGCAGGTGGTAGTGTAGTATCTTTTCCGTTGCTATGATACTATATTCACAGGAATTATATTCTGCTTGTATGGGGAGATCCTCCCAGGTATTGCCTCCTCTATTTTGAAAGGGGTATTGTAGTACCTGTACTTTTGTCATGATACCATCCTACCAGAAATTACCTCCTCCTTTGAGGATTAGTGTAGTATATGTTCGTTAATACCTCATCCTTTAGGGTTCAGGGTATGTAGTTCGTTCATCATGGTATCACCCTTCCCGCCTAGCAAAAGTATGCAACCGGGGGGAGCATACATTTGCTAGTATATAAAAACAAATATAAAAAGTGTAGAAAATGTCTAATGCAAAAAGTTGAAAATATACGAAAAAGTTTTTTTTAAAGTTGAAGGCGCCATGAAAATCGTAGCAGCAGGATCAAAAACGGTAAATCCAAGAAAGAAATGGTAAAATCCGTTGAATTTTGGAGAAACTAAACCATTAAAACTCATATACTATAGCTGAGTTCATCAACGATTGTTGCCTAAAGTGTTTTCCTATAAATTTTAATCACACAAAATACATATTAAAATATTCACTCGTATTGGGATTAACTTATGTTTGAAAAATATCTATTTTAGTTGTTCGAATTCGATTTAATTTTTAACTAACTCAACATCTCTGACGTAATTCCTGTCTCAACCTCTGTCATTCTATGGTGTTTGCACACACACACCCGTTTTTTTTTTTTAGTTTCTTACATATACGCTCTCTCTCTCTCTCGCTCTCTCTCTCTATCTATCTATCTATCTATCTCTCTGTTTCTCTCTCTCTCCCTCCTCTCTCTCTCCCTCCTCTCTCTCTCTCTCTCTCTCTGTCTGTCTGTCTCTCATATATATATATATATATATATATATATATATATATATATATATATATATATATATATACATTCACTGGCAAAGGTAATAACGCGAAGTATAAATATCAAAATTGAAAGAGTCCATTATAAACAAAAGGGAAAACTCATCGCTAGCAGTAATATTGTTTGACCTGTATTTGGAGAGAGAGATAAATAGAGAGAGAGATAAAGAGAGAGAGAGAGAGAGAAAGAGAGAGAGAGAGGGAGAGAAATAAATAGAGAGAGAGAGAGAGATAAATAAATAGAGAGAGAGATAAATAGAGAGAGAGGGGGAAGAGGGATATATATATAGTGAGCAGCAATCGACTAATTTTGTATTTTGTCTTTTTATTTGATATTTCTAATTCAACTGGCTTTGCAAACTTATTTTTTCTGATTGAAACAATTTAACCCGAGCTGAATGGGTTGATCATCGGTAACGTTTGTTCTCGTAGATGTTTGATCGATGTTGGCGAATGACAGGATTGATATCAATTTGATTGCCATTTGATTTTCTAATATGAAAATAATTTGATCAAACAAGAATGGGGACAGTCTATTCTTTAAAAAAAGGGCCACTGATCCGCCTGTGTTAGTCGAGAATCAGCGATTAATAAGCCAACTCACTAAACTAAGTCAGACAACTGATGAACTTCCGATTGAAACGAACAAAAGTGAAAAACAAAACAAAAATGGACGCTTCAGTTTTCCATGGAAGTTTTTGTTTTTTTCGGAACCGAGATTGGCTGGAAAATCGATAAAGTGGAATCGTGGCTTTAACGAGGCTTCAAACCGAAAACCGAAGGAAAAAACGGCAAACAAATGATGGCTTGAAAATTTCTTGCTAACCAGAGTGTGCAAAACCAATGGAATCGAATAGTTTCTACTTGCTATACCGACCCGGTGTTGTCTGGGATTCTGTAATGTAATATTAGCAAACTAGCGGGACCTGTGGAAATTCCACAGTTGTGTCCTTCATCTGTTGTATATTATTGGCGTGCTTAAGAATACTGCCATTCTATCGACGAACATAGAACCCACGATATTATTGGACCACCTATGTTACAATTTTGGCATACTTTTTTTTAAAATACTAACGACTTATCTTTTATCAAGGCTCAAAAGCCATTTGAGGATAAGTGTTAATAAGTTGAACGATGAACAACACCCTGAGAGGACTGGAAAACGATGGGTGAAATGGGCAGGATTAGATATTTAAAAGGACGGCTCGACAAGAATTTGTTTACATTGGACTTGAAAACAACTATGTTGTAATCAGTCAGGTTTGTCTTCCATAGATAGGAAGGTATTGGAGACAAACTTTGTTCATGGAAGTTCCGTCTAGTTTTAGGTACACAGATGAAAAAGGGAAAATTATTTACAGTGGGTAAGTACTCTGATTAATGTTGTTTCAGAGTCTATCCTCCAAACCCTGTATTAGTTTGCGCCATATTTCTAGTCTATGGACGCCCGGCGTGAACAAAGATTCCAAGTAGGTTTATTTTAATTTCACGTTCGACACAATGGTGTCATCAGATGATTTTTTAAATTGCTCTTTTTGAATTGCATCTTTGGCGTACGGGTGATTACATACTTTTAAATAAGTGTATAGGGTGATAACAGACGTACGAACATTAAATTGCCGTATTATTATATACATATTTTGGTTGCACGTCTTTAACGTTATACACAGAAAAGAATTATTTTTATGTTTTGTTTATTTAAATAAATATTAGATTTTTTTTTAATTATTAATTAAATAATAACAATAAAGTGTACGTCGCGTATAGAAGATAAACATACACATACTCAGAAACACACGAAGTGATAATATACTTTTACTTATATAATGATTAAGAGAATGTTAAGCTGTACGGGAGATAAATCGTTTTTGAACATTCACATGAACAATTTAGAGTTATGTCCTGTACATTTAAGTTGTTTTTAGAAAATAAACATGACTTAGCCTGTGAGGTCATTATTTAAATTTGTTTCAATTGTAACAATCTTCCTAGCCTTTTATTGTCAATTAAACCCAAGCGAAATACATTATTTTCTTGTAAAGAACATGGTAGAAGAAAGATTAAAACTAATTGGTTAGTCATAATCAAACATCCATATGGCGGGTTCATTGCTATTTGGGTCTGACTTTAAAAGCTTTATAAAAGAGATTCACGCGTGTGTTCGTACGCGTCCTGAGTATGACACAGATCGAGGCCTCACCACGCGGTGTAACTACACTGCGTGGTGAGGCCTCAATCTGGCAGCTTGGAGAGTGTGTATTGCCATTACTCGCAGGTCCATTCTGAGGTTGTATGGTTGTACTTGTCAGCAATCCATTCATTGGTCAATATATATATATATATATATATATATATATATATATATATATATATATATATATATATATATATATATAGCCGCACTGATGAGCTGTGAAACAGCGAAACAGTCTGTATGTGGATGACTATATGAAGCTCCCTGCGGGTAGAGCTTATTTGTAAGGGTATCGTCAACTGCCATTAGCTTTAAGGCATAGCTCATTAGGTAAAACTAATTCGAGCCACGGCAATTGCAATGTTTACATTGAGATATATCTTACATTCAGCCAGTGTCGCATGATAGCGTAGGGGTTAACAGCGCCGACTGTCAGCTCGACGGTGGCGTTTCGACCCCTTGAGGGACTAACTGGTCTAGCCGCACTGATGAGCTGTGAAACAGCGAAACAGTCTGTATGAGGATGACTATATATATATATATATATATATATATATATATATATATATATAATCCAATGTCTGCGTGTATGTGTGTATATGGTGTTTGTGTGTACGCTATCGAAATAAAGTGCATTTTTTTTGGGAAAGACAATGGAAGTGTTCCTGAATCTCTAAATGCACACCTAAGAGGGTTATGAGGGCATGGCCCCTTAAAACTTTAAATATATCCTCTTTTTATGAAATCTAAATCATATGTATACCATTTTCTGGTAAAGAAAATGGGAGTTGTCTCGAATCTCTAAGTGCCTTCCTAACCCAAAGACAGCTATGTGGGTAAAACCTCCTTTAAAACTTCAAATATGTCATATTTTGATTAAATTTATATCATATGTATAAAATTCTCCGGAAAAGACAATGGAAGTGGTCCCGAATCTCTACGTTAACATCTATGTGCCAAATATCTACGTGACGCTACCTTTATGTTACACATACGGACAGCACCCCCTTCAAACTTCAAATACGAAAATCCGATTTTAATGAAATGTTAACGATATGTATAAGTCACCAAGTAAGAGAGTTTTTCAACATTTCAGCTTCCTCTGACTATATTAGGGGGGGGGGCGATACGGGAAGAGGGGGGGGCAGTAAAATAAAGAAAGCAATATAGTGTTATAAGCAGGGTCAAAAAAGTACATAGCAGTGATACTCATTCAATCCCGAGCAACGTCGGGCTTTCCTGTTTGTTAGAATATATTAATTGCAAACGATTACTTGACAAAATATCCGCCTACAAAACACATTAATCTACAAAAAATGTATATGTAAAACATACATTGGCAGCATTAATAAATATTTGAAAATTTTAACTTGAAGAATAAAATATTGCGAATTTCCTCTTGTATGGTCAGTTACAGTAAAAATTGTTTTTTTTTTACTAAAATTGTAGTTTATGCCATTTTCTTGAGTAAAAATAATAGTTAACAAACATTAGGTGTTTATCATATTTTGTAATATTCAAAGAAAAGCGCAACATGACGGCCCGTCGACCAAATTACGTAAAGGCAAATAACTCTAGCCACTTCCGGTTTGGAAATATATATTTCAGGGTAATTTCCTAAGTTACAGGCGTAAATTCCAAATATATCTCAAAAGCTGTAAGAAATCAGCGACCATATTGCGATTATACTTTAGGACATTTCCCAAACGTTTACTAAACTTACTGGATTCGCCATTAAAAAATGAGAAACCACAGACATCCACCTGCTTATTTGTGATTGTCCGTCCTAACAAACAAAGACAATCCTCGTATAGCTGCTCCATCCCATCCTTGATCCACACTTCTTCCAAAAGTAGAACAGGTGAGAGCATCGATTGAAGATGGCGGTTCACTTTTGATGTGTATTCCATTAAAAACATTCTTCTTCTAAATACCCATTACAGGCCTCATATGAGATCATTTCTAGTGTCAAGGGGCGTTAGCATATCCCAGCATCCTATGCTTACCGCAGATAGCGAACTCATTTAACAAAGAGGAAATCACGACAAACAATCCTCTTTCAAAACTACAGCAGCTTCTCAAACAAGCTATCTATCTATCGATCTATCGATCGATTAAAAACCATAAAAATACAGGTCTTAGTGCATTAAGGAAACCGGGGTTTCCGAAAAGACCTTACCCAGTTTTCAAAAAAAAAATGAGACACAATAACTTTTTGTTCTAGTGTCTTTTTGTCGTAAACCCTTTCTTGTAATGGAAAAGTCACAAGAGCCGAAAATAGTGACTGTGGCGGTCAATCCAACATTTCCCCTTAAATAGATGAAACGCCCAGAAAATATTCTTCTCGAGACTCCTTGAGCATGATCATCGATAAGGATAAGAGATATTTAAATAATAATAATTGTTGAAGATGAATGAAAATCGTCGAGCCTATCGATTGAGACCTTCCCGTTACTCCTCTAGCTCTCACTCCAAACGAATTTGATCTTTTTGCCCCACCATGTCAAATATTTTCGTGAAAATGAGCTCGTTCCGTTACATCTTCCGTTACATCTAACATATCTCGCAATAGTTTAAAAGTTGCACCTAAATAGCATTTAAGCTGACAACCATAACTTTGATTCTGACTAGTCATGTTTCATGTTATTATTATATTATGTTATTCACTACAGTTCGTTTAAAAAATTATGTAACCTGGCAATATGGAAACATTGATGAATTATGACTCATATTCAATTACATATTCGCGCCACGCCTTTTCTTTTGCTTTTACTCAGTTAAGTTTAGAGTATGTTTGACCGCTTTCAAATCCTTTCATAAATTTAATTACATTTATTGAGAGCATCTTCGACGTCGTCTGAATATAATCATATGCGTGTGTGCGCTCGAAAAAGTACCAATTTAATCCTTAACAAGGACAACATTTTTAACGGCCAGCAGATAACTTTATTTGTATGCGCATATATATATATATACAAACTCGTGTAAACACACACATATATATATATATATATATACACACATATCTATATGCACACATACTCATACATACATACATACATACATACAGCAATACGTATATACATACATACACACACACACACACACACATATATATATATATATATATATATATGCTATAAATATTTTTAAATATTAAAGTATTTTTATAGCTATAGACGATAACCTTTCGGGTTTTCTACCCCCATCAGTGCAGGAGTGGCGGTTGCATATATATATATATATATATATATATATAATATATATATATATATATATATATATATGGTAAAATGAAAAAGGAAAACCAAAAACTGGATGTTTTTTTATGTGTACATCAACGTTTCGTCTTTATTTATAAGACTTCATCAGGATGATGATATAGGGAAAAGATATCATGCAAGCACGGATACATGTAGGGTAGACATGTTGGGAAGAAAAATAAAATAAAATGAAAAATAATGGCAGCGTCTAGCTGGACGTCCGTACTTGTTAGAGAATGAAAAATGAGTGGGAGAAAAAAGGGGAAGGGTGGAGGGAGCAAGGACTACTGTGGCTGGCGATGAGAGAAAAAGAGGTGGGGGATGAGCAGGGGTAAAATGGATGGCAGAGAGAGATTGGAGGAAAAGGGGGAGGGGGTGTTTGACCAGATGGCTGTGGTCGAGATTGAAGGGGAAGAGTGAGTTGGAATGTTTGTGTGTGTGGGGTGTATGCAGGGAAATGGGGATGGGTAGAGAGGGAGGGGGGGCTGTGATTTTGGTGGATGGGCGAAAGTTATAGTCTTAGAGAGCGTTTGAAGAAAATGAGGGAATTTAAGAAAAGGTATGGGAGAAAATGGATGAGAGGGGGAAGAGGGAGGATTTGTCGTGATAGGGTGTGAAATATTTGAAATATTTGGAAAATGATAGCAATGAGTGAGGGATTGGAGTGGGTGGGGGAGGGGGGTGATTGAAAGGGTGGGTGAGGAATATATTTGAAATATTTGGAACATGAGAAAGTTTATTTGGACTGTAGTATTAAAAATGTGAGGGAAAAAAATGAGGAAAAATAAGAGAAGATTCAGGGAGAAAAGGGAAGGGTGTGGGTGAATGGAAGAGTGTCATAAGGTTAGAGATGAAAATAAAAGTTAGCCATGATCAGGCAAAAGACTTTGTTCTGTGAGGATGATCTTGCTTATTAAGGGTGATAGGTTAAAGAAACCATTTCGCTGCTTGATAGTAGTGGAGGATGTGATGAGTGCAGTTTCCAATAATCTTCGCCGAGATTTGTTGTGGATGTGTTTAGTGATTTTGGCTTGTTCAAATTTGAATGCATGACCATATTCTAGAGCATGGGAGAAAAGTGCACTAAGAAGGTTGTTGTTTTTTATATCCCTTTTATGTTCATTTAATCGTTTCTTTAATTCACGTTGTGTTTCTCCCACGTAGAATTGATGGCACAACGTGAATTAAAGAAACGATTAAATGAACATAAAAGGGATATAAAAAACAACAACCTTCTTAGTGCACTTTTCTCCCATGCTCTAGAATATGGTCATGCATTCAAATTTGAACAAGCCAAAATCACTAAACACATCCACAACAAATCTCGGCGAAGATTATTGGAAACTGCACTCATCACATCCTCCACTACTATCAAGCAGCGAAATGGTTTCTTTAACCTATCACCCTTAATAAGCAAGATCATCCTCACAGAACAAAGTCTTTTGCCTGATCATGGCTAACTTTTATTTTCATCTCTAACCTTATGACACTCTTCCATTCACCCACACCCTTCCCTTTTCTCCCTGAATCTTCTCTTATTTTTCCTCATTTTTTCCCTCACATTTTTAATACTACAGTCCAAATAAACTTTCTCATGTTCCAAATATTTCAAATATATTCCTCACCCACCCTTTCAATCACCCCCCTCCCCCACCCACTCCAATCCCTCACTCATTGCTATCATTTTCCAAATATTTCAAATATTTCACACCCTATCACGACAAATCCTCCCTCTTCCCCCTCTCATCCATTTTCTCCCATACCTTTTCTTAAATTCCCTCATTTTCTTCAAACGCTCTCTAAGACTATAACTTTCGCCCATCCACCAAAATCACAGCCCCCCCCCTCCCTCTCTACCCATCCCCATTTCCCTGCATACACCCCACACACACAAACATTCCAACTCACTCTTCCCCTTCAATCTCGACCACAGCCATCTGGTCAAACACCCCCTCCCCCTTTTCCTCCAATCTCTCTCTGCCATCCATTTTACCCCTGCTCATCCCCCACCTCTTTCTCTCATCGCCAGCCACAGTAGTCCTTGCTCCCTCCACCCTTCCCCTTTTTTCTCCCACTCATTTTTCATTCTCTAACAAGTACGGACGTCCAGCTAGACGCTGCCATTATTTTTCATTTTATTTTATTTTTCTTCCCAACATGTCTACCCTACATGTATCCGTGCTTGCATGATATCTTTTCCCTATATCATCATCCTGATGAAGTCTTATAAATAAAGACGAAACGTTGATGTACACATAAAAAAACATCCAGTTTTTGGTTTTCCTTTTTCATTTTACCATCACGTCGGATTACCTTCATCCTTCTATTCCCATATATATATATATATATATATATATATATAATATATATATATATATATATATATATATATTCACAACACACTACAAATCCGTAAACCAAATAATTAAACCTAAATGCAAATACAAACAGCATTTATTCACATATACACAGACAATCAAATTAGTACGTGAGCCTCGAATTACCTAACTAAATAAACCCTGCAATTTTGTTATACACCCATTCATACAATATATATATATATATATATATATATATATATATATATATATATATATATATATATATATATATATATATACTGGCCAATATTTACATATTTCTATCGAAAAATGCACCTGTAAGTTTTTACATTTCCATACAAACATACATACATGTTTACATATACATATCTACATGCATATCACTAGATATACTATACACCCACACACACTCGTATCCTCCCCCGTGTAAGGGCATACATTTACTCAACTTCCTCACATATACGCGTCGTTCATACGAAATACACACTGTTCTGACTAAATACAGGGACTATAAATTAAGAAATACATATACTGGTATTCAGCCTGTGATTTATTTATATACACGCTCATACATATAATTCTACTTCTATACCTCTCCGTGTGTTGTGATTCCATAATCTTATGGATATATCATACAGGAACAAAATTATACCTTTTCCTGCCTCAGTAAATCACAACACTCATCTTACCCAATAATCTTAATTTAACTTGTTTACATTTGAACCGACGCTAGCATTTATTAAAAGAACATATATAAAGCAACCATTACAAAGGCAAACAAATAAACCCCCAAAATTTGAGTGTACAAAGTTTAGGTAAAATAAACACAACCTAGCATTAAATAAACTAAAATTATAAACATAAACGTTAAGTATAACATAGAAAACAAAGAAAATTAAGAAAAATACATTGAAAAATAGAAAAAATCAAAATTTAAGTAAAGATATAGTAACATAGAATAATATAAAATATTTTTTAAATTATAAATAAAATTAAAATAAAACAAAAGGTGGTATACTAGTAGAGCAGATTTATTCCATCAGTGGGCAGAGTTATTGGGCAGCAATGGTTGTGATTCAAAATCTGCTCAGTGTATGTTCCTTGAGCCGTTTCTTGTTTAATACTAAGTAATTTCCACGGTCTTTAAACCTTATAATTCCCAGTTTCTCACCAATGCACAAAAAACAGAATAAGTTAGCTAATCTACAAAAATGCTATACCAAGAATAGTTTACAATTGTTTCGACGTCAATTTAATTTTGGCATTAATATTTTAATAAATAAACCCAAAATTTCATAACTTATTTTCTTTACAAGAACATTTGAAACAATTAGAAAATTTTGCAAACGTTTTCCTGATACAAACAACCTAACCGAAATGGATGGGTGACTCAACGGATCATTTTTCTTAGTGCAATGCAATTCTTACTAATATATATATATATATATATATATATATATATATATATATATATATATATATATATAGAGAGAGAGAGAGAGAGAGAGAGAGAGAGAGGGGGGAGAGAAAGAAGGGAGAAGATAGACTGATTGATTGTTAAATTAATTGATTATGAATATATTTGAATAATAGATATGAGGTCCATCCCAGAATAATCTCTCCCTCTCTGTCACTCTCTCTTTCTTTTTCTCTCTCTCTACTCAATACAAATTTGGAGTAGCAAGGTTGTGGATGATTATTTACACTAATCCCACTATGAAAACATACCTATTTTATAGAGTAAATTTAAATGTTGTTACTTTAATTGTTAATTTAATTTTAAATGTTAGTCATGAAACTAAGAATAAAAATAACTGTCCGCTACAAGAAAACTGTTTAACCAAGAATATAGTCTACATAGTAACAGTGTACCCAGAAGATAATCTTAATCTAAAGAGATTTTACCTGGGAGGGACTAGCAAAGATTTGAAGACCAGGCACTATAACCAAGAACAGATGGATTATATTTCTATTATCTCAATTCATGTGGTTTCTCAAAATGAACAATAGGACCCTCGTCCTTGAATGGAGCATTATAAAGAAGGCGCAAAGACCCACGGTACACAACCGTACATGTTTTCTCTGTCTTAATGAAAAAATAGCGATGATTAGATTCCAAAAAAGAGATACATTATTAAACCAAAGCGATGAAGTAGGAATTATTTGTAAGTATTTCAAACAAATTATGTAGGATAAATATAGTAGTAACCAATATATAATATTATAACATCCTATAAATGAAACATTAAAAGCACCATGAGATAGTTATAGTATATAAATAAAATATAAAGTTGTTAACATTGTAATATTTTTATGTGACTCTATCTTTGTTTATATATATATATTATGTATATATATATCATGTATATATATTATATGTATATATATATCATGTATATATATTATATGTATATATATATATATATCATGTATATATATATATCATGTATATACATATATCATGTATATATATTATATGTATATATATATATATCATGTATATATATTATATGTATATATATATCATGTATATATATTATATGTATATATATATATATATATATATATATATATATATATATATATTGCCAATGTTATTAATAGATGAACTTTTAAAGTCGATCGAGAGGTTAGATTTTAAAATAAGTAAATAAACTGGCAAGAAGAAAAAGTATTTGATTTAATAGTGTAACGTTTACTGTCTTTGCCGCTTGGCCGAATTTCACCCGAGAGGCTGCTGTATTGATTAATTGTATTAGCTTTCGCTTACTTGATTATTTCAGATTTTTAATTCTGTTTCTTTTGTACCCATTGTAAACTTTTATTTTCATTATCTTTCGGCCCTTACGAAACACAAATGTGAGAGAGAGAGCGTGTGTGTGAAAGAGAGAGAGCTAAGGAATGATGGGTAAATGTCACCGTCGCCAAAACAATAATAAACAAAAATTCTACATTTAGTGAAGTTTTGTGGCCCGACGGTAGGTGTGCCGATAGTAGTGACTGTGGTTGCGGTTTCGAATCTCGCTAAGTTCAACCACGCTGATAAGCAGTATTACTGTGAAACACGTGTTTGTGGATAATTATATATATATTATACTTTATAAATATAGACGCTCCACATATAGGAGACGAAACACTGTGTAATGAAAATAACTCCCTCAATCATTTCGTAAATGCTTTACCATAGATATCGGAAGTTATTTATTTGTCACTATCGCAAAAACAATATATATATATATATATATATATATATATATATATATATATATATATATATATATATATATATATATATATAAGTATAAATTTTTATTTATACAAACATTATTGGTTACATATGTGCATACATGTTTCGGTTGCACTTTTCCCAGAAAGTCAACCTCATCAGAACAAGAATTTTCGAGAAATGGATGGATTTGAAGAATTTTATCTCCTAAATAACTCTTTTGGGGATTTCGTATTTTCTATTTCTTATGATTTAGTATCGGATTACCTATTCCACTCGCTGACCTTTTCTGCTAGTGGTTGTCCCTTTTATTACCCTTTATGGCGTCTCCGTCACCTTTTACTGTCCTTATTTTATTGTTCCCTACTTTCTGGGTTACCCAGTTTTACAAACTCACTCCAGTATAAATATCTTATCTATATGTCAAGAATCGCACATATATAAACAAACTCTAATAGATACCCAAACACACCTAAATAAACAAACAGATAAATAAACAGACATTGATATACATACACATCTAAACATGGACACATACACAGATCCACTATCAATCAAGCATATATTACAAAATACATACGTGCTTATAAATATATTCTAGATGTATATTCAATACAAAAATAAAAATATTCTA
>OY744554.1:22538829-22543829 GCA_963556195.1 Sepiola atlantica | reverse complement strand
TTTGTTTATCGAAAACTATAAGTTTGTTTATTTAAAAAAAATATATATCTTTGAAAATGGAGTGTTTCTCCGAAATATATAAGATAACAGTAAAAAAAAATCTATCTTGCATTGTAAGGGCTTTCTATTGACACTTATTACCTATCACCAATGCTTAAAAAAAAGAACGAAAATAATTTGAATATATATATATTGGGAGAGTGGGAGAAGGAGATGTGAGAGAAGAGGAGCATTCCATAACGAAGATAAAGTCTGATTTTCATCAATAAATACTTTTTATGGAAGGAAACGTGACAACTCAAATATCTCCATTTTAAGCACATTCCAATTTGAATGCTTATTTTCGCGCGCCATCTTCTTTCATTTACTTCATAATTGTTGCAAGTCGAAAGACTCCATCATCATCAGGAAAAGAATATTTCCGTTTCCTGTCGTACATGAAAGTAAACAACATTTCCTTGATAGCATGCACAAAAAATCACAAATGTTTTTATTGCCAGCAAAATAACTGGCAATAAAACTGAAACAGTTATCGGTTTAAACATCACGCGATCCTTTATTGGCATGTGTCAAGATGACACGAATATTAAACTGAGGGCGGTGCAATAAAATGAATGAGAGCCGATAAAAAATTTTACAGTTCACAAATAAAAGCTACAACATATATATATATATATATATATATATATATATATATATATATATATATATATATATATATATATATATGAGAGAAAGGAAGGATGAAGGTAATCCGACGTAATGGGAAATGAAAAAGGAAAAAACAAAAAGGATGTTTTTTTCATCATGACATCATGACATTTTTCTTAAAATTATAATCCTGAGAAAGTCTTACAAATAAAGACGAAACGTTGATGAATATATAAAAAAAAACATCCTTTTTGGTTTTTCCTTTTTCATTTCCCATATATATATATATATATATATATATATATATATATATATATATATATATATATATATATATATATATATTAGTACTTCATGTCTCCACGTAAGATATTATAAGGAGATATAATTTTTTATGTGTCAGTTTTCAGTATTTACTTCAACAGTGCTCGATACGTAAGTAGAGCTAGGTAGTAAGCAATGAAAATATATATGCCATATATATTTTCATTGCTTACTATATATATATATATATATATATATATATATATATATATATATATATATATATATATATATATATATATTGAAGAATCCGCAAAGATGAAACATATGCGTATGTTGATAATAATTAAACATTGATTATTAAATAATAATAATAATAATAATAAAAGTATATATATATATATATATATATATATATATATATATATATAGTAAGTTATCAAAATATATTTATGGCAAATAAGCTACACGTTGGGAATATTCAGGCTAAAATACCCTTTAGCCTGAAAATTCCTAACACGGATAAAACGCGGAAGCCTCTGTGTAGCTTATTTGCCATGAATATATTTTCATTACTTACTACTCACGTATTGGGCACTGTGAGAGTAAATACTGAAAATTGATACATAAAAGGTTATATGTCCTTATAACCTTTTTAGTGGATACATAAAATAATAATAACAAGATTATATATATATATATATATATATATATATATATATATATATATATACATACATACACATATATATATAGATAGATAGCTATGAATATATATATAGTGAATATTTAATTATTATCGACATACGTATATGTTTCATCATTGCGGATTTATTAGTGTAGAGGTGATTGTTCAAGCCGGTGGCACGATTTGAACTCCGGACGAGAGTTGTTTGTTTATAACTCGAAATCCGACGCTTTAACCGCTTTAAAGGCCAGCATGAATAATCATACGAAATCATGCGAGATAAACTTATTTATGTCAGTAAGCGGGCATTTTTATGAGCAGCAGTCAGAGAGTGTTCTACATAAAGGAACGTTACATTATAGCCAAGGTTGACGGTTGTCTGATTTCGCATTAAAGGGTCCAGCCAAACGGGGACTACACATTATTATTTAATAATAAATACTTAATTATTATCTACATACGTATACGTTTCATCCTTGCGGAATATATATATATATATATGTGTAAAGGAGTAAGGCTACCACCATTTGTAGAATGTTTTTTTCAACATTTATTTATTATTTTGTTGTTTTACCATTTTATAATTTTATATAACGCGTTTCAAGCGGTGGTCCGCTTTCATCAGATATGTAAATCCATTTGAAGAAATGTCTTTCGATTTGAGAGAATGTTGTTTCATTTGAGGAAATTTGTTATTGTTTTTGCGCATGCGTGGGTTTGCGGGTGTGTGGGTATCTTTTATTTTTTTATTTATTTTTTATTTGCCATTTTTCCTGCTTCTCTTGGTCAAGTACGTGTTATCCATCCATGATCTATCGGTCATTCCAGTTTTCTAGGGTGCGTAGAGTTTCTTTTGAAATTTAATACTTTTTATTGCTTTCGTCGTCTCCAAGAATGATGTCGTGTCTGCGTGCGTGTGTGCGCCCGTATGCGTGTAGTCTAATCTTGAGTCTTGTGATTATATATATATATATATATATATATATATATATATATATATATATATATATATATATATATATATATATATATATATATATATATATATATATATATATGTGGCCTGTCTTAAACGTATCCCAACTTAGGCCAGAAAAAAAATTCCAAACACCTGACGGGGTTGGGACCCTGACACCATTCAACGTAAACACATTGGGCTTGCACACACTTAGCCCACCGATCAATCCACTGCCGGAAATACTTCTGGAAATCTTCTTTTTGAATGGTGTTCATCTCCACCGTCGCGTTCCACATTATCTCTTCTCTAGTCTCAAAACCGGAACCTTTCAGTGGCGTCTTCAATTTTCAAAACAATCAGAAGTCGCAAGGAGCCATGTCTGGAGACTAGGAGGGTTGGCAAACGACTGGAATTCCATGTTTGGCCAAGAAATGTTGGATCGGGGGCGTTGTCGTGATGCAGTTGCCAGTTTTTCGCCGTCCACATGTCTGGACTTTTACACCGAACTGCGTCACGGAGACGCCGGAGAACATCTTGATAGTACTACTTTGTCACTGTTTGTCCTTCCGGTGCGTATTCGTGATGTACAATTCCACGGATAAGACAGTCAGAATCATCTTGATTTTGCTTCGCACCTGTCGCGCTTTTTTGGTCTTGGAGACTCGGGATGCTTTTTGCTTCTAGGTCACCCATGACTCATCTCCAGTTATCACGGTGTTCAGAACCCCAGGATCAGTGTTGTCGGTTTCCAGAGGGTCCTGTGCCACTTGAAAACGGAGGTTCTTTTTGTTCTTACGACAAAAACTTCGGCACAAATTTCGCAACCACTCTGTGCATGTTCAAATCATCACGCAAAATTGCATGTACGGAATCTTTACTCACTCCAACCTATTTTGGCGATCTTCCACGCGGTTAAACGACTATCTGCCATCGCCAAATTTCGCACCATCTCAACAACAGCTGAACTCCGACCAGTTTCGGATACTTGTTAGACAGGCCTCCTATATATATATATATATATATATATATATATATATATATATATATATATATATATATATATAGAATAAATAAGAGTGATAAACATGTTCGAATGTCCAAATTTATTTCAAATTTCGATTGTTCAATGCAAGGTGTATTCTGTAATAAACCGGTGTTTATTATTCTTTCCTTAAGCCAAGCCTTTTCAAAGATCGAAATCTTATCATCAGATGAGAAATACAGATATATAAATTGGCTGTAGAAAAAGCTTAACCTTTTCACTATATGTCCTATTTACTAAAAGTTTACTTTTGGTTTATATATATATATATATATATATATATATATATATATATGCGTGTTTGTGTGTGTGTGTGTGTGTATGTATCGCCCACCTATTCACAAGACTCAAGATCAGACCACACATACGGACACACACGCGCGCAGACACCACTTCAACTTTTGGAGACAAAAAGCAATAAAAAGTATCAAATTTCAAAAGAAAATCTCCCGCACCCTAGAAGGCTAGGATGACCGATGGATCATGGATGGGTAACACGCACTTGACCAAGAGAAACAGGAGAAATGACAAATAAAAAATAAAAATAAAAATCAAAGATACCCACACACCCGCAAACCCACGCATGCGCAAAAACAAATGAAACAACATTTGCTCGAATCGAAAGACATTTCTTCAAATGGATTTTCATATCTGATGAAAGCGGGCCACCGCTTGAAACGCGTTATATATAAAATCATAAAATGGTAAAATAATAAATAAATGTTGAAAAAAACAACAAAATAATAAATAAATGTTGAAAAAAACATTCTACAAATGTTGGTAGCCTTACTCCTTTACATATATACTTTTCTCTCGTTGGAACTGCACTAATACTGCACTACCCTCTTTTCTAATATATATATATATATATATATATATATATATATATATATATATATATATATAAATAACATCGAGAAGAATAATTGCCCCAGGTAGTGCAAAATTAATTTCCCGAAAAAAACCCAGATTTGCACCACTTTTATATAGCCCTACAAAGATTAAAATCAATATATAATGATACTAATCCATGAGTTTGATTCTAGAAAATGTCTAAATGTAAGGGGTCTTACAAAGGAATTGAAATTCAGGAAACCTTATTTGCCATATTCGGATCTAATGACTATTGGTTAAATGTAAGTAAAATATAAAGTATTTGAATTTACAAACGCAACGTGTGTCCATATTATGTCTCCTGAGTTCCTTTAAAATACTCCAAAGCAATTAAAATTAGAGGAACACTTTTTAATTGATGTCTAATTTTTATTGTTTAAATTTCACAAAAATCGGCGGTATCTCAATGTTTACGAACGGTGCCACCTCGTCCTTTCCCTTTTTCAATAAACTAAATATAGCGCACATTACCTACCCTTGCGCATTGAAACTTATTTCCAAAA
>OY744554.1:22531329-22533829 GCA_963556195.1 Sepiola atlantica | reverse complement strand
AATATTATATATAGAAATGAAGTAATTTAATAAAGGAGTTTAACTCCGAAATATCGATTTTATTTTGTATTATTCGGACTACTGTTCTCATCTGGGATGTTATTCTCACAATGGTTCGGTCGATGTAATCTCCAACCTTCTTTGGGTCCGTTTTATCAAACTCAGAAATGTCTATGCTAAACTCAGGAATCTGTACGGAATTTCGAATGAAACCCTTTATTTAATCCACGGGGGTAGATTGTTCTCGTTCCGTAAGCCATGACTGGGTAGAAGTGTCAAGTAATTAATATTATATTTTTAGTATCGTTTGTAATGAGGATTGAACCATCAGCCGTCAGAAGACTGTAACGTAGAACTGATTATTACTTAGCACTTATATCCGTTGCGCTACATGTTCACCCGAAGAATGTCGGAGTTTACATCGTTGTAAGAATAACATATAAGATGAGAATAGCAGTCCAAATAATTGAAATAATACAAGTTATCAATCCTGATCTCAAAATTCTGAAACATGACTGCATGTGTATGTCACAAATACACTGGCATGATAATATTACTAGAAGGGTCACCCGACGTTGTCCGGTTATGAATTACGAGGCATGTGTACTCCTGCTTCCAGTCCTGAACACTATCTTTATAATATCCTGTAATTTTCGAGTTTTCCTTTTCTTCTTTATTTACGTCATTTATTTATATCACCCGCTTTACACTTCTGTTGCTGCTATTGTTGTTAAGCTAGTTGGATTTCTTCATTGGTCGCAGCAATTAGTTAACCTTGAAGATTGCAGGTTTTTACACTGAAAGTAGCAAGGCTCCGCGATTGCATACGAAGTCGAGAAAGGTTTGCCCCAGAACACACAAAGGAATGGCGCAGAAGCAACTTTCATTCCATTTATTTACGGTCACACACCTGATAGAAGCACAAATAACCAGGGAAGAACGGATCCTGGTGTCGATTCTTCCTGGATTTTCACCAGAGCAGTGTAAACTGAGGTGCGGCCCTATACCGCTATGTTTCAAACCTATTCGCCATTGGGTCGCTCTTCTCGGAATCAGAGTTTCAGACGTCATGACTCTAATATTACCACGTTGCCACCGCTCCTACCAAGACGAAGAAGGGCTGAACTAAGGAACGCTGCTGCTGCTACTCGTACTGATAGTCTTTCAAGTTTCATTTTTATTTACGTCATTTATTTATTTGTGTAATCCTTTACGCTACTCCTCCCAACACGTCTCTTCTTTTCAGTCCTCTCTTCCCACTCGTCATTTGTCATATTATCTAAAACATTGGATGTGCAAACAACCAAGCAACATTATAACAGGTCTCGTATTAAATATAAAGAAATATTATTTAGGTTCCTAAACGAGAATCTCGCTCGATGTTTTTTTCTTTTTTATTAACTTGTCCATTCAAGTTAATACATGTATTTTTCCATTCTGGATTGAGTTTTTGAGAAATGTCCATTAATTTTGCCCCTGCAGGAAATGGTTGATTTTCCATTTCCTGTTTTGATCGGAAGTGCACAACATTTCCTTGATCGACTTCCATGAAAACTCAGAGCAAATAAAGTGGCGATAAGGAATCCATGTTGAAGTACCCGCTCCGTGTCAGGTCGATAACAATGAGCCACATTGATTCGAGCATTTTGTGGAGATTTCGCTTTTTGTTGGAAACCATGTTGTATTATTTGGATTAGTCGGACTACTCTTCTCATTTTGGTCCTTATATTCACACACCGTTTCGGTCGATCTAAACTCCGACCTTCTTCAGGTCCATCTTTTCCAACTTATAAATATTCATGTCGAAACTCTGGAATCCGTACGGAATTTCTTTAATTTAATCGACGGGGGTAGATTGTTCCCGTTCCGTCAGACATGACCGGGTAAAAGTGTTAATTAATTATGTTACAAGCGAGACCCGTGGAAATTCAACAATGCTTTCTACATCAATTTGAATAATTTACCGTTCATAATGATATCCCTTTAAAAATAATGGCTGTCAGGGTGAATACTATTAAGAAAGACATTACTCTTTCTTCTTCCGTAAAAATAATGTTCATTGTCAGCTAAATATCTATGTATTTCTCTCGCCCCCTCTCACTTTATGTCGATTAAATCCCTCTCTGGTATTTCTTAATACCTCTATGAGAATTTAGAGAAAGATTGCCCCTCTCTTTCCAGCTAATTTCTATTGTGTGTTCTGTACATACGTATGTAAATTAGATGCCAAAATTATAGGTTCATTAACATAAGGATAATATAGAAGTAAAGTCATTTATTATTTTGATCGTGCAAGAAGAATTAATTAACAGACAATGTCACAGATTATGAATTTGTTAATTGAATCAAAGTAGAATAAATAGTAGCAGTGGTTGTGGCTCAACGGGGCATGGGTATGTCTAGTTATATTTTGAATCTCATTGAAATCAGAGATAAAATTAATTTAGTGGGAAGTTTCATGCTCTCTCAGAGACGGATAAAATATACCCCCTTTGGAGAT
>OY744554.1:22523829-22526329 GCA_963556195.1 Sepiola atlantica | reverse complement strand
GAAAGTTATAGAATCTGAAGTGTGTCTTCAACCCCTTGAAATCTCCCCAATGATGCCGTTTCGTGTAATACTCCGGACAAATAATAGATGAGACCTCGACAAATACACTGAAGGCGGGTCAAAGTGGACCTGGGAGTAATGTTACATAAGGTGATATCTACATTCGCTAATGCTTCTAAATTTGAGGTCTCACTACTAGATATTGACATCTTGACTATATAGCATCATCTCATACTGCTCCATTTTGTTTTATTTCCAATATATATCATACAACAACTTTGACATTCGGCTATATATGTCAGTCTGCCAGTAAAGCAATTTCAGTGTTGTTCTCGTATATCCGATGGTATTATTGTGGCATTATGTTTCAATTACATAGAACAATGCCACAATATCACACTTTGATTTATTTCCGTCATATGCAGGCCAACATATGTGCTGTATCGCGTGTATACGATTAGCACATGATTAATATTTTAGCTTATGTATTGTACACGTAACTATGTCTGTGTAGCGGGTTTCGGTGTTCAGATGTATACGACAGTATTACAGTCTTGATAGTTTTGTATATAGTGTTGTAGTTCAATCTACCCCCGCTTCTCTCCCCCTCTCTCTCTCTGTCTATCTCTCTCTCGTACACACACTCACACATATCTTTCGTAAAATAATTTCTTGTGAATTAATGAAATCAAAATCCACCATTGCAGTTGTAAGAGCTTTATTTTATGTTAAACTAGCAGGCATACCCGACGTTGCTCGGGATTGAACGAGGATCAGTACGATGTACTTTTTCACTATGCTCATAACACCAGATTACTTTCTTTTGTTTTTTCTGTCCCCTCTTCTCGTTTCTCCTCTTAAAAAAAGCTGAAATCTTTGAAAACTCTCCAAATTAGTGTCTTATACATATGGTTTAAATTTCATTATAGTCAGATAGATATACTTGAAGTGTTATCGGGGTTCTTAGAGGCGGGGGGGGGGCACGTAAATATTCGACACATAAAAGGTAACGTAGATATTTGGGATGACTTTCATTGACTTCTCCGACGAAAGTTATGCATATGATATTAATTTAATCACAATAGGATATATTTGAAGTTTTACATCAGATTCGGCTCACATAGCTGATTTAGGTTGGAAGGCCACTTAAAGATTCGGGACCACTTCCATTGTCTTCTCCGGAAAGTTTTATACATGTGATTTAAATTTCATAAAAATATCATATCTTTGAAGTCTCATGGCCTGTTAGTGTGCATTAAAAGATTTGGAAACAATTCCATTGCTTTCTCCGGTAAATTTTACATAAGAATACACTTTTAGATTTTATGTAGATTCTCAAATCTTTCTTTCTATAAGGAATACAGAAACATTGCACACACACATACACACATACATTGAGTTATATAGAGAGAGATTTACGGCACAATAATGTGTCATTACCATTGGGAAAATAAAATGCACATATACACACACACTCTCTCTCTCTCTCTCTCTCTCTCTCTCTCTCTCTCTCTCTCTCACACACAACTCGAAGTCTCAGTAGGCAGTCACTGTAATTCAATATATTTTTCTTTTGTTTTCTTTTCTTCGATTTTCTTATATTTTTGTTTTTACTGCGGATGAGGGATTTTACAGGTGCCAGACATTCACCCGCTATTTCAGAGACTCAAACTGAAAGATCTTTTTAAAGATTCTAACCGCCCCTTTAAATTCAATTGTTTGTATCTCTCTTTCACTTGGTTCACCGGGTATATTCGCCAGGTAGTTTTTTTAAATTCTTTTTCATGGGCCCAGTTGCTCCTATAATTACGGGAATGATGGAGATCTTCCTAAGATTCCAGTTTTTATGTCGTAATAAGACTTGGTATTACAGACTCCATTGTGTCGCATTGTATAGTAGCCCCCCCCCCCCCCCCAGCGGAATCTTACAACTGGATGTTAAGTAGATCACATTCTCTACTTCTGCGTGGCAGAACGTACACTTGTTGTCTTAACTGAGACCTCTCATCTTTTTAAAAGCATTGGTCATCAAGATTTGATATTGGGTAGCCATTATCATCCCTTGCTGATCATAGTGGCGCGATCCTCTTTGGAGCCAGTCTACAAAGCCTTCCTTATCTACATATTCCTGGGATAGTTCATCAAGATAATATTTGGCACGTTGTTGGTTTGCCCATTCTTGCAGTTTTCTGCAATGGAAGGTCTTGGAGTATTTCTGGTGGCTCTTTTGCGCCATTTTCGTGTCAGGCTTTTTGGTGTTTATATAAGACAGTATTGTCCAAAATGTTTGGCCAGTTTTGTGATGGGAGTTGTGTTACTGGTTCTTGTTTCTTGCTGTTGATATACATTCATAAGGTTTGGCTTCTAGCAGCTCATCAGGTGTTGGCTCATCAGGTGTTGGCTCATCAAGTGTTGGCTCATCAGGTGTTGGCTCATCAGGTATTGGCTCATCAGGTGTTGGCTCATCACGTGTTGGCTCATCAGGTATTGGCTCATCAGG
>OY744554.1:22503829-22521329 GCA_963556195.1 Sepiola atlantica | reverse complement strand
ATATATATATATATATATATATATATATATATATATATATATATATATATATATATATATATATATATATATATATATATATATATATATATATATATATATACGCGGTACAAATCACGTTGACACACCGGTTCCCGTTAGATCACCGAAGTTAAGCGACGTTGAGCCTGGCCAGTGTAAAATGGGTGACCATTTGTGACTACCAGGTTCTGTATGTGCTCTCTGTTTATCTCGGCATTGTTTCCAGTCGTCTTGAACTGCTTGCCATTGGAATCAAGCAGTACCGACTCAGGAGAGGTGTTGTTAGGGATTGCGCACCCCTTGCTTCATAATTACACGCGCAGCCAGACCTTTATAGGGGTATCCATAGTCTCTCTAGACTGAACGGAGGGCCTACCTATGTATATATATGTATATATAAATATATGTATATACATATATATATATGTATATATATATGCATAGGTATATGTATATATGTATATATATATGTATATATGTATATATATGTATATGTATATGTATATATATATGTATATATATGTATATATAATTATATATGTATATATATATATGAAAGTTATAAACTAAAAGTTGAACCTATCGTGAAGTGTTTAAAGCTCAATATACGAGATAGAGCAATTTTATAGATAAATGAAAAAAAGCAAAGAATGTGAGAATGGCAAATCTATTGCGTCTTCAGTTATTCAAAACAAGGAGTATTCATAAACAAATGTTTAAATTTGTCTTTTCTCAAAACATTTAGACACTCGCGAACCGGCTTGTTTTTGGATTCTACTTAAATTTCTACAACATTTTGGACTCCAACCCTCAAGAATTTCTTTGCGAAGTTCTATGAAAGAATTAAGATAGCCTTAATTCCCTAGCCTATACCCTAACGCTAACCAATCCTTTTTCTACGGCAGAAACAAATATTATTCTTATGGATTAATTCTTCCTGGATTTACAGCATTTGACCCCATTGATGCATTCTTCACGAACCTTCGAACGGTGTATCTCTGGACATTTTTTGTACTTTTCACACTATTCTTACGCACTTAAATCTACATTTGATGATTTTTTCAAATTATTACTTTTGGTTTATTCTTCGCCAACTTATCTTTTTTTTTTAATTCCTCTGATGATAAGAAACCATTCTTTGAAAAGCCATGGCTTAAGGAAGGACAAATAAACACTCTTTTATTGAATACACCTTGGTTTGAATAACTGAAGACGTAATAGATTTGTCATTCTCACTTTTTTAAATTTCTCTTCTTCCATTTATATATATATATATATATATATATATATATATATATATATATATATATATATGTATATATATATATATATATATAGAGAGAGAGAGAGAGAGAGATTTGTAAAACTAATTCAAAAGAAATTCATAAATTATTACCGAAAGTCTTTTTACAATTGTTCTAAAACAAATTTATTCTAGAATGTATGTTATGACAAATAGACTTCGGATTTATCATTTCTTTTTTACGACAGTATGAGTAGAGTAAAAAAAACCCAGAGTTCTCAATTGTAACGTAAGAGTGTGATATATATTCTATTTCTATAATAACTGATCATAATTTGGCCGTAAGGGCCCATGTTTCGCGATGGTGCCATCTACCAAAAAAGAGCAAAAAATGTCATCGGCCAGAAATGAATAAACGCAACAAACGAGAGCTTCCCCCTCCCCCTCTCTCTCCATTATATATATATATATATATATATATATATATATATATATATATATATATACAATATTTAATTATTATCCACATACGTATACGTTTCATCCTTGCAGAATCGTCAGTGTGGAGATAATCGGTCACATTTAACTCAATTCCGAGCACTCTAACCAATGAGGCAAATTCGAACTGTAACACGAAGAGTAGAGAAATAACCCCTATTTATGTCAAATCAGTCGGACAAACATTGTCAGTGTTCAACAAATCGCGTAGATTAGACGGTTTATATTATTTCTCATAAAAAGGTCCGACCGAAAGGGAGCTATAAATAATTATTTAATAATAAATATTTAATTTTTATCAACATACGTAGACGTTCTATTCTTGTGGGATTTTCAGTGTGGAGATAACTGTCTAAACACATGTATGTATGTATGTATGTATGTATGTATATTATTTCATGTATGTATGTATGTATGTATGTATGTATGTATATTATTTCATGTATCTACATACAATGTTATAAGGAGATATAATTTTTTATGTATCAATGTTCAATATTTACTTCAACAGCGCTCGATACGTGAGTAGATCTAGGTAGTAAGTTATGAAAACTTAAAAACTACAACCTAAAATAGAAATACAAGCAAGCACGTGTTAAAATAAGGGCACTCATTATTTTGACACAACAAAGAAACAGTGCTAGGTAACCCTAGGAAAACAGAACAATATAATAGGAAATAGGAAGTAAAATCAACCGAACCTTTGTTTGTGAGAAGCCCAACGATTAGCTAAGAGAACAATAAAGAATTTGATTAGTTTACTAGCTAGACGTGTATATAAAAACACCCGGCAAAACTAACTCCATGCATGAAGATTCCCTCCAGAGATAGAACGCAGAAGCCTCTGTGTAGCTTAATTGCAATAAATATATTTTCATAACTTACTATATATATATATGTAGGTGTGTGTATGTATGTATGTATGTATGTATGTATTATGTATGTATGTATGTATGTATGTATGTATGTATGTATGTATGTATGTATGTATGTGTGTATATATATATAGCAAGCTTTCATTTAGAGATGGGGCGGGCAACCTTTTAAGAGTGAGGGCCAGATGAGACTTTTGGAAGGAGATCGCGGGCCGGAGTGAAAAACGAAATCTCAGAATTACTATATTTTGTTTAAATGAATAAATTGTACAAAAATTGCATTGAACACTCTACAAATCTGATATTTTTTCTCAAGAGACTTCTGTATGTGATGTTATAAAAAGCGCCGACGAAGAGCCATTTTGGAAATAATGACGGGGGAAGTAGCAAGTTGATCCAGCATTCGCTTTGACACACCTCACATAGGTTCTATGTTTCATGCCTTTTCCTCGTCTCTCGTTTCCTCTTTGCCTCTCTCTTTCTCTTTTTCTATTTTTATCTCAGGACAAGGATTTGAAATTAATAGTTAAAGAAAAATGAAATATACATGCATCATCGCTCGCTGATGTTCATACATTTTTATCCCACTGTAAATTGAAACCTACTTTTACGTCTATGTCACAAAATGATATTAGTTTTACTAATTTACCGCGGGCCGGATTGCAATAATAAAGCATAGCAGGGTGGCGAGCCGGACGCTAAGCCTTCGCGGGCCGGATGTGGCCCGCGGGCCGGATGTGGCCCGCGGGCCGGAGGTTGCCCGACCCTGATTTAGAGAAAGAGACAATGTTTATTTATTTCTCCGAATATGCATCCGTCTGTAGGCAGACAATTTCGCCTGTTTTATTCTGTCCGTCGTGAACGGTCGTTAATTACAAGAATTTACTTGGAACGTTCTGTCCACTTTTTATTATTTATGAGTCTTGTTAGACGTCGACATGAGTACAGCAAGACTCGCGCTATTTATTTCCCCCATTTTTCTCCCCCTCTTCACTCTCTCTCTCTCTCGCCCCGCCTCTCTCTTCACCTCTTTCTCTCTCTTTCGCCATAACTGACAAATGTATTGATTTTCCAAAGGAACTTCAATCTATTTATTTATTTATCTCGCTTCTTTGGGCATCTCTAATTCCAATCAATAATCCAAAAGACCCGACCGCAAATGTCTTTTGGGAGTTTGTCGAGTCCCGGAAGTTAAAACATAACTGAAATAAACTTCAACTTGTGGCACTTCTATGTGGAAAAACGTGTTTGCTTTTCCAAATGTTATTCATTTATCGGCCCTTTTGAGAATCTCTTAACAACTTATTTTTTCATTAAAACACACACATATATATATATATATATTAATTATTCAAGTTAAAAATATTTACATAATGAACACGAACCCAATATTTTTAACGTGTTCAATACAAAGTAGAGCTTTTATAAAATTAAATAAACATTGGTGTCAGCCGACACTAATTAATTCGTGTTTCGACGCTAGCTTCGTCTTACCAAGACTCTTATCAAAATTTAAAATCGGATTTAAAATATACCCAGAAAAATAAGGTTGAAGAAAAAGAAACAGAAAGGTCGATAAAAAAGGTCAAGACAACGAATCATAATGTAATTCGGTCGAACAGTCTGAGATATATCCGGCTGACCAACAAGCGGCCGACCAACTTTTCTTCCTTTCCACATTCGCTACAAGGTCATGTGATTTCACTTCCTTAATTCAAATATGACATCAAATTAAGCTTTCCTCTTATTTAAATTACTCAGATATATTTTTCATAAGATATATTTATTTATGTTAAAATTACTAAGTTATATTTTTATATTCATCAGAAATAACATTAAACTTTGTTTTGAGTTTAATTACTAAGGTATATTTTATATATATTCACATCTAAGAACTAATTTAAAGGTCATATCTATAAAATTAAATATTCATATTTCCCATCGACATAATACAAACTTCACCTTTTATATGACTGGCTATCGGAAGACTGAAATATAACAATTTTACTTTTACAATTGAAATCAACTACTTTTCGTGTAAATAAGTCGACAAACATAAAATCCTAACTGTATTATTGATTATTATTTAAAAGTGATTTAACCAACAAATGTTACTAGTTCACTTAAAATTTACTCCGCTATAACACCGTGGAGGTTATACCGATAAACCTTATATTATTAAATTTTAATTCTTAATTTCTAGTTTAATTAAAAACTTTATCTCCAAATTTACTGGTAAACTTAAAACCTAAAAATAACTACAATAACATATGATATTAGTTTAGTACTTATCAAGGGATGTTTTAGTTTTCATGATATATTTAAAAGTTCATTATGGTGGTTTTACTATGTTATTGCCATACTTATCAAGGTTAAATTGTTTGAAGTGCCTACAATTAACTCCTATCTCATCTCTCTGATTAAACAGACCACTCTTAGAGAACATAACAATAGCCAGCTTCTCACTAAGACAAAGAAAACAGGTGAGGTTGTGCAGTGTAGTTGTTAAAGCCTGTTTAAGATGCTTCAGTTTAGTACCGATACTATCTATCTGTCTTATTAAATTATCTTTTGTCCTTTGTGCATCTAGCCTTAAAATCAGTACTTGTTTTTGCTGCTCTCATCCTCCCATTTAGCCCTTTATATAATCACTAGAAGCTGAAATATTAGAAAAAACTCTCTGAATTAGTGTGTTATACATATCGTTTAGGGTCGGGGGTAACATAGAGGTTCGTGACAACTTCAATTATCTCACCGAAAAACTTTATACATACTTTAAATAAGATATATTTGAAGATTTAAAAGAATGTTTTGGGGCTATAGCTTCCTTAGCTAGAAGGCACTTAGAGATTCGGGAACACTGCCATTGTACCCCCACCAAAAAAAGCGATTTTTTTAATATACAGGGTGTTTCAAAAGTCTTGGGAACATAACGATTTTTAATAACTCAAAAACTATTAGGAGTTGAAAAATGAAATTGGTACCGTTGGAAAGGTTAACGTTTCAAGTTTTGTGGGGAATCCTCAAAGTTGCTCAATATGAGCACCGTTCGTCACACGGCAGACATCTAGTCGATAGTCCATTTCCTGCCAAACGCGTTCCAGCATCTTGACGTCAATGGTTCCCACAACTGCCGTTACTCGAGCCTTTAGTTCGTCAATATCTCTTGGAAGGGGCGGCACATAGACTTGTTGCTTGACAAAGCCCCAAAGGAAAAAGTCACACGGGGTAAGATCTGGAGACCTAGGAGGCCAGGGCATGAGAACGTCATCACCTCGCCCAGATCTCCCAATCCATCTACCAGGCAGCCTTGTGTTAAGAAACTGCCTTACTCTAAGACTCCAGTGTGGTGGTGCACCATCTTGTTGAAAAATGAAGTCATCAGATTCTGCTTGTTCCAACTGAGCCATTAACCAGTCTTCCAGCATGTTGAGATAGGATTCACCAGTGATAGTTGCCTCTTCAAAGAAGAACGGTCCATAGACACCTTTCTTGGAAATTGCACAAAACACGTTCACTTTTGGTGAATCTCGCTCGTGCTCAAGAAGTTCATGAGGATTCTCAGTACCCCATATGCGAGTGTTATGCTTGTTAACTTTGCCATTCAGATGGAAGGTCGCCTCATCGCTAAAAACAAGCCGGTCATCAAAGCCGTTATCTTCCAACTTCTCTTGCATTGCAATGCAAAAGTCACGGCGAAGTGGCTTATCAGTGTCCTTCAACTTTTGGACCAACTTGAGCTTGTAAGCTACCATTTGCAGTCGTTTCCTTAAGACACGCCAGACAGTTGCTGGAGCAAGCTGAAGTTCCCTGCTGGCTCTTCTCACTGATTTACGGGGGTTCCGCTAAAAGGCTGTCCGAACTTGCTCAACTGCATCTTCTGAAGTTGAAGGGCGACCTGTTCGCTTACTTGGGCACAAACACCCATCTTTCACAAATTTAACATGCCATCTGACAATGGATTTCCTTTCAGGGGCTTCTTTTTTAAATTTCCTGCGAAATGCACGCTGAACACATGTCCACGATTCAGTCTTTGCAAATTGGAGGACGCAAAATGCCTTGTCTTGTTTAGAGAACGCCATTACTGCACCTGGAAAGATAACACGAAAATCATTAGTATGACCAAAAACTTGATTAAGCAAGCTTTAAAATGGCACCAGTTTCATTTTTCTACCTGGAATAGTTCATGAGATATACGCACTTGTAATGTTCCCAAGACTTTTGAAACACCCTGTACATGACTTCAATTTAATAAAAAATTAGATATATTTGAAGTTTTAAGGAAGTTATGCCCACATAGCCCATATATATATATATATATATATATATATATATATATATATATATATATATATGATGAAAATAAAAATTGGCTAAAATATAATTTATCAAATATACGGAATATTAAAATATTTTTTCTTTTCCTTTGAGGAAAGTCATTTATATATATATGTATATGTATATATATATATATATATATATATATATATATATATATATATATATATATATATATTATTATTATTAATTTTATACGTACATAAAAGTAATTACAGCGTCATCAGCATGGATAACTTAAACAAGGATAGAACCTTCGCTATTGATGTCTATAGTCCAGCGTCTTTACCATTGGACCAAGACGCCTGTCTATAAATATGTACGATTTTTTATTTCCTAAATATTTAATGTATTTTTATGTAATTATTTTTATTGGTGATTGAAGCGTTCGTTGTTTTTTTTTGGCTTACTTTTATTTCGATTGTCTCATTTCCTAAGTGATTAAGATGCAGAAATGACATTATTAGTCGCCCTTAATAAAGAACGCTGCAATCACCAATGAAAATAATTACATAAAAATACATTAAATATTTAGGTGGTCTATATATATATATATATATATATAATATATTATATTAATATATATAGTATATATATTATATATGTATATATATTATATATATAGATATATATATATTATATATATATATATATTATATATATATAGATATATTATATATATATATATAGATATATTATATATATATATATATAGATATATTATATATATATATATATATATATATATATATATAGATATATTATATATATATATATATAGATATATTATATATTTGTTTTTTGTTTTTTTGCCAAAAGCCGGGGCCGGAAATGTTGGTTTGTTTAAAAAAAAAAAACACACTCCAACGAGTGGTAGTATTTATTTTATTCTGAGGATGAGGGATACCCTCGAAAATTTTAAAAAATAATAATAATGAAAAGGACACACTCCAACCCAACACCACGGTCACGATACACTGTTAAATAATAAAAAAAAAATTTGAAAATTATTGACTTTTCAATATTGTCACTTTGTTTTGTTTTTACGATTCCACGTGTCGTATGTGTCACTTTAACAACGCATTGTTATCGCCTTCAAAAAAAAATAATATTATTCTTACACTATACACAATGCTCCAAGCGAACTACAACATTCTTCTCATATATATATATATATATATATATATATATATATATATATATATATATATATATATATATATACTAGCAAAATAGACTCCCTACGGTCGTCTATTTTTGCTAGGGTGCAGCGTCAGAAATGAACGCTCATCCGTAAACCGATGGCGCCCAGTCATATTTCTTGGGTGGTGAGACATTGATTTTCTTTTTTACCCTTCCCCACCCAAAACAATATTTTTAGTAAAAGAAAAATTTCGACCCCCGCCCTCCAAAAAAGATTTCCGACACCCACCCCGAAGAAAATTTTTTTTTACCCTCCCCACCAGAAGACATATTTTTATTTTTAAAAAAAATTTCAAACCATCAAAACAAATTTCCGCCTTCCTTAAAATTTTGTTTACCCTCTCCCACCCAAAGAAATAGATATTTGTAGTTGAAAAAAAATTGTTACCCTCCCAAACAAAGTTTTTTACCCTCCTTCACCCAAAGAAGTATTTTTGGTTAGAAGAAAAAAAAATTTCCGACCCCATCCCCAAAAATAAAATTTTCACCCTCCCCACCCAAAGAAATATCTTTAGTAAAAAAAAAAATTTCTTTCCATCAAAAAAAAAAATTTCCGAACACTCCCCTCCTCAAAAAAGATTTACCCTCCCCAACCCAAAGAAATGTGTTTAGTTAAAAAGAAAAAAATATATTTTTCGAACACCCACTTTATTTTAATAAATAAATTGTATTTTATTCCATTTGCTGCGGGCAACATTGATATTTACTGCGGTATAACATATAACAATATTACAGGTCTATGCGGATTTCAAGAGATTTGAAACATCTACTATTTGGTAAAGATGTCTTTCCTCGAAATATATTATGTTAACACACATTAGATCATTGTGTAGAAGTCTTGATTAATCAAGTAACATTTACTATAAAAACAAAACAAAAAATACTTGTTTTTGTCTTACTGCTCAACACCGACATATTTCTATTTCTTGCATTCTAGTAACCTTCTATTACTCTTTTATATACATATTAAACGCAATGTTGCAAGCAAACTACATATCCGTATATATATATATATATATATATATATATATATATATATATATATATATATATATATATAAGACCATCCGTAACCCGTTGGGTCAAAACCAGAACCACTTTTTTCCATTTTGATTTAATCCGAGAATTAATAAACTGTGACGCTCTTCTTGCATATCGAAAAATAATTTTTACTTTTATTTGATCCTTATGTATAATATAAAAGTAAATAGATATACTATTTTGCTATCTAATTTACGTATGTGTTTACGGCGGACACGCTATGTAAATTAGCAATAAAAGGAAAGTCAGTATTTTTCTAAATGCCCAACGGAGACATGAGGAAATATTAGAGAGTGCTGAATAAACATAGAGTGAAGGTGGTGAGAGAAATACATCATCATGATCATCATCATCATTATTATTATTTTTTTATTATCATTATTCTTATAACATATACTACTAATGGAGATTTGGTATCTGTCTGCAAATTATTTATAAGTATTCTTAAATTCTCAATTCAGTTTACTATTTCAGACGACTCTACTATCTTTCAATTGTCAATTAAGGGAAGATATTCTGTTGTCATGCTGTTACGTTGCAGCTTTTAAAACGTTGTTATAAGCCTTTAAACTGCCTTTATACGTTCTCTTTTGAATCTCGTTACATATGTAACGTTTTCAAAACTATCGAAAAACTTGAAACGTTCATAAATGTCTTAAAACTACTTTGTATCTTCTTTTTAACCCCTATACACTTTTCGTGTATTTTACCTTAACGTATTGATGTGTGTGTTTCATAATGCGTACGTATTTTATACTTAACGTATGTATGAGTGTGTGTTGTGGTTTTTCTACAAATGTTTGTTACAACTCAAAGCGAAACTTACTTTTTACTTTTCTTCGTTTCTTCGTTTCTTTTCCCGTGGCCGTCGTCATCGGTGCGTGGATTTTTTTCTTTTTCTCTTTCTTTTTTCGTGTGGCCGCGTTGATTACTACTTTGTGTCGTCATACTGTGATCATTGTAGTGTGTGTTGATATCTTCTTTCTTTCTTTTCCCGTGTGACCGCGTGTATCAGTGTATCTCTGTGAAAAACTTTGCATTTATCGACAGAAGGAGTCTAAGATATTTTTCGAGAGGTCAAGGAGTTTTATTTTCTCTGATACAAATAACATGCAGAGAACACAGACCGTATACTCTTATAGTTACATCTTAATATCTTAACTTCTTACTTAGTAACTTGTAACAGTTATAGACGAGACCGACCGACAGACAGACAGACAGGGGTATTTGCCTTCGGTATCACACCGAGACTTAACTTAAAGTTTTAGTTCATATTTTCCACGTCTGCTCACTTCAAAATCCATCGCAAAACTATCGTTTCTTTGTGTGCAATAACAGCAAGTTACGTCATCGCGCCTCGATCTGTCGGTCTCCATTTCTTACCTTTATTGACCCCAATTAAGTTCACCTGTCTGTTACTCCTTTGTGGGAAAACAGATTCGTTTCCCCAAAGTTTGTGTCAGCCTGACATGCACCCAGCTAGATAATTTCGACCTCAGTCACAATCCATACTAACTGAAGTACACATTTTCAAAATACGGTGGATCATAATATAACCCTGAAACTATCCTCACAGGCATTGTCTTTTCATTTTGGAATGGTGTAGTATATATCTGTTCGTCATGATACCACCCTTCCAGGAATTATTTCCTTTTGGGTAGTGCAGTATCTGTTCTGTTGTCATGATACCACCCACTCAGGGATTACCTCCTCCTTTTTGGAGGTGGGAGTAATATAACATCTGTTCTGTTGTCATTATACTCTCCTCTCGAGTATTACCTCCTCTTTTGATGGGGCTAGTGTAGTATCTGTTATGTTCTCACGATACAATCCTTCCAGGCAGTATCTCCTCCTTTGGCGGGGGTTAGTGTAGTATGTGTTAGTTCGTCATGATACTATCTTCCCAGACTAGCATTTAGTTTGTGTTTGAATAGACATCATCTCAAAGCTAATTCCAACTCAATATGTATCTGAGGAGCTGAAGATTGAAATCTCATCGAGTAAAATAAAATGACACCGAAAGTTACGAAATAAATTGCTTCGAGAATCGATTCTAGATTCCAATCAGAGTCGATCTAAACAATGGCATCCAATATTGAGCAACGAACCAAAAACGGAGCCATTCGTTAGAGGCGTTTATTCAATCTGCGCGTTTAGCGCTGAAATAGCTGAGTTAAGCAACGTTTATTTCCCTAAGGCTTTATATATATATATATATATATATATATATATATATATATAAAATACAAAATGTATGCTAAAATATTCATTGGTTTTAGGGACTGGGTCCCTAGTTACTTGCCTTTGCACAAGGGCAGAATGAAACACTAGGTCGGTTTTAAAGTGGGGAAAGTCCATCTTCCCCAAAAAGGGGCACTCTAGAGTGATATAAAAATTAGAGAAGGACACATAATTATAAGAAAGCGACTAATTTGGTATTTTGTCGCGTTAGTTTTTAAATATTTAACAAGGTTTGCAAACTCACTATTTTCTTATTCAAACAATCTACACGAGGTGAATGGGTGATTCAACGGGTAACATTTTTTTTCTTGTGCTATCTAAAAGCGTGACAGACAGGCTGACGGACAGAGCGACTTAAAAAGATGCTTGGACGCATCTGAAACATCTTCACAGTTTGCGATAACAATGCTATTTGCTACTTAAGCGTGACAGAACACGGACAGATTTTACTGCATGCATCTAAAAAAATTACTTTCAAACTTGTGTGACAGACTAGTGAAAATGCGATTTCAAATTGCAAAGACTTAGCACCAGTCCTATTCTTCAACGTGTCTTTTCTCCCCAACAAGGGGAGCGACATAATATTTATTTCTTATTATTTTTACACACTTGTGTTCCAATAAATATTTGTTGTTCAAGTCGAAGTTTTCTTGTTTTGGGGTTGCCGACAGAACCGACCACCAAGTCAAATTACCGACTAAGCTGCGTCAAGACCAAAGTGCTGTGGATCTGCTGGACACGGCGTCGGCGTAAAACGATTGACAAAACAGGCGGCCCTCGTGGTATCAGACTGCATTTGGTGCCATGTCACGCAGAATACAAAACTGAGTGACTTTTACTGAACTTTTTTTTACTTCTATTTACCCCAAACAAGTGGCTACTGTGGATTAGGGGCCAGATTTATAGGGGCATCATCAGATTTATAGGGGCATCATCAGATTTATAGGATTCATAAGAGTGCACTTGTGAAGCGAGATGCTTGTTCACATTACATTTAAATTCGCGCATGTTGGTACAGTCGGAGAAACAGAAAACCTGGGGGATTCCACAGGCGAGCGGTTCGAGGAAAGAAGCCTTCAGACATCTGCGGGTCCTCTACAGTGAAGAGGTGTGACTTTGCTGCTTGTCAGGTTGGTCAAGAGTATTCACATTGAAGACGCACAATTGCAGCAAGTTCGTCGGAGCACATTCCGTTGAATTACTTCTAAAACAAGCATTTGGTCATACATTTTAGCCTTGGTCTTTTGGCTAGGGGCAATGTGTAGTATATGTTCTGATGCGACATTTAGTCTTTTCTGTCCTCGGTCAGTGAGGGAGAAGTCTTTATAGACTGAGGCAATTTTTATTTTTGTTCCAATCCAGAGTGCCTCTTTTGGGGAGCTGGACTTTCCTCACATTAAAAACCGACCTTGTGTCTAACTCTGCCCTCGTGGGGAGGCAAGTAAATAGAAACAAGAATAAGTCTACAACATTGCGACGATGTGACAGGGACTGGAGCTTGGTAGAGAATGCAGGAGCTATCAGGTAAGAGACTCTTTTTGGATCCTATCCAAGAGGGAGAGACTAGTGGTTGGTGCACCAGCTCAAATGTGGAAACAATACTCCATGCATGGGTGGATGGTGGCTTTATATAGGATACTGAGACGTGTGAGAAGTTTTCTAGCACGTTAGAGGGATGCCATCACTTTTGCAGCAGACTTGGCGGTATCTTTTACCTAGTTGTTCTATTCATGTTGCCTGTGTATATTAAGCCAAAGAGTTTGAATGATGGACTCTCAGTAAGGATGCTATCAGCCATGGCAATCAGTGGTTGGTCAGGTATTGTTAAAGGAACGAAGCTTTGTCCTTGTAGCCGTGAATGCAAGCATCTACTTATGGCCCCATTCCATACGGTCACGTTTGGTTGCACAAAGGAGTAAACTGTAGTGTGACAGACCTAAAACCGACTGACAGAATCTCTTATCGAATCTCAATAAAAATGCGTCAGAAAATAAGACTCATGTGAGTCTGGCGATAAAAATGCCGCCCAACGGACAAAGTCCCGCGGAGAGATGCGAGGGCGTATCAAAAATGTTGTCTTAAAATGTACAAAACCATATAAGCCATAAATGTCTGTTCAGAGAGAGGAAATTGCTTATAAGTTACGCTGTCTGGCGTATAAAAACTAACAAGACGTAAGTTTTGCAACTGCAAGGGAAACGCTTCGTCATTCTGAACAGACGACATATTGAATTTTTGCTTAAAAGACAAAGCGGATGAACGAGAATAAAAAAAAACCCGGCATCTTAATGTCTTCTTTTCGGGTGATTCTAATCCGAGATCAAAATCAATTTGATAAACATTAACGATATTAAAAGAGGGGTAATGTTTTTATTTAGATAACGAAATTAGTAATAATAATAATATATACATATATGTAGATATACATGTGTTTATATATGTATATGTATATATACATGCGTGTGTATAAATATATGGGTGTATATATGTATACATATATACGCATGTATGTATATATATATTATGTTAAACACTTTTTAATATTAATTTAACCATCCATTCTAGCAACTAATTAATACGATTATTAAATGAATCAATAAATGAATAACCAAATGAATGTGCCGTTTTTTTTTAACTATGTGGCTATTTAACTCTGAGTATAATATATAATAAATTATATGTTTTCTTTATACTTCAATTAGATATGATTCGTGGTTAGCTCGGTTTTGTATTCTTTTACGTTTATTTAAATCTGTTATTTTATTTTATTATGATTGTCCTCCTGAACAGAATTCGTCAAGGGGTTTTTATGCCCGGGATGGAAGCCATTAGACGGTTTTCCAATGATTTTCTTTATCATCTGACTATTAACTTGATTTTTATTATACTCTTTGATCATTCGACAGTTGTGAATATGTTCCTCTTGGCTGGCTTTGATTACTTTTTGCTGTACAAATTCTGTTTGTTTTACGTTTTTTGCCTACCGTATTGAACTGTTGTCCTTCTATGTGCCAGTTCACTCTATATTTCTTTTCTGGATTTCCTTCGGATGTATCTTTTTACTTTTTCCTGATGATAGGGAATTGTTGTTTAGAGTCAACTACCTGGATTACCTCTAGAAACATGTGTAAAAAGAATTTTGTTCGCAACTGTTACAAAATTATATCATTTTAGCATTAAAATTGAGATTTAGAAACAAATTACTAAATTATAAAATTATATCATTTTAGCATTAAAATTGAGATTTAGAAACAAATTACTAAATTATAAAATTATATCATTTTAGCATTAAAATTGAGATTTAGAAACAAATTACTAAATTATAAAATTATATCATTTTAGCATTAAAATTGAGATTTAGAAACAAATTACTAAATTATAAAATTATATCATTTTAGCATTAAAATTGAGATTTAGAAACAAATTACTAAATTATAAAATTATATCATTTTAGCATTAAAATTGAGATTTAGAAACAAATTACTAAATTATAAAATTATATCATTTTAACATTAAAATTGAGATTTAGAAACAAATTACTAAATTATAAAATTATATCATTTTAACATTAAAATTGAGATTTAGAAACAAATTACTAAATTATAAAATTATATCATTTTAGCATTAAAATTGAGATTTAGAAATAAATTACTAAATTATAAAATTATACTATTTTAGCATTAAAATTGAGATTTAGAAATAAATTACTAAATTATAAAATTATATCATTTTAGCATTAAAATTGAGATTTAGAAACAAATTACTAAATTATAAAATTATATCATTTTAGCATTAAAATTGAGATTTAGAAACAAATTACTAAATTATAAAATTATATCATTTTAGCATTAAAATTGAGATTTAGAAACAAATTACTAAATTATAAAATTATATCATTTTTAGCATTAAAATTGAGATTTAGAAACAAATTACTAAATTATAAATTATATCATTTTAACATTAAAATTGAGATTTAGAAACAAATTACTAAATTATAAAATTATATCATTTTAGCATTAAAATTGAGATTTAGAAACAAATTACTAAATTATAAAATTATATCATTTTAGCATTAAAATTGAGATTTAGAAACAAATTACTAAATTATAAAATTATATCATTTTAGCATTAAAATTGAGATTTAGAAACAAATTACTAAATTATAAAATTATATCATTTTAGCATTAAAATTGAGATTTAGAAACAAATTACTAAATTATAAAATTATATCATTTTAGCATTAAAATTGAGATTTAGAAACAAATTACTAAATTATAAAATTATATCATTTAGCATTAAAATTGAGATTTAGAAACAAATTACTAAATTATAAAATTATATCATTTTAGCATTAAATTGAGATTTAGAAACAAATTACTAAATTATAAAATTATATCATTTTAGCATTAAAATTGAGATTTAGAAACAAATTACTAAATTATAAAATTATATCATTTAGCATTAAAATTGAGATTTAGAAACAAATTACTAAATTATAAAATTATATCATTTTAGCATTAAAATTGAGATTTAGAAACAAATTACTAAATTATAAAATTATATCATTTTAGCATTAAATTGAGATTTAGAAACAAATTACTAAATTATAAAATTATATCATTTTAGCATTAAAATTGAGATTTAGAAACAAATTACTAAATTATAAAATTATATCATTTTAGCATTAAAATTGAGATTTAGAAACAAAATACTAAATTATAAAATTATATCATTTTAGCATTAAAATTGAGATTTAGAAACAAATTACTAAATTACAAAATTATATCATTTTAGCATTAAAATTGAGATTTAGAAACAAATTACTAAATTATAAAATTATATCATTTTAGCATTAAAATTGAGATTTAGAAACAAATTACTAAATTATAAAATTATATCATTTTAGCATTAAAATTGAGATTTAGAAACAAATTACTAAATTATAAAATTATATCATTTTAGCATTAAAATTGAGATTTAGAAACAAATTACTAAATTATAAAATTATATCATTTTAGCATTAAAATTGAGATTTAGAAACAAATTACTAAATTATAAATTATATCATTTTAGCATTAAAATTGAGATTTAGAAACAAATTACTAAATTATAAAATTATATCATTTTAGCATTAAAATTGAGATTTAGAAACAAATTACTAAATTATAAAATTATATCATTTTAGCATTAAAATTGAGATTTAGAAACAAATTACTAAATTATAAAATTATATCATTTTAGCATTAAAATTGAGATTTAGAAACAAATTACTAAATTATAAAATTATATCATTTTAGCATTAAAATTGAGATTTAGAAACAAATTACTAAATTATAAAATTATATCATTTTAGCATTAAAATTGAGATTAGAAAACAAATTACTAAATCATAAAAGTATATCATTTTAGCATTAAAATTGAGATTTAGAAACAAATTACTAAATTATAAAATTATATCATTTTAGCATTAAAATTGAGATTTAGAAACAAATTACTAAATTATAAAATTATATCATTTTAGCATTAAAATTGAGATTTAGAAACAAATTACTAAATTATAAAATTACATCATTTTAGCATTAAAATTGAGATTTAGAAACAAATTACTAAATTATAACAATTATATCATTTTCAGCATTAAAATTGAGATTTAGAAACAAATTACTAAATATAAAATTATATCATTTTAGCATTAAAATAGAGATTTAGAAACAAATTACTAAATTATAAAATATATCATTTTAGCATTAAAATTGAGATTTAGAAACAAATTACTAATCAAATCGATCTGATCTGTATAGCATTGCTTAGTTTGTATTAATGCAATGTTTTTCATTTCTAAAAAAAGTTCAAATATTTCGATATCGATTTGCGTTTTGTAAATGTCATGCGCGAAAGCAGACCCCTACAATATTATCGTTACGAATGAATTAAAAGTAAAACGTATTTCCTTTTTATAGATGTAAAGCGCCAACGCAAACCCCACAATATTATTGTCATTAATAAATAAAAAGTTAAAACGTATTTCATTTTTATGAAT
>OY744554.1:22501606-22503629 GCA_963556195.1 Sepiola atlantica | reverse complement strand
GTTTTAACGCCAATACGTAGTTAAAAGCAAACATATTTTTTTTAATTAACGGCAATAAATTATTTTAGAATAAGTAAGGTAATTTTGAACAGTTTTCATAATCGTCCAATTTGTTTGTTGGTAATTTATTTATTATTTACTCTAAAAAAGAACATCTGATATTTCGAAAGTAGACAGTTTCTCTAATGTATTTCTTACGTTTACAAAATTCTAACTGGCGGACTGACCCACAGAGAAAGTGTCCATTATATTATAAGTGGGCTAGCAAAATATCCTCAAGTTGGAACAGCCTTGCATTGTCATCAACGGCAGGGGTGAGTCCTTGCATCATCATCAACAATTTTGTTGTAGGACAGCGTTACCCCTTGAGGTTCTGCTCATCATCATCCAAAGCCAAAAACTGTGTGACATCCGGGTTTCTTGTCTCCTCAAAGATGTTTTCAACACAGTGGCTGGTGTTATTTTTTTAGTTTTATAGACGAGTTTCTCTACCAAGGCTTGGCAGTTTAGTCTACTCTACTATTCCACACATAGGTTAGGATGGGAGAGTTTGGTTGATACCTTTCCCAAGTGAAAATGGTGCAAGTAACAAAAAAAATCACCCACGATAAACCTAGCCGACGGGATGCGCCGATAACTACTGCAACCCACCTCTTCAATGGCGGTGCCCCCCTCCTCCCCACCGTCCTTGTAAAAAGCGCCCTTCATCCCCAGAAAAACGCGTTTGCTATTAATAATCCACCCAGACTCATGTGACTAATTTGGTTGTCCTTATTTTCTTGGCTCCCTACGAGGGCAGAGTTAGCCACAAGATTTGTGTTCAATGTAGGAAAAATCCAGCTCTCAAAAAGGGGTACTCTGGATTTGGACAAAAAATTAAAAATGTCTCGGTCTAGAAGGATTTCTCTTTCACTGACCGAAGATAGAAAAATATAAAGTGTAGTATCAATACAGATACTACACTTTGCTCCAAAAAGTTTGTTTTTTCGATGGCTTATAAAACCATTTTCGGTGAGTTAATACTGAAATCCAATATTTGCAGGGTCTTCGAATTAATAACATAATGGAGAACAGTTCTACTCGGTTTCGGGAGGTTGTCCTCCCAGGCTTCTCCTCCTCTATTAAGAGGGAGTTTGTTCATTGCCGGTCCCATGAGACACACCTACCGTGGAATGTCGACGGCGGGTTCAACCCAGGCTATTTATAAATATCTAGAATTTCCCTATTAGGGAAAATAGGATTCCCCTATTAAAAAGTGACGCTATGTGCAACCTCAATGCAATAGGAAGAAACTAAATATACATATGTTTATGTTTCGAAGATATTCCTGTATATATATATATATATATATATATATATATATATATATATATACATATATATATATATATATATACATATATATATACATATATATATACATATATATATACATATATATATATATATACATATATATATATATATATACATATATATATATATACATATATATATATATATATATACATATATATATATATATACATATATATATATATATATATATACATATATATATATATATATATACATATATATATATATATATATACATATATATATATACATATATATATATATACATATATATATATATACATATATACATATATATATATATATATACATATATATATATATATATACATATATATATATATATATACATATATATATATATATACATATATATATATATATATATATATATACATATATATATACATATATATATATATATATACATATATATATATATATATATATATATATACATATATATATATACATATATATATATATATACATATATATATACATATATATATATATATACATATATATATACATATATATATATATACATATATATATATATATATATATATACATATATATATATATATATATATACATATATATATATATATACATATATATATATATATACATATATATATATATATATACATACATACAT
>OY744554.1:22429106-22489106 GCA_963556195.1 Sepiola atlantica | reverse complement strand
TACACTCAAACGTATTCTTTTCAAATTCAATATACATCTTTACACTCAAAGATATTCTTTTCAAATTCAATATACATCTTTACACTCAAAGGTATTCTTTTCAAATTCAATGTACATCTTTACACTCAAAGGTATTCTTTTCAAATTCAATGTACATCTTTACACTCAAAGGTATTCTTTTCAAATTCAATGTACATCTTTACACTCAAACGTATTCTTTTCAAATTCAATATACATCTTTACACTCAAAGATATTCTTTTCAAATTCAATGTACATCTTTACACTCAAAGATATTCTTTTCAAATTCAATGTAATCTTTACACTCAAAGGTATTCTTTTCAAATTCAATGTACATCTTTACACTCAAACGTATTCTTTTCAAATTCAATATACATCTTTACACTCAAAGGTATTCTTTTCAAATTCAATGTACATCTTTACACTCAAACGTATTCTTTTCAAATTCAATATACATCTTTACACTCAAAGGTATTCTTTTCAAATTCAATGTACATCTTTACACTCAAAGATATTCTTTTCAAATTCAATGTACATCTTTACACTCAAAGGTATTCTTTTCAAATTCAATGTACATCTTTACACTCAAACGTATTCTTTTCAAATTCAATATACATCTTTACACTCAAAGATATTCTTTTCAAATTCAATGTACATCTTTACACTCAATGTATTCTTTTCAAATTCAATGTACATCTTTACACTCAAACGTATTCTTTTCAAATTCAATATACATCTTTACACTCAAAGGTATTCTTTTCAAATTCAATATACATCTTTACACTCAAAGGTATTCTTTTCAAATTCAATGTACATCTTTACACTCAAAGGTATTCTTTTCAAATTCAATGTACATCTTTACACTCAAACGTATTCTTTTCAAATTCAATATACATCTTTACACTCAAAGGTATTCTTTTCAAATTCAATGTACATCTTTACACTCAAAGATATTCTTTTCAAATTCAATGTACATCTTTACACTCAAACGTATTCTTTTCAAATTCAATGTACATCTTTACACTCAAACGTATTCTTTTCAAATTCAATATACATCTTTACACTCAAAGGTATTCTTTTCAAATTCAATGTACATCTTTACACTCAAAGATATTCTTTTCAAATTCAATGTACATCTTTACACTCAAAGATATTCTTTTCAAATTCAATATACATCTTTACACTCAAAGGTATTCTTTTCAAATTCAATGTACATCTTTACACTCAAAGGTATTCTTTTCAAATTCAATGTACATCTTTACACTCAAACGTATTCTTTTCAAATTCAATATACATCTTTACACTCAAAGGTATTCTTTTCAAATTCAATGTACATCTTTACACTCAAAGATATTCTTTTCAAATTCAATGTACATCTTTACACTCAAGGGTATTCTTTTCAAATTCAATGTACATCTTTACACTCAAAGGTATTCTTTTCAAATTCAATATACATCTTTACACTCAAAGGTATTCTTTTCAAATTCAATATACATCTTTACACTCAAAGATATTCTTTTCAAATTCAATGTACATCTTTACACTCAAAGGTATTCTTTTCAAATTCAATGTACATCTTTACACTCAAACGTATTCTTTTCAAATTCAATATACATCTTTACACTCAAAGATATTCTTTTCAAATTCAATGTACACCTTTACACTCAAAGGTATTCTTTTCAAATTCAATGTACATCTTTACACTCAAACGTATTCTTTTCAAATTCAATATACATCTTTACACTCAAAGGTATTCTTTTCAAATTCAATGTACATCTTTACACTCAAAGATATTCTTTTCAAATTCAATGTACATCTTTACACTCAAAGGTATTCTTTTCAAATTCAATGTACATCTTTACACTCAAACGTATTCTTTTCAAATTCAATGTACATCTTTACACTCAAAGGTATTTTTTTTTAAATCCAATGTACATCTTTGCACGTGTATCATGGCAAAAATTGGATAGGTGTATTTTTAGTCGAACCTTGTTAAACAGCAGAGAGTTGCATTATATATTGGAGAATTGTGAAAGGACATAGGACATGTTACATAAAAATACACACAAACAAAGCTTTAACTAGACCAGGCTTTAAGGATAAAATTAGTTATATAAAATGGACCACAATGGGTTTAATAGATGGGATCTGAGAAAAATGGGCAATTTGGTTTCATATAACAAAGACATGGGTAAAGTAAAAAAAACAAACAGTAACGCTAATCTTCTTCTAATATATAAAGTAGAGACGATTTTTCCCCTGTACCTTCTCGGAGAATAGGAAAATAACCACATGCATCACAGGCTACTAAACTCACCATTACATTACAGTTATTCACTCGAGCGTGTTTTAGTACATTTGTTATTCTTTTTTTCCCAGCTTACACTAAATATTACATTTGGCCCGCCATCCACGACTCTCCTAAAACCAACTCCATATAGGTGGTAGCAAAAACTTTTCTCTCTAACAATTCTGTACTGTCACTCTACTCATCGACACCGGGAACTAATACACACAGTTGAATTTTCACAAAACACCGGTTCTTATTTATTATTAAGTTAATTGACCTATTTTCACATCTATTTTAATCCGAATGCGTGGTGCAGTCGGTAAGAAGGCAGGATTCATAATCACCTGTTTTAGCGTTCGATCCCATTCTACTCTACCACTTTAAAAAAAAAATTTTTTATTTAAAACATTCGCCAACACAATAGACGGGGGGGGGGAGAGAAAAAATAGGTAATTTCCTTTTTTTATTTGACGTCATGCAATAGGTAGTACTTTCTCCTGTGCAACGCCGGGCGACGGGTTCCGCTAGTAGAACAATAATTTCAGGAGACCACAATATGATCTAAGCCCTAATAACATTAAAATACGTCATACAAGGAACAGGACGAAATGATAGCACTAGAACTAAATGAAAATACGTCTGACATATTGATACTTGATTCGGACTAGCCTTTTTTTTTCCTTCCACGATGTTATTGGCACTAATATATAGGATTTCGCTTCTATTTTTTTATGCAAATAATTATTCCAGCTAAAAAAGCTGTTAAAGTGGAGATATTTTCAGCAAACCAGATTAATGGGAAATAATCGTGTCCAATTATAATTTCTCCCTTGACATCTTCAAAAATAAATAGATATTAATTATTATCATTATTTTTCGAGACGGCTGGTTCTCCCGAAATTATTAAAAGATGTTCCACTATCCCGGATTATTTTTATATTTTATTAATATTTCGCAGTAAGTCTCATATTTACTGATTTCATATGTGACAGATTTATTGTAAAATAAATACATAATTGTGAAAATATATTGTCTTCGATTGTTTTTGTTCATAATCTCTTTCTGTATTCCAGTTTTTTGTGTATTGCTATCAGCCTTCATACATCTATGCATATATTAATAAAATTATTATCTCTCAAGATGTGTGTGTGTCTGTGTTTCTCGCTGCCACACCAATTACTCATTATTAGCTGTGCTGTTAAGCGATCAGCGTCTAGTACGAAAACAAACTATTTAAAATTACTATTTCAAAAATTAATTTCATTCCTACATTAAAGTCAGTAAAATTATTTTCTCTTTCTTCGTCAGTTATTTTTTCTTTTGCTCCTGTGCAACGCCGGGTTACGGGTAGCTAGTTCTTTAAAGAAAGAAAACATTTCTCAACCGTATTAGTGCCTAATTAAACACGATAGATCCTATAGGAGTTGCATTTCATAGTCCATGATTTCATCCATTATGCCGATCAGCGACCCCTCGTATATTGTCCTTTGTTTCTATTTCTATCAAATTGAAGAAACTCAACGAAAATTGACAGAAAAGGCGAAAAAGAAGAAAGAAAGAAAAGAGACGGAGAGAGAGAAAGAAGGGGTGGTAGAAAGATAGGAAGAAAAGGTGAAAAGAAAGGAAGAGATAAAGAAAAAAGATAGAAACAGCGAAAGTAAAGAAGAGAGAAAGAAAGATAGAAAAAAGAAAAGAGAGAGAAAGAAAGATAGAAAAATGAAAGAGAGAGAAAGAAAGAGAAAGAGAGAGAGAAAGGGAGGAAGAAAAATTCATAAGAAGAGAATTCTGATAAAAAAGAAAAAGAAATGTCTCGTATTAATTTTACTGAAAACAGGAAACAACAAAAACTAAACGTTTGAATATTTCCCTGTCAATTTCCCCAGGTGTTAACTAGTTGTTACGATAGACTCATAAATACGCGTCTCTTTTCTATCATTAATCAATATTCCGTGTCAGAAAGTCGACAGCAGAACGTCTCGCTTTTACGCAACGTATAATTAACTCGAATTCTGCCATTCAGTTTATATTACAATACAAAAAAAAAAAACATTTGACGCACAATGATATGTAAAGATAAGTTTCTTAGCGCATCCCGTTCTATGGTAACTAAACACTTAAGAAACTTCGATGCCTTTCAGTTTGTGCACATAGTAATTTAAAAGTTTAATACCGGGGGGGGGCATATAAAAAGCTCTCACTTTTTAATAGCTATTAGTTATACCTATCCGGCGTTGCTCGGGATTCATGAATGTCGTGTATAATTTGGCTAATTGCAAATTTTTAAAAGTTATACAGGAAAATAAATACAGTTTTAATTTTCGTTGTTTTATTATTTTAATAATTATCTGTGTAAAAAAAATGAAAAATAATAATTCGTATGTCACGTATAGACGAGAAACACTCATACACAGAAATACGCGAAGTGGTCACAGAATGTTATTAATATCGAAGAAAGGAATAAATGTAAAAATGCTCAATAATAGTTCGGATAATGTAAGGGAGATAAGTCATATTTTAAGCTGCAAAGATTTATCTCCCTTAAATCATTTGAGTCATTATTTTAAAATATCGTCATCCTAACACTTTTACGAACCGGAATATTTTGCATAAAACTGAACAAAAAGACATTTTGGTGTTCCAAAGAACATGCTGAAAGGAAGTTGCTATGCAGAATCAAATGTCGATCTGTCAGACGCGATGCTATTTGATAACTTTGTATATTATGCCAGAAAAGTACACAATTGTCTAGTAAAAACGTCTCTACTTTATGTATTAGAAGATGCCAGAAAAGTACACAATTGTCTAGTAAAAACGTCTCTACTTTATGTATTAGAAGATGCCAGAAAAGTACACAATTGTCTAGTAAAAACGTCTCTACTTTATGTATTAGAAGATGCCAGAAAAGTACACAATTGTCTAGTAAAAACGTCTCTACTTTATGTATTAGAAGATGCCAGAAAAGTACACAATTGTCTAGTAAAAACGTCTCTACTTTATGTATTAGAAGATGCCAGAAAAGTACACAATTGTCTAGTAAAAACGTCTCTACTTTATGTATTAGAAGATGCCAGAAAAGTACACAATTGTCTAGTAAAAACGTCTCTACTTTATGTATTAGAAGATGCCAGAAAAGTACACAATTGTCTAGTAAAAACGTCTCTACTTTATGTATTAGAAGATGCCAGAAAAGTACACAATTGTCTAGTAAAAACGTCTCTACTTTATGTATTAGAAGATGCCAGAAAAGTACACAATTGTCTAGTAAAAACGTCTCTACTTTATGTATTAGAAGATGCCAGAAAAGTACACAATTGTCTAGTAAAAACGTCTCTACTTTATGTATTAGAAGATGCCAGAAAAGTACACAATTGTCTAGTAAAAACGTCTCTACTTTATGTATTAGAAGATGCCAGAAAAGTACACAATTGTCTAGTAAAAACGTCTCTACTTTATGTATTAGAAGATGCCAGAAAAGTACACAATTGTCTAGTAAAAACGTCTCTACTTTATGTATTAGAGGATGCCAGAAAAGTACACAATTGTCTAGTAAAAACGTCTCTACTTTATGTATTAGAAGATGCCAGAAAAGTACACAATTGTCTAGTAAAAACGTCTCTACTTTATGTATTAGAAGATGCCAGAAAAGTACACAATTGTCAAGTAAAAACGTCTCTACTTTATGTATTAGAAGATGCCAGAAAAGTACACAATTGTCTAGTAAAAACGTCTCTACTTTATGTATTAGAAGATGCCAGAAAAGTACACAATTGTCTAGTAAAAACGTCTCTACTTTATGTATTAGAAGATGCCAGAAAAGTACACAATTGTCTAGTAAAAACGTCTCTACTTTATGTATTAGAAGATGCCAGAAAAGTACACAATTGTCTAGTAAAAACGTCTCTACTTTATGTATTAGAAGATGCCAGAAAAGTACACAATTGTCTAGTAAAAACGTCTCTACTTTATGTATTAGAAGATGCCAGAAAAGTACAAAATTGTCTAGTAAAAACGTCTCTACTTTATGTATTAGAAGATGCCAGAAAAGTACACAATTGTCTAGTAAAAACGTCTCTACTTTATGTATTAGAAGATGCCAGAAAAGTACACAATTGTCTAGTAAAAACGTCTCTACTTTATGTATTAGAAGATGCCAGAAAAGTACACAATTGTCTAGTAAAAACGTCTCTACTTTATGTATTAGAAGATGCCAGAAAAGTACACAATTGTCTAGTAAAAACGTCTCTACTTTATGTATTAGAAGATGCCAGAAAAGTACACAATTGTCTAGTAAAAACGTCTCTACTTTATGTATTAGAAGATGCCAGAAAAGTACACAATTGTCTAGTAAAAACGTCTCTACTTTATGTATTAGAAGATGCCAGAAAAGTACACAATTGTCTAGTAAAAACGTCTCTACTTTATGTATTAGAAGATGCCAGAAAAGTACACAATTGTCTCGTAAAAAGATTTGATACGTTTTAAAATTAAACTCTTGTTTGCATTACATTGATCGAGACGTTCCCGGGACTTCTCAATAACTCTCCGTTGGAAAAACTTTTTCTCTTACAATGGATAAAAGTCACAAGGGCTTCAATCTAGTGATCTTGGCGGTCACCCCACGTTTCCTTTTGAATAGATCAAACACTCTGTAAATGTTTCGATGAAGATTAGAAGCATTTTTACAATAATCGTTGAAGATAAATGAAAATCGTGTAGCTAACCCGACCGACTTCGACCTGACCCGCACCCCTTTTCCGCCCACTTCAAATGTGGTTGATCTTTGTGCCCCACCATATAAAATATTTTTTGTAAAAGTGAGGATTCGGTTACATAGTCTATATAAAAATTGAGCATTGTCTGTCTGGCTGACTATTATATACGGTTAGGCTCCAAAACTTTGATACAGAAAATAGGCAAAGAAATTGTTATAATAAGCAGAAAATGGAAATTGCAGAAGCTAGCCTACCGATTGAAAACTGCTTCATCCCACAACCACCTCAACGATGTATAAGATCTTTATGATTGATTAACTTTTAATCTAAACACTGGACCCTGATTCTTCGATATTTGTTTGATATAAATTTTAAAACGTATTAAACCGATTTTCTAGACAATGGTGTGTTGTTCTTATCCAACAGAAAATGTTATTAAAGCGCATCTGACACATTGTTCCAACGAAGTCAGTTCGTATCGGCAATAAATTTAAGGGTTTTTGTGTGTAGAGATTAAAAGACTAACATTTAACATCAGATATACGTATTTTAAAGTTGTTATGGTGGGTCTGCCCTCATACCTCCCTTGGAAGGGGCACATAAATTCAGCACATTGAGGAGCACATACAGATTCGCGAACACTTCACTTGTCTTTCCTGGAAGATTTTATACATATGGTTTCCATTACATTAAAATATATTTAAAGTTTTTAGGGGGGTTATATTATATTAAAATAAGATATATTTAAAGTTTTAAGGGGGTTATATTACATTAAAATAGGATATATTAAAAGTTTTAAGGGGGTTATATTACATTAAAATAGGATATATTTAAAGATTTAAGGGAGTTATATTACATTAAAATAGGATATATTTAAAGTTTTAAAGGGGTTATATTACATTAAAATAGGATATATTTAAAGTTTTAAGGGGGTTATATTACATTAAAATAGGATATATTTAAAGTTTTAAGGGGGTTATATTACATTAAAATAGGATATATTTAAAGTTTTAAGGGGATTATATTACATTAAAATAAGATATATTTAAAGTTTTAAGGGGGTTATATTACATTAAAATAGGATATATTTAAAGTTTTAAGGGGGTTATATTACATTAAAATAGGATATATTTAAAGTTTTAAGGGAGTTATACTACATTAAAATAGGATATATTTAAAGTTTTAAAGGGGTTATATTACATTAAAATAGGATATATTTAAAGTTTTAAGGGGGTTATATTACATTAAAATAGGATATATTTAAAGTTTTAAGGGGGTTATATTACATTAAAATAAGATATATTTAAAGTTTTAAGAGGATTATATTACATTAAAATAAGATATATTTAAAGTTTTAAGGGGGTTATATTACATTAAAATAGGATATATTTACAGTTTTAAGGGGGGTTATGTCCCCTATCTTCTTTAGGGGTTACTTAAAGATTCGGGATCACTTCCGTTATCTTCCCCGGAAATGTTTATACATATGCTTTACATTAGATCAAAATAGGCTATATTTAAAATTTTAAGGGCAATTCTGCTTCCATAGCGCCCTTGGGAGAGGAGAACTCAGAGATTCTGGATCACTTCCATTGTCTTCCCAAGAAAATTGTTATTTGTAAATACACTTTTAGTATTTATGCAGATTTTCTAACCTGTGTGTGTGTTCCCTAGAGAAAGAAATTATATAGGGAACACACACACAGACATTCATCTTATATATATATATCTATATCTATCTATCTCTCTCTATATATATATATATATATATATATATATTAATTATTTATTACCTACAGAGATCGATGTTTCATGCTAACGCAATCTTCAGTGCAGGAAGTAAATTCTCAACGGTTGGCGGGCTCGAACTCCGACTACAAATCGACACTGATTCGCAGTCAAGAGCGTTAACCCCTCGGCCATAGGGAATTAGCTAATAATTAAGGAGGAATTTAACTGTGTAAATAGCGAGTCGACGGCTAATTTACACGAGCAGTTGAAAGTGATCAACAAACTGTGTTTGGATCTTGCATGAAGCTATTTGTACTGCTTGTTATTAAACTCACTCATATATATATAAGAAGATATCTGCATTTTTTGTTTTCTTTAAAAGCATTTCCTCCAAATTTTAACATTTTAAGGTTGCTTCTATGTTATGGAATGCAAATTTTATGTAATTACAAGACGGGGCGAACTATGTGCATTTATTTCCCAGCGAAAACAAACAGAGCTATGCAACGTGCGAGACAATCGATATTTTCGTACGAAATTTCGTAGGTGAACGAAAAGTGTTGATATTTTTATGAATGGTGGTTTCTTTCCTAACTATTATCGATCGAATAATTTGAAGGCAAAGAGACTCGGTTGACATCGTCTAATGAGCGATTGTGTTGAATATTTAGACGTCAATATGGCGCCAAATGTATTTATTAACAAACGCGACTAATTGTTGAATAATATCTGATATTAAAGCCAGAACTTTATTATGCAACAAGTTTCTCTTCATAAAATTGAGTTCTAAACTAACGGGACCCGTGAAAATTCCGTAGAGGTTTTCTTCATTGGAATTATATTTTCTCAAAAGTTCCAATGAAATTTATGTGAGGAAAAAGCGGACGTAATAACATATGTGAGTGGGATTGTGTTGATTGGGTAATCACCTAACCGACACAACCCCACGGGTGGTTTTAGCTTCTTGCGATGTAAATGATGACATTGTTATTTCAGACATGCCATTAAAAGGGGGCGTTTCGAGTCATACGTCATCAGTTGACGTATTGTATATTTTATGCCGATTGATTCGTTGTGGGGTCCAGTTGGGGCGATTTATAGTGTTAGCCAAAATAGCAGGTTGTTACATCGTTAACGTATTTATTGATGAGTCTCCACAAGGGTCACTCGAGGATTAGGGTTTGTAAGATGAATGGTTGTCAGTTGAATAATGAAGAATGTTATGAGAGGATTGAAAACGATGAATGTAATGGACAACATTTGATTACTTTGATTACTTGTGGGGATGGTTCATGACAAGTATTTGTTGACATTTGAAGACGACCATGTTGCAGTCTGCAGGGATATTAATGTAAATTAAATTTCTCTGTAGCTCTTTCGTAAATGTCTTCATACTTTTTTTTACTGTAGGAGGCATTATAAACTACACATACATTTGCTGGTGTGTATATGTCACTATTATTTATTATTATACTAAATGTGAGTTAATCAACGCTTGTTGCATAAGGCTGTTTTCCTATATACTTTAACGACACAAAATACATGCTAAAATATACCTTAATTATGAGATATTATCCAAGAGTCGATACGTAAATACAATATTCACTGCCGCTGCCTCTTCCAACAATAACTGAACACTTTTTGCTTTTATATTATTATAATTATTATGATAATAATAATAATTATTATCATGATAAATATTATTATGATAATTATGATAATAATAATAATAATAATTATTATTATTATTATTATTATTGTGATAATTATTATTATCATAATAATAATAATAATAATAATAATAATACGGAAGTAAAAAGACTTACTATTTTTAGTTATGTAAAGAGGATTTTGATATGTCACAGTTTATGAATTTTCGAATAAAAGCTAAGTAGAATGAATAGTGGTAGTACTTATCACTAAACGGGGCACGGGTCATGGGTCACGGGTCACCTCAATTATGTCGTATATGCAAACAAACAACTTGATTGCTGTTGCAACAGGCGATGTGTATGTATGCGTCTACATTTATGGTCCTATTTATTTGCCTCCCAGCGAGAGCAGGGTTAGACACAAAGTCAGTTTTTATTGTGGGGTAAATCAAGCTCTTTACAAAAGAGCACTCTGGATTGGTTCAAAACTAAAAATTGTCACAGTCTAGAAGGATTTCTCTTTAACTGGCCGAAGACAGACGAGATGAAATTTAGTATCAAACAGATATTACACTTTGCTCTTTTGAACTATATTGCCGATTGTGGTGTAGGCGCACTCTGTGACCTGATCACCAAACACACTGTTTCATAATCACGGCCTTCAATACAATTGTTACGTAATGAATGATTTGGTGTATCTAACGTATAAACTTATCTTCTGAGATTTCAAAAGTAAGAACTTAATAGCATTTGTCAAGAGTGTATTCCATTCTGCAATTTATGGCTATTTCGCTTCCACATTTTAGTCAACTTTTGCATATTTAAACTTTAATATTTCTAGTTTCTCATTAAGACATAGTCTACACGGATCATTCGAGTTGGGAACATTGTGCGTTTAACACACAGCGTGTAAAGTTGTAGATAACGTATGCACATTTCGCCTCAGTGATGGATATTTTTTGATACAGCAAGGATGCGATGCGATGTCATCACTGAAATGAAATCATGAGTATTGTTGCTACATCTGGGCTGGTTAACCAACCACTAGCCTCTCTTTATCTCTTCCTCCCTCTCTCTTACTCTCTTTTTTTTTGCAGGATGCTAAAGATAATTTGTAACTTAATAGGTCCCACACTATCTGAAAATTTCCATCCCTTGTCGCATTCGCAGTGTTGAATCCTTGTGCTTGTTTTACAAGTACTTCCACGAAATATGCTTCGATGAACTTATTAGACTTGTACCACCTTAACGAAAATATTCCCGACCCACCCGACTAGCAACAAACCCGACCCCGTTTCTGTAGAGGTCCCGGGATGCCGGATCGCTTGCTTTTGGAATTCCCTTCCTGTTTTCTGTTTCCCCGACCATACCAACATTCAGAAATTTAAATGTAATATGAACAAACATCTTGCTGCCTAACTCCACACCGTTGTTATTCCTCTATAAATCTGGCCGTATTATAGTAACACCTTACGCTTCAGTGACAATATGTCTTGTTTGGGGTGAACAAAAGTATAAAAAAAAGAATAGCATTGCTGGGTGGAGGTGTACGTGTTATACCAGCCGACCCTCCTGCCAAATTTGATTGAAATCCAACCAATAGATGAACTGGTGCTTTTCCAAGCTATTTTTTTTTCGATTATTTGTGAAAAATTCTTTGTCGATTTAAACGGTAATCCATTCTACTTATCAGAAAAAAATATATCGACTCGCATTTTTGATCGTAGATGAAAAACAAACAAAAAAAATGGCGACCAGATTAACCGTTCGTTTTATTTTTATTTATTTTTTAATCTTGAATCCATTGTCACAATTAATTAGATTCAATTTATAGCAGTTTCAAATTTCTTTTTTTATTCCAGACTTAATTATCCTTGTATCAGTATCAATCCTTTTAGAATATTTTTTTATGTTTCTTCCTATTTTAGCAAAACAAATATGTCTAATGAGGACAGACGATAAAAACAACAACAACAACAAAAGTCTGACGACGTTGTTAATCGCAATAACAAAAGCGTCCATTCAATCTGTGAGTTTAGTGCTATTCAAAACTTAATCGTGACAGATCAACCGTTTGTTTTTTGACAGCCACTTTCTTTCTGTAACGATGTCTTAGATTAAGATCGATTAAAGATGGGCGATGAAGAATTTAGGGGCCGGGAAGTCTGGGTCCGTCCGGTGGCTTTTCGCGCCACGCTCATCTTATGAATTGCTTGGTTACTTTCACTTTTTTTTTTACTATTGGGGTCACAACTCATCTAGGCCAAGAGCCACTTGAGGATAAGAGTTAATAAGACGGGGATGATTGCCAGTCGAAAGATGAGGAACACTATGGGAGTAAAGACATTGATCAATTGTGTGAACTGTGTTGGATTGCTTATGGGGCGGACCGTGACAAAGATTTGTTGATATTGCTTTAGAAGACGATCAAGTATCAAATATTAGTTTGTTGTTTTTTATTCCAGACTTAATTATCCCTGCATCCGCATCAATCCTTTTAAGAGATGTATTTTTGTTATTGTTTTTTTTTTTTTACTTTAGCAAAACAAATATGTCTAATGAAGAGAAAACAACAACAACAAAAACAACAACAATAACAGTCTGAAGACTTTGTTAATCACAATAACAAAAGCGTATTATCTTAAGTCCATTCAATCTACGCGTTTAGTGATATTCAAAACTTACACATGACAGAGTAACCGTTAGTTTTAAACAGTGAAGGTTTTCGTGCGTAAATTTCTTTCGCGACTAGCTTATACGCATTCCTTGAGCAGTGTAGCTACAATAGCTGGGTATGTCAATTTCCATCTGTGCCTAGCTTCTACCGCCTTACAGCTAGTACGAAAAAAATATTCCAAAAATTTCGTGGAAAAATACGCTTCTTAGTATTTGCATAAGAGAGTAAGTAACTATGATGAATGTATTTACGTGTCTGTTTTGATTGACAAAAAAATATATAAATTATGTTTTTAAGCAAAAACAATTCGCTTTGAAATTGCGTCTATTTTTGTCGGATTATCAAAAAAAGATACTTAATATTTAAAAACAAAAATATTTATGTAATGTTTTTTATGTGTTAATTTCTTTAAATTTAAAAACACGTATCCAGTTAAATAATCGTTTAGACTTCACGTGAGATTTGAACTCAGTTATTGACATCGTAAAAACAACTGCCTTAGTAATGTGTACGCTGCCTATTCCTGATCACGTTTCTATTTTCGTACGAACAGAAACACTCCCAAAACTCTATAACTTTAACACGGTATATAACAAGATTCCTTGGGCGGGCGTCTTCAGTCCAAGATCGAGTAAAGAGGGCGATGAAGAATGCCGGGAAGTTGGGATTCGTCCTGTGGTTTTTCGCGTCATGGTCATCTTATGAATTGCTTCGTCACTTTCACATCGTTTTTTTTATTATTAGGGTCATCAAGAGAAAATTCAAGTAAGTGTTAATGAGACGGGGATGATCGAAAGATGAGGAACACTATGGAAGTACTGACATTTATCAATTGGTGTGAACTGTGATTCATTGCTTATGGGGCGGTTCGTGACAAGAATTAGTTGACATTGGATTTGAAGGTAACCAAGTTGTAATCAGCAGGAAGCAGTTCCACGATAATGTGTTCCAGAGACGGGAAACCCTTGGAAAGAATCTCTGTTCATGGAAATTCCGCTTGACACTCGGCACTAAGAAATTTGGAGGGAAAAATGAAAAACGTTTTTTCGTTGTGGTAATAAGAGGAGTTGTGTCACCTTTGTCATCCAATCTGTGCGTTAAGCGATGAAAAGGCTGTTTCACCGACGGACGGACGGACGGACAGACAGACGGGTTGGGCCGCTTGTAAAGATCTGTAGCCGCATCTAAAAATGCTATTTGAAAACTAAGCGTGACAGACCAACGGACAGATCCTCTTATTAAGACTCTTAGACGCATCTTAAAACGAACTTTCCTCAAAGATGCTTTTAGTATATAATTAAAGGGTCAATCAATTAAGACTTATATGTGACAGACCAATGTAAAATGCTACTTCAAGAGTTAAGCGTGGCGGACCTAGCCTCATGGACGTATCTATGATAAGATACGTCTATTCTAGCCACGCGTTTAATGATGAAAATGCTCAAGTCTGACAGACTAACGAAAATGCAATTTGAAACTTCAGCGTGACAGACTGACGAAAATAATATTTCAAATTTTAGCGTGACAGGCGAACAAAAATGCTATTTAAATGCTAACAAAAATGTTATCTTTTCTGAAAAAGGACGTTTTCAAACTTAAGCGTAACCAACTAATGGAAATTCTATATTAAACTGGAACGTGACAAACCGATGAATTGCTTATTAAAATATAAGCGTGACAGACCAATGGAAATTGTATTGCAAACTGAAGCGTAACAGATAAACGAAAATGATTAAGCGTGACAGACCAACGAATATACCATTTAATACTAAAGTGTTACAGACTGACGAAAATAATGTTTTAAATTAAAGCATGACAGACAAAAATGATATTTCAAACTTAAGCATGACAGATCAACGTAAATGCTATTTTAACTTAAGCATGACAGATCAACGTAAATGCTATTTTAACTTAAGCATGACAGATCAACGTAAATGCTATTTTAACTTAAGCATGACAGATCAACGTAAATGCTATTTTAACTTAAGCATGACAGATCAACGTAAATGCTATTTTAACTTAAGCATGACAGATCAACGTAAATGCTATTTTAACTTAAGCATGACAGATCAACGTAAATGCTATTTTAACTTAAGCATGACAGATCAACGCAAATGCTATTTTAACTTAAGCATGACAGATCAACGTGAATGCTATTTTAACTTAAGCATGACAGATCAACGTAAATGCTATTTTAACTTAAGCATGACAGATCAACGTAAATGCTATTTTAACTTAAGCATGACAGATCAACGTAAATGCTATTTTAACTTAAGCATGACAGATCAACGTAAATGCTATTTTAACTTAAGCATGACAGATCAACGTAAATGCTATTTTAACTTAAGCATGACAGATCAACGTAAATGCTATTTTAACTTAAGCATGACAGATCAACGCAAATGCTATTTTAACTTAAGCATGACAGATCAACGTAAATGCTATTTTAACTTAAGCATGACAGATCAACGTAAATGCTATTTTAACTTAAGCATGACAGATCAACGTAAATGCTATTTTAACTTAAGCATGACAGATCAACGCAAATGCTATTTTAACTTAAGCATGACAGATCAACGTAAATGCTATTTTAACTTAAGCATGACAGATCAACGTAAATGCTATTTTAACTTAAGCATGACAGATCAACGTAAATGCTATTTTAACTTAAGCATGACAGATCAACGCAAATGCTATTTTAACTTAAGCATGACAGATCAACGTAAATGCTATTTTAACTTAAGCATGACAGATCAACGTAAATGCTATTTTAACTTAAGCATGACAGATCAACGTAAATGCTATTTTAACTTAAGCATGACAGATCAACGTAAATGCTATTTTAACTTAAGCATGACAGATCAACGCAAATGCTATTTTAACTTAAGCATGACAGATCAACGTAAATGCTATTTTAACTTAAGCATGACAGATCAACGTAAATGCTATTTTAACTTAAGCATGACAGATCAACGTAAATGCTATTTTAACTTAAGCATGACAGATCAACGTAAATGCTATTTTAACTTAAGCATGACAGATCAACGTAAATGCTATTTTAACTTAAGCATGACAGATCAACGTAAATGCTATTTTAACTTAAGCATGACAGATCAACGTAAATGCTATTTTTACTTAAGCATGACAGATCAACGTAAATGCTATTTTAACTTAAGCATGACAGATCAACGTAAATGCTATTTTAACTTAAGCGTTGCAAGTCAACGAAAATCTTACTTAAAACTGAAGCGTGGCAAACCAATAAAAAAGGAATTTTAATATTCAGCGTGACAGACCGACGTATGTACAGGTGAGGGGGTAGTTAGAAAAAGGAATGCACAGGAATTGAAGATGTGGTTTTCTCAGATCCGATCGTCAGTCGACTGTCAATGTAACCCCGCCCCTAGGGCGTTTATTTATATACGGTTTTTTTTCCGTCTACAGCTAACTTGGTTTTGAACCAACCAACAATTCTTTTATTTCCGACAATCGATCGTGTTTTTTTCTTTCTTCCAGACAGTCGCGTGTCTGTGTTAAGCACGTGTTATTCCTGCCTGGTGACGTTTTCGGTACACCCGGCTCGGATATTCAACATATGTTCAGTCTTGATACTTTATGAACACCCCTCGTATTATATATCATCGTTGTCAGTAACGAAAGAACACAAGAACGCAACACCGCTTCATAAAACATATCAGTCGTTTTTATTAGCTGTTTTTGTTTTTTAACCGTAAAATTCTTTCTTATGTAATGTATTAGCCCCTATGCATAATTATCAGCTAAATATTCTTTAAATCAATTAAACGAATGTCACTATTTGAAATGCATTTATTTAAAATTGTACTGTTTTAGTCGACGGAGCGACATAAGTTGATTTTAGAACAATTCATTTTAAAATTGGTAAAGTCAGAATGTTTTACTTTCGCGACATTAGATTCATCACCATTTTTGCTAATCGGATGACGTGGATTTTTTTTTGTCTGAAAGATGATAATGTACGTACGAACATAAGGTGTATTCGTGTTTTATTATAATAGACAAGTGGAAAATTCTACAATTCTATCCTTCATCTGTTGTATATTGCTGTCGTGCATAAAAATAATTCCATTCTAGTCGACGATATTATTCTACCAACTTTGTTCAAACTGAAACAGATATATCTAAGTACTCGGGTTAATGTACTTTCAGAATATACCTGGTTATGGGGGGGGGGATCTATCTTCAAAGCATTTTCTAGAGTTTGTGACATATTTCCATTCTATGGACGTCCGGCGCAAAGGCAGACACCACAATATTACTGCACCATTTTTGGACAGAACAGATACTTCACGTTGATCCTAGCTCGAAGTCCAAGAAAGTGTTGGTTAGTTCGAGTTTCCTGTTCGACACTACAGTAGCCTCAGATCAAATTTTAAAATTACTTTTACATTGTATCTTCTACGATCTGGCGATCCCATGTTTTAATACGGGTGTAAGGTGATAACGTACCGACGAACATGCAATGCTTTAGCCTATTATTATAAAAATTCAAATGGCATTTTTCTTTTTACCTTCATTTCTTAATTTTTCCATTGACTTTTTTCAAGTCAACAGAAGAATTAAGAAATGATTTGTTTAAAAGTTCATGAGAATTGCAATTCAGAAACAACTTACTTTATTTTATGTATTGTTTCAATAAAAAAAATGAAATTGTTACGTTTTAAAATATATTGTGTTGAAACTTATTGATGGTTGGTAAAATATTCTTTATCTCATTCTATATTTAGATGCACCATTCAGCTATGGCGAACATTGGAAAGTTAAAGACATTTTATGTAGAATAAGAACATAAGTCAGTCGTGAGACTACATACCCCCGCCTGACAACGTAAGTTGAACTTCCGTCAAAATGCCAAACTTGACCTAACTTGTCATGGTCAATGTTATATAAGATGCGGGCTTTCATTGGCTACAATACAACTTTGGCTAAGATCAAAGTGTAGTATCTGTTCCGATGGATACTGCACCCTATAGACTGGTATTGTCTTGACCTTCGAGGCTTGATTCACGCCGGTCTATGGGTTTGTCCTGTGCAGTTCTAGGAGGTCGACCCTCCCAGGCTTCGCCTCCCCTCTTTGGGGAGGAGTAAGTTTATTACTTACTGCCCGAGGCGCCCCTACCGAGAAATGCCAACGGGGCTGCCCAGGCAATTTTTAAACCCCACTTTCCCGACCCGACCGTGGGTCACATCTTACTTGTGGGAGTAAGATAAAAAAAAAACTGGCCTTGTGCCTAACTCCTGGAGAGAAGTAAATCAATACATTACGACAAACGAACCAAACTTATCACCAAAAGTGTCACTTTTACCTTTTAGGTGACCTTGATATTTGACCGAGATATTCCGAAAATTAATCATTTCTTGATTTGACCATCACAAATATTCTGACCAAGTTTCGTGACGATTCGTCAAGTAAAACAAACAAAAATTAATCATTTCTTGATTTGACCATCACAAATATTCTGACCAAGTTTCGTGACGATTCGTCAAGTAAAACAAACAAAAATTAATCATTTCTTGATTTGACCATCACAAATATTCTGACCAAGTTTCGTGACGATTCGTCAAGTAAAACAAACAAAAATTAATCATTTCTTGATTTGACCATCACAAATATTCTGACCAAGTTTCGTGACGATTCGTCAAGTAAAACAAACAAAAATTAATCATTTCTTGATTTGACCATCACAAATATTCTGACCAAGTTTCGTGACGATTCGTCAAGTAAAACAAACAAAAATTAATCATTTCTTGATTTGACCATCACAAATATTCTGACCAAGTTTCGTGACGATTCGTCAAGTAAAACAAACAAAAATTAATCATTTCTTGATTTGACCATCACAAATATTCTGACCAAGTTTCGTGACGATTCGTCAAGTAAAACAAACAAAAATTAATCATTTCTTGATTTGACCATCACAAATATTCTGACCAAGTTTCGTGACGATTCGTCAAGTAAAACAAACAAAAATTAATCATTTCTTGATTTGACCATCACAAATATTCTGACCAAGTTTCGTGACGATTCGTCAAGTAAAACAAACAAAAATTAATCATTTCTTGATTTGACCATCACAAATATTCTGACCAAGTTTCGTGACGATTCGTCAAGTAAAACAAACAAAAATTAATCATTTCTTGATTTGACCATCACAAATATTCTGACCAAGTTTCGTGACGATTCGTCAAGTAAAACAAACAAAAATTAATCATTTCTTGATTTGACCATCACAAATATTCTGACCAAGTTTCGTGACGATTCGTCAAGTAAAACAAACAAAATTTAATCATTTCTTGATTTGACCATCACAAATATTCTGACCAAGTTTCGTGACGATTCGTCAAGTAAAACAAACAAAAATTAATCATTTCTAGATTTGACCATAACAAATATTCTGACCAAGTTTCGTGACGATTCGTCAAGTAAAACAAACAAAAATTAATCATTTCTAGATTTGACCATAACAAATATTCTGACCAAGTTTCGTGACGATTCGTCAAGTAAAACAAACAAAAATTAATCATTTCTAGATTTGACCATAACAAATATTCTGACCAAGTTTCGTGACGATTCGTCAAGTAAAACAAACAAAATTTAATCATTTCTTGATTTGACCATAACAAATATTCTGACCAAGTTTCGTGACGATTCGTCAAGTAAAACAAACAAAAATTAATCATTTCTAGATTTGACCATAACAAATATTCTGACCAAGTTTCGTGACGATTCGTCAAGTAAAACAAACAAAAATTAATCATTTCTAGATTTGACCATAACAAATATTCTGACCAAGTTTCGTGACGATTCGTCAAGTAAAACAAACAAAAATTAATCATTTCTAGATTTGACCATAACAAATATTCTGACCAAGTTTCGTGACGATTCGTCAAGTAAAACAAACAAAAATTAATCATTTCTAGATTTGACCATAACAAATATTCTGACCAAGTTTCGTGACGATTCGTCAAGTAAAACAAACAAAAATTAATCATTTCTAGATTTGACCATAACAAATATTCTGACCAAGTTTCGTGACGATTCGTCAAGTAAAACAAACAAAAATTAATCATTTCTAGATTTGACCATAACAAATATTCTGACCAAGTTTCGTGACGATTCGTCAAGTAAAACAAACAAAAATTAATCATTTCTAGATTTGACCATAACAAATATTCTGACCAAGTTTCGTGACGATTCGTCAAGTAAAACAAACAAAATTTAATCATTTCTTGATTTGACCATAACAAATATTCTGACCAAGTTTCGTGACGATTCGTCAAGTAAAACAAACAAAAATTAATCATTTCTAGATTTGACCATAACAAATATTCTGACCAAGTTTCGTGACGATTCGTCAAGTAAAACAAACAAAAATTAATCATTTCTTGATTTGACCATAACAAATATTCTGACCAAGTTTCGTGACGATTCGTCAAGTAAAACAAACAAAAATTAATCATTTCTAGATTTGACCATAACAAATATTCTGACCAAGTTTCGTGACGATTCGTCAAGTAAAACAAACAAAAATTAATCATTTCTAGATTTGACCATAACAAATATTCTGACCAAGTTTCGTGACGATTCGTCAAGTAAAACAAACAAAATTTAATCATTTCTTGATTTGACCATAACAAATATTCTGACCAAGTTTCGTGACGATTCGTCAAGTAAAACAAACAAAAATTAATCATTTCTAGATTTGACCATAACAAATATTCTGACCAAGTTTCGTGACGATTCGTCAAGTAAAACAAACAAAAATTAATCATTTCTAGATTTGACCATAACAAATATTCTGACCAAGTTTCGTGACGATTCGTCAAGTAAAACAAACAAAAATTAATCATTTCTTGATTTGACCATAACAAATATTCTGACCAAGTTTCGTGACGATTCGTCAAGTAAAACAAACAAAAATTAATCATTTCTTGATTTGACCATAACAAATATTCTGACCAAGTTTCGTGACGATTCGTCAAGTAAAACAAACAAAAATTAATCATTTCTAGATTTGACCATAACAAATATTCTGACCAAGTTTCGTGACGATTCGTCAAGTAAAACAAACAAAAATTAATCATTTCTAGATTTGACCATAACAAATATTCTGACCAAGTTTCGTGACGATTCGTCAAGTAAAACAAACAAAAATTAATCATTTCTTGATTTGACCATAACAAATATTCTGACCAAGTTTCGTGACGATTCGTCAAGTAAAACAAACAAAAATTAATCATTTCTTGATTTGACCATAACAAATATTCTGACCAAGTTTCGTGACGATTCGTCAAGTAAAACAAACAAAAATTAATCATTTCTTGATTTGACCATAACAAATATTCTGACCAAGTTTCGTGACGATTCGTCAAGTAAAACAAACAAAAATTAATCATTTCTTGATTTGACCATAACAAATATTCTGACCAAGTTTCGTGACGATTCGTCAAGTAAAACAAACAAAAATTAATCATTTCTAGATTTGACCATAACAAATATTCTGACCAAGTTTCGTGACGATTCGTCAAGTAAAACAAACAAAAATTAATCATTTCTTGATTTGACCATAACAAATATTCTGACCAAGTTTCGTGACGATTCGTCAAGTAAAACAAACAAAAATTAATCATTTCTTGATTTGACCATAACAAATATTCTGACCAAGTTTCGTGACGATTCGTCAAGTAAAACAAACAAAAATTAATCATTTCTAGATTTGACCATAACAAATATTCTGACCAAGTTTCGTGACGATTCGTCAAGTAAAACAAACAAAAATTAATCATTTCTTGATTTGACCATAACAAATATTCTGACCAAGTTTCGTGACGATTCGTCAAGTAAAACAAACAAAAATTAATCATTTCTAGATTTGACCATAACAAATATTCTGACCAAGTTTCGTGACGATTCGTCAAGTAAAACAAACAAAAATTAATCATTTCTTGATTTGACCATAACAAATATTCTGACCAAGTTTCGTGACGATTCGTCAAGTAAAACAAACAAAAATTAATCATTTCTAGATTTGACCATAACAAATATTCTGACCAAGTTTCGTGACGCTTCGTCAAGTAAAACAAACAAAAATTAATCATTTCTTGATTTGACCATAACAAATATTCTGACCAAGTTTCGTGACGATTCGTCAAGTAAAACAAACAAAAATTAATCATTTCTAGATTTGACCATAACAAATATTCTGACCAAGTTTCGTGACGATTCGTCAAGTAAAACAAACAAAAATTAATCATTTCTAGATTTGACCATAACAAATATTCTGACCAAGTTTCGTGACGATTCGTCAAGTAAAACAAACAAAATTTAATCATTTCTAGATTTGACCATAACAAATATTCTGACCAAGTTTCGTGACGATTCGTCAAGTAAAACAAACAAAAATTAATCATTTCTTGATTTGACCATAACAAATATTCTGACCAAGTTTCGTGACGCTTCGTCAAGTAAAACAAACAAAAATTAATCATTTCTAGATTTGACCATAACAAATATTCTGACCAAGTTTCGTGACGATTCGTCAAGTAAAACAAACAAAAATTAATCATTTCTTGATTTGACCATAACAAATATTCTGACCAAGTTTCGTGACGATTCGTCAAGTAAATCAAACAAAAATTAATCATTTCTTGATTTGACCATAACAAATATTCTGACCAAGTTTCGTGACGATTCGTCAAGTAAAACAAACAAAAATTAATCATTTCTTGATTTGACCATAACAAATATTCTGACCAAGTTTCGTGACGATTCGTCAAGTAAAACAAACAAAAATTAATCATTTCTAGATTTGACCATAACAAATATTCTGACCAAGTTTCGTGACGATTCGTCAAGTAAAACAAACAAAAATTAATCATTTCTTGATTTGACCATAACAAATATTCTGACCAAGTTTCGTGACGATTCGTCAAGTAAAACAAACAAAAATTAATCATTTCTAGATTTGACCATAACAAATATTCTGACCAAGTTTCGTGACGATCTGTCAAGTAAAACAAACAAAAATTAATCATTTCTAGATTTGACCATAACAAATATTCTGACCAAGTTTCGTGACGATTCGTCAAGTAAAACAAACAAAATTTAATCATTTCTAGATTTGACCATAACAAATATTCTGACCAAGTTTCGTGACGATTCGTCAAGTAAAACAAACAAAAATTAATCATTTCTTGATTTGACCATAACAAATATTCTGACCAAGTTTCGTGACGCTTCGTCAAGTAAAACAAACAAAAATTAATCATTTCTAGATTTGACCATAACAAATATTCTGACCAAGTTTCGTGACGATTCGTCAAGTAAAACAAACAAAATTTAATCATTTCTAGATTTGACCATAACAAATATTCTGACCAAGTTTCGTGACGATTCGTCAAGTAAAACAAACAAAAATTAATCATTTCTTGATTTGACCATAACAAATATTCTGACCAAGTTTCGTGACGCTTCGTCAAGTAAAACAAACAAAAATTAATCATTTCTAGATTTGACCATAACAAATATTCTGACCAAGTTTCGTGACGATTCGTCAAGTAAAACAAACAAAAATTAATCATTTCTTGATTTGACCATAACAAATATTCTGACCAAGTTTCGTGACGATTCGTCAAGTAAATCAAACAAAAATTAATCATTTCTTGATTTGACCATAACAAATATTCTGACCAAGTTTCGTGACGATTCGTCAAGTAAAACAAACAAAAATTAATCATTTCTTGATTTGACCATAACAAATATTCTGACCAAGTTTCGTGACGATTCGTCAAGTAAAACAAACAAAAATTAATCATTTCTAGATTTGACCATAACAAATATTCTGACCAAGTTTCGTGACGATTCGTCAAGTAAAACAAACAAAAATTAATCATTTCTTGATTTGACCATAACAAATATTCTGACCAAGTTTCGTGACGATTCGTCAAGTAAAACAAACAAAAATTAATCATTTCTAGATTTGACCATAACAAATATTCTGACCAAGTTTCGTGACGATCTGTCAAGTAAAACAAACAAAAATTAATCATTTCTAGATTTGACCATAACAAATATTCTGACCAAGTTTCGTGACGCTTCGTCAAGTAAAACAAACAAAAATTAATCATTTCTAGATTTGACCATAACAAATATTCTGACCAAGTTTCGTGACGATTCGTCAAGTAAAACAAACAAAAATTAATCATTTCTTGATTTGACCATAACAAATATTCTGACCAAGTTTCGTGACGATTCGTCAAGTAAATCAAACAAAAATTAATCATTTCTTGATTTGACCATAACAAATATTCTGACCAAGTTTCGTGACGATTCGTCAAGTAAAACAAACAAAAATTAATCATTTCTTGATTTGACCATAACAAATATTCTGACCAAGTTTCGTGACGATTCGTCAAGTAAAACAAACAAAAATTAATCATTTCTAGATTTGACCATAACAAATATTCTGACCAAGTTTCGTGACGATTCGTCAAGTAAAACAAACAAAAATTAATCATTTCTTGATTTGACCATAACAAATATTCTGACCAAGTTTCGTGACGATTCGTCAAGTAAAACAAACAAAAATTAATCATTTCTAGATTTGACCATAACAAATATTCTGACCAAGTTTCGTGACGATCTGTCAAGTAAAACAATCAAAAATTAATCATTTCTAGATTTGACCATAACAAATATTCTGACCAAGTTTCGTGACGATTCGTCAAGTAAAACAAACAAAATTTAATCATTTCTAGATTTGACCATAACAAATATTCTGACCAAGTTTCGTGACGATTCGTCAAGTAAAACAAACAAAAATTAATCATTTCTTGATTTGACCATAACAAATATTCTGACCAAGTTTCGTGACGCTTCGTCAAGTAAAACAAACAAAAATTAATCATTTCTAGATTTGACCATAACAAATATTCTGACCAAGTTTCGTGACGATTCGTCAAGTAAAACAAACAAAATTTAATCATTTCTAGATTTGACCATAACAAATATTCTGACCAAGTTTCGTGACGATTCGTCAAGTAAAACAAACAAAAATTAATCATTTCTTGATTTGACCATAACAAATATTCTGACCAAGTTTCGTGACGATTCGTCAAGTAAAACAAACAAAAATTAATCATTTCTTGATTTGACCATAACAAATATTCTGACCAAGTTTCGTGACGCTTCGTCAAGTAAAACAAACAAAAATTAATCATTTCTAGATTTGACCATAACAAATATTCTGACCAAGTTTCGTGACGATTCGTCAAGTAAAACAAACAAAATTTAATCATTTCTAGATTTGACCATAACAAATATTCTGACCAAGTTTCGTGACGATTCGTCAAGTAAAACAAACAAAAATTAATCATTTCTTGATTTGACCATAACAAATATTCTGACCAAGTTTCGTGACGATTCGTCAAGTAAAACAAACAAAAATTAATCATTTCTTGATTTGACCATAACAAATATTCTGACCAAGTTTCGTGACGCTTCGTCAAGTAAAACAAACAAAAATTAATCATTTCTAGATTTGACCATAACAAATATTCTGACCAAGTTTCGTGACGATTCGTCAAGTAAAACAAACAAAATTTAATCATTTCTAGATTTGACCATAACAAATATTCTGACCAAGTTTCGTGACGATTCGTCAAGTAAATCAAACAAAAATTAATCATTTCTTGATTTGACCATAAAAAATATTCTGACCAAGTTTCGTGACGATTCGTCAAGTAAAACAAACAAAAATTAATCATTTCTTGATTTGACCATAACAAATATTCTGACCAAGTTTCGTGACGATTCGTCAAGTAAAACAAACAAAAATTAATCATTTCTTGATTTGACCATAACAAATATTCTGACCAAGTTTCGTGACGCTTCGTCAAGTAAAACAAACAAAAATTAATCATTTCTAGATTTGACCATAACAAATATTCTGACCAAGTTTCGTGACGATTCGTCAAGTAAAACAAACAAAAATTAATCATTTCTTGATTTGACCATAACAAATATTCTGACCAAGTTTCGTGACGCTTCGTCAAGTAAAACAAACAAAAATTAATCATTTCTAGATTTGACCATAACAAATATTCTGACCAAGTTTCGTGACGATTCGTCAAGTAAAACAAACAAAAATTAATCATTTCTTGATTTGACCATAACAAATATTCTGACCAAGTTTCGTGACGCTTCGTCAAGTAAAACAAACAAAAATTAATCATTTCTAGATTTGACCATAACAAATATTCTGACCAAGTTTCGTGACGCTTCGTCAAGTAAAACAAACAAAAATTAATCATTTCTAGATTTGACCATAACAAATATTCTGACCAAGTTTCGTGACGATTCGTCAAGTAAAACAAACAAAAATTAATCATTTCTTGATTTGACCATAACAAATATTCTGACCAAGTTTCGTGACGCTTCGTCAAGTAAAACAAACAAAAATTAATCATTTCTAGATTTGACCATAACAAATATTCTGACCAAGTTTCGTGACGCTTCGTCAAATAAAACAAACAAAAATTAATCATTTCTTGATTTGACCATAACAAATATTCTGACCAAGTTTCGTGACGCTTCGTCAAGTAAAACAAACAAAAATTAATCATTTCTAGATTTGACCATAACAAATATTCTGACCAAGTTTCGTGACGCTTCAAAACAAAGAAAAAAACTACTCGACCGAAAACATGACCTTCGCCTGGCGAAGGTAAAACTATTTAATACGCATCTTTTTATAATTAGAAAGATAATGTTTGTTTTTTTAAGAAATAAATAAAACACCCGTACAAATACTCTGAAACTTCCCCCTCCTCTATTTGCAACTTTCCGAATTTGTTTATTATTTATTTTTATAAATTTTAAAAGCTATTTTTTATTTATCTTATTCAAAAGTTTACTATTCATTAAATACCACCCACGCTATTCATTTTTTAGCAAAACGCACATGAATAGGGTCGAGTCAAAGTAAAGGTCAAAAATCAAGGTCATGGTTTGGGCTTTCGCATTATATATATATATATATATATATACACGTCTGTATATTAAACTAATAAACTGAATGCGAGCTAATCAACGTTTGTTTCTCTAAGGCCTTTTCTTATATACTTTAATAACATAAAATCCATGTTAAAATACACCTTCATTTTGGGATTGAGTTGTGTTATAAAATATCTGTTTTAATTGTTCTACTCAGTCGTAATTTATTATTAAATAAAAAAAGTTACCGATCTCTTTCTCTTAGTTATCTATGTATTTCTCTCTGTTTTCTGTGTTGATTCAAGCGCTCTCTAATATTCTTGAATTTTTAACTAAATGAATGATCATCTAATTTGCATACATGTGTCTGTACACACCATATTAGATGGCAAAATAATAAGTCGGTCTACTTCTTAATAATAATAATTATAATAATAATAATAATAATAATAATAATAATAATAATAATAATAATCTATTAATAATGGAGTTTATGTATCTGTCTGTCTGAAGCCGAAACTCCATCAGAGTACTATGACTATTTATTAAGTCCGCCAGCTTAATTATATACTATTAAACAAAACCGCTATAAACACTATGCGTACTTCCCAATATACATCATCAATTGCTTTTGAACGTCTAATGAATTAGTATTTGCAAATAAACACTCATGATTGTTCTCTTCATATTTCAACATGTATTTACGCTATTTTGCTCGCTAATAATCTTACTTATAAATTATAATTTATACAGACAGACAGATACATACATACATACATACATACATACATACATACATACATACATGAAATGCGTTACGCAGTTAATATAACTATGACAAATGGATTAACGCTGGCTGTTTAATCAGTGGTTCCCATCCCTCCCTCCGTTAATTCAATATGGCGCAACTGATTAAACAGCCAGCGTTAATACGGCGCATTATTTAAAATGTAAATAACAACGCTGGCATACACCGTGATAATTTTCCTCTTATTTATTTTTTAAACCGTTCTAAGTTTGTTTATTTTCTTAATCTTATTAGCCATTAAATTCACTGAAGCAAATTGCTTAATTAAAATAATAATTGATTTAAAAATTACTATTTAAACACATACACACACGCACACTTTATAACGAATTTAGTTTTCACTTTAGGACCCGCGCTAACTTTGGCCCCGTCGTTAGGGTCATAGTCGGTATTTTGTTTTTTTAATTGTTGATTTTAATTTACGTATACCCTTTTCCGCTTTGAAAGACATAAAATATTACTTATTATATTCTGAACTGGATTTGTCGCAAAACGATTGTGTGTAAAGAAATGCGAGCAGACGACACCTTTTACTGGGCAAGTAAATAACTGTTTTTAGAATCGTATATAAGGTAACAATTATTTCTTCTTTTCCTTCTCTTATTAACTTTCATTCGTTACTACTACACTATAATAAATACTACACTCAATTTTTGTTTAAAATTGTTATTTTCTTTACATTTATTTTTAATGCAAAAACTGTTTACGGTTGCTACAAACCAAAATAGTGCAAACTTAATTTATCTTTTTATTAATGATGTTACTTATCATGTGCAATATATTATTTAAATTAATTGTAGTGATGAAAAGCTCTACCCAAATTACATACTAGCGTCATTTCTGACGCGGCTACCTAGCAAAAATATGCGATCGGAGGGAGCGTATATTTGCTAGTAATAATAATAACAATGATGACGATGATGATGATGATGATGATGATGATGATGATGATGATGATGATGATGATGATGATGATGATGATGACGATGGCAATAACAACAATAATAATAATAACAATAACAATAATAATAATAATAATAATAATAATAATAATAATAATAATAATAATAATAATAATAATAATAATAATAATAATAGTAATAATAATCATCATCATCAAACGGCCCTAAGAGAGCTTAAACTGTCATAAATCCCATAAACCGCTTCCTCCTCCCCGTAACATATCAAATTTTTACAAGCTCGGATACCTTTATTATTCATTAGTATGTATGGAGAATTTTGTATATAGGATAGAAACATCTATGGTTACTAAAGTTGCTTCGTTTGGGAGTGTATTTATTTGTTTTAATTTGTTTAGAAAGTGTGTTGCATTATAAATATACCATGGGATGTTTGTAAGTAGGGAGTTGAATATGTGGTCAATATGTTATGATATGCATTCTGTAAATGTGTCTATTCCCGATGCGATTCCCGATGCGGTTAAGAGATTTTGTGAGTTTGGAAATATCAATTGTGCTATTAACGGTTAGTTTTAGTTTGTTTTAGTTAGTTTCAGTTAGTAAACGACTTTTTCTACGAAGTTTTGTATTTTAGTGAAATCAAAATAAATGGGGATAAGAAAATAAATAATATTTTTTTCTGTGAGGAATATGATTTTCTGTTTGTTTTATATCTTTTTATATTGATAAAGTTATATATATATATATATATATATATATATATATATATATATATATATATATATATGGTTGATTCCAGGCTTAATTTATTATGGGATGTTCTTTTCATCCGAACCAAATTGCGTACACCTAATCTTTTTCCGGCCTTAAATCCAACATGGCGGCCGTCGCCGAGCGATATCCAATCATGGCCGGCAATTGAGTTATTTTCAGCCTCTTCCTTAAATCGTTTTTGTGGCTCAGACGAAAGCCGATTAATCCACGCTTTTATATTTTGCTCCCTCACTCTCGAAACATACAATGGCCACGTTGTGAACGGTTGCATTAAGATTTTGTAGTGAAGCAAACGTTGCGCAATCCCAACCGTATTTTACATGATCCTGCAATGTTTCCTTCTGAAAAAAAAGGTTACATTTTAAATGGGTGCCTGTACGATGAGTTTACAATGAAACATGGTTGTACAATCGCCAACCGCAATTCTTTCAAATGTGCTATTCAAGCAAATTCTCTATGTATTATAATACATCGTATTGACAAAAGGTCATTACATCCAATTTATTAAAAGGTGATCTCTTCTGTTTTCTACAGTCGTTTTTCTCACAGGAGAGACGTTGCTAGTCTTTCTCTACTCTCCTTGTTTCTGTGGAAGGTGCTTGCCTGAGTTTCAATCATTGGTTCCATTTCGTAAAATATCCCAGCAGGAATTCGTTTAAACACCACAACTGAAAAGAACCTTTTTTTGATCTTTTGTGTGTCTAACGCCAGACATAATTTTTATGGGCAGACTTTCTTTCCAAGAATTGCCAATCAGTGGAACACGTTACGACGTGATTGCTTCTCTGCGAGTTACAACTTGGTCGTCTTTAAATCATTAACATATACAAATTTGGTCCATTTCATTCATCGGATTCAATCATTTCATAATATTCTTAATCCATCCATCTCTTATCCTCGATGGGCTTTTGGTTTTGATATGTGATGACTCATTAGAAAACATCAAAAAATAAAAATAAAAATATATTGATAGGCAAATCAAGTCGAGTTTTGTATGCAAATACTGAAATACCGAAATTATACTTGCAGTACTTGCTGGGAGCTCATCGGCACGTTTTGAATCTATATTTGACCTTTAAATCTATATTTGACCTTTAAATCTATATTTGACCCCTAAATCTTTATTTGACTCTCCCTAAAGAAGACAACTCTATGTAAACAAACGAATGGTTTTATCGAATCAGCAAAAAATTAGAGAATTATTCAACATGACTGAACTCTTGAAGTTTATTCAAAAGTATATATGCAGCATTATCGTGGCCTGAGGAATGTATCTTGGTGTGGCTGTGCATTGGATTTATCCCTAGGGTCGAATCTTATCGTCCTGGGGCACGATAGTCACATTTCGGTTCGGAGCAGAATAAGATTCTCAAGACTTCTTAACGCCGCCCGGACGAGTGGGTAAGTTCAGTTGGCCTTCTGTGATCATTAATTCTCTAAAGAGTGAGAGAAAATGTAAGGAACCAAAAATCTGAGAATTCTGCGGCTGAAATGGGAATAGACCGACCATTCTCGTCTTAGAGAAATATATTTTAATTCTTCATTCCATTTCACCAATCAATTCGTTGGGTTTGTGCGAATTAATTATCTGCATTAGCAGCAGCGAGTTTTGAACATTTAGAAGATCGTGCTATTTCTATCCGTCTCAGGATTGGTCCACTGCCACGAAAACAACGACTCCCAGACCCCAATGTATCACATATATACTAGGTGTACCTTGCCTCGCGTTGCCCGGGATACAGTGAAATTATTTTAGTTTTTAATTTTTATTCGTTTTCACATTTTAAACTTTTGATAGACAACTCGTATTATATCCTTCACTTTAAAATGACTTATCCCCCTTGCTGATTTTTGTATGTTTAAGTTATTATTTAAAAATGTTTAATATTAGCAGTCATCTAGGTCGGACTGAGTAATTTTTATTATTAGGTGATTTATTTGGGTCGGGCTAAGTTATTTTGTAAATAAATTGTAGCTACGTATGTTATTATATTGGAAATAGCACGCCAAAACAACAACAACAACACATAAAACGTGACTCGTGAGAAACAAAGTTTGTTTCGTCAGCTTAAATGCTATTCGGGTCTGCCTTTGAAAATTCAACAAGATAACTTTTATGATAAGGATATCATAGCGATTTTCAAAAGAATGGAAGTTTGTAGGAATTAAATTTGGGACCAGATGAACGCACATGAGGAGTAACTTTTAAATAAAACGAATAATAATGTGTAAGGCAAGTATAGGCGAGACACACACGTACACAGAAACAGACGAATGGTAACAGAATTATATTAACATAGAGAAGATGTGTAAAAATTCTCAATATTAATTTAAATGATGTAGGGGAGATAAGTCATATTTTAAGCTGCAAAGATTTATCTCCCTTACATTATTTGAGTCATTATTTAAAATTATCGCTGTCGTAAAAAAATTTTAACCGGAATATTTTTTTTCAAACTAATTAGTTTGAAAAACCGAAAGACATGTTCGTATTCTAAAAACATGTTGACTAGAAAAAAAGGCAAAGTGGCTAGGAAGAATCAAATATCGATGTGTCAGATGCGATGCTATTTAGGTCTAAATTCTAAAATGCGACTTTATATATTAGATAACCGCAAGGCAATAACATTTCGAAAATGATTACATTTTAGACATTTTCTAGAATGAAAATCATTAATGGCTTTTGATAAAAAAAAATGGAACATGGATTCTAGATATAAGGTTTAATATCATTATAAATCATAAAAGTGATGCAACTCTGTTCTGTTCTATTAATTTTACCCATCCTGGGAGAGGTTTAAATTTCTGGAAAGAAATTCCCCTTATTCATTGAATGGCCTTAAAATCTCCGATTTTGAAGGTGTCTTCCGAGGTTTTAGTTCCCTCTTTCTGTCCGTTATCGACACAGATATCAGTGACGCCGGCTGCAAAGAAAGACGTTCTTGGCGCCAATCAGTTATTTTATCTGGTTATCCTATCGCGCCTTCTAGGCCTAATTTTTGTCACGTTCGGCGATTATTCAAATCCTTGATTGTACAAGGAATGTGTGTGCAGCAGTAACGTAGATATGGCCATAGGCACGGAAAAACGAATAGAAACAACTGCTTCGCTCTATAATAAAGTACAATGTGTATTTATTTATAAATATATATCCGTCCCACTACAGAAAATTATTCCCAACGAAGGGAAAACGCAAATCTATAATCAGACGTTTTCTTTACTTTTTTCTTTCCTTTCTGTTTTCTATACCGATTTATACGTTTTTTTAACTTTTTTTCTGTTTCTTTTATTTACTTCCCAGCTTGTTTCTTTTCTTATTGTTCTTTTCAATTTAATTTTTAACCGCTAACGTATTTAATGTTTTAACATGTTTTTGTTTTTTTAAATATCAGACGTCTTTTTATGTCTTTTTTATGTCTATCCGCCCCCTCCCCTATATCCTAAGAAAATTAAAGGAACAAAAGAAAAAAGAAAAATCGTGGTTGGTGTCTTATTCTTTAGATAAACAGAAATGACCCACGTCTTTCATTTCAACTCGCGATAGTTCAGTCCTCTCTTATTGAAATGGGAAAAATATTAAAAGACTTACATTTACATTACAAATAACAAGTCCGACAATTTTCTTAAATATTTAAAAATCTTCTATCTATATAAAAGTCAATGTTTATTCGTGTGTTATAGAAATCGATATGTTAACAATTCGATCATTCAAATAATTTTCAATAAGAATTACAATTTTCACGGAATCTAAAGACACCATTGAAATTTCCCTTCAATTCCATCTGGGGTCACTAGGGGCAATTATCGATTAGGTAAAGTAAAGTAACGAAAATAATTTTTTTAGATAGATTTTCTTTGATTCTAAAACAAAAATAAAATTAAACAAAGAATATCTGTGAAAATGTGTTTAAAAACGGTTTCAACATTTAAATAATGTTTTTATTGGTAAAATACCAATTAAATAAACACGAATTCGTTTCGATTCACGTAAGCCAGTTGCCGTTTTACATTTGCCGTTTTACAGTTGTCGTTTTACAGTTGCCGTTTTACAGTTGTCGTTTTACAGATGGCGTTTTACATTTGGCGTTTTACATTTGGCGTTTTACAGTTGCCGTTTTACAGTTGTCGTTTTACAGATGGCGTTTTACAGATGGCGTTTTACAGTTGTCGTTTTACAGATGGCGTTTTACATTTGCCGTTTAACAGTTGTCGTTTTACAGTTGCCGGTTTACAGTTGCCGGTTTACAGTTGCCGGTTTACAGATACCGGTTTACAGTTGCCAGTTTACAGTTGCCGGTTTACATTTGCCGTTTTACATTTGCCGTTTTACATTTGCCGTTTTACATTTGCCGTTTTACAGTTGTCGTTTTACAGATGGCGTTTTACATTTAGTGTTTTACATTTGCCGTTTTACAGTTGCCGTTTTACAGTTCTCGTTTTACATTTGCCGTTTTTGCAGATGCCGTTTTACAGATGCCGTTTTACAGTTGTCGTTTTACAGTTGCCGTTTATGCAGTTGCCGTTTTACAGTTGCCGTTTTACAGTTGTCTGTCAGAGTTTTTTGTAAGAAAAACACCGCACTAAAAGTGTTTTATTACTTAACCTCATACTGTAATTTTTTTTAACTTTGCTCTCAAGGCAAAAAATAAACCTTCTGGTGAGCAACCTATCTCTACCTGGGCAATATTATAACTTTATTCGGCATTAAATAACCACAAAAGGATTGATATGCCGTAAATTAAAAAAAACCCGGGTTATAAAGAGATACATTTTAGTTGGTCATATATGGCACTAATTTTCTTCTATATTGAAAATTTGTGCACTAAAATGTGTAAAAATTCGTCATACTATACTATTTAAGAGATGGTCTAGTATATGCCTTCTTCTAGCGATATCATCCTCCCTGGCATCACCTACTTTTTGGAGGGTGGTTGTGTAGTATTTGTTTTGTTGTCATGAGACCATTCTCACAGGCATTATTTTCTACTTAGGGGTAGTGTAATATATGTTTATTATAATACCATCATTACAGACATTACCCCCATTCTTATAAGGGAGCAGTGTAGTATATGTTCTATGGTCATAATACAATCCTCCCAAGGATTACCTTCTTTTGGGACGTAGTATAGTATGTGTTCTGTTTTCATGACACTCTACTCCTATGCATTTCCTCCTACTTTTGGAGTGGGTGTAGTGTAGTATATGTTCTATTGTCATGAGACAATCCTTCCACGCATTACCGATTCCTTTTTTTTTCATTAGCAAACGCAATACTTACATTATATAGTATATATACTAGCAAACATATGCGACCATAGGGATAATATATTTGATAGTTTTAGTAATGGTAGAAAAAGTTGCAAGAATTGTTGTGTATACATGTTATAGTTTGTTATTATTCTTTTTTGTGTGGTTGTTAAACTTTCTGGTTTAGGTCTAATGTGTCATCTCGTAAGTTAATTTTTTTAGTTGTTATTTTTTGTTCAAGTACGTAAATATTTTCCATAGTAGCATAAATAACTACCTAAATATAATTGAAATATACAGAATTACAAGTTTTTTTTTGGTTTAATCCATTATTTAATACATCTGTAAAAATAAATGTTGGTAATATATGATTGGAGTCACTAAATAAAGTTTTCGCAAAGATTTTAACAAAAATATTGTTAAAATCAGTTACTGTTTCACAATCTAAATAATACAGGGGGGGACAACATTAAAATATTAGCCGAAACAAATAACAGAATAAATACAAATATCGCGAGGTGTTGGCGATAAGGTATAGAAAACGGGTGGCGTGACAGATTTTCTTTTAGTAGAATGAGATGTATGTATAATGAGGTCATACACACATCAGACGAAATGTTTGTGTAAAAAACATCTATACTATATACATATATAGTTCACACATATAGAAATTCAATTTTACATAGATGATATGGCTAATTGACATTTTTATACATTAATAAATATATACTATTTACTGTTGAGTGATAAGTTAGTGAGATTGATGATTACCACGTGACCCAGCAGAAGGCAAAAAGTAAACAACCAACCAGACCTTAAATTTTAAAAAATCAATCTGAAACAATTTGTTAAAAGTTAATTGTAAAGAAAAATCAGCATATTTTCAAGAATATCACCATATAATTCAGACCCAAATGAAATAACTGCTAAAATATAAAAATTAACACATGTATAGAATTAATTCTGTTAATCTAAAATATTATTTAAACATACATAGTTTGGTAAGTTAATTAGAAATTAGTTATTCTAATAAATCTAACTTGATTCGAAATAAGAATTAGCATCATATTTACTAAAATGAAACTAATACTCCTTGAATTTGAATTTAACAACAACTCAGACATCAGTTTGATTGCAGGATCGAAATCTACTTCGTTTGATCACCTTCGTTTTTACTGAACGCAGAAACGAAATAAATTTAGAAATTAAGTGAAGACCAAAAAAAAATTCGGATGAAAGAAAAAACGATTTCCTTACATACACATGTATACACAAACATACATATATATATACATAGTTTTCATGCATACACAAATATTGTTCATACATACACACATATACACATAAACATATCGCTACATTTCCATATTTTAGTCTTTCTGTTCTCTTCCATTCTTCTCGTGTTGTACCTTAGAATTGCGATAGTAAGAACTACTTCCAACAAACAAGTTCGATCAATCGATCTTCCTCCCACCCCTTTCCAAATCTATCGATTCTGTTCCCTTCTTATCGATACGGATGATTCCATTTTAATAAAATCGAAGCCTCCCCTTAAGGCAAACAATATCGATTCGATTTACCTAATCTGAATTCGAATAAAATAATATCTTTGATCTTCCTTTACATATGTGTGTGGGGGGGGGGTGTACCAATGAATGTCATGCTGACTTTTTTAATTGCAAGGTGCCTAAGAGTCTGACTCTGTCCCACCTGTTTTCAAGATGAAGATAAAACCTGTATAGAATCATTCGTGTGAAATATAAGTGGCTTTTTGAAATTGGAAGTTGACCAAAAAGATTCAAATGTGCAAATGACATACGACATAATCAAAACACTTTAATATATATATATATATATATATATATATATATATATATATATATATATATATAGTAAGCTATGAAAATATATTTATGACAATTAAGCTACACAGAGGCTCCCACGTTTCATCCCCTGGGGGAATCTTCAGGCTAAAAAGATTCTCCCCGGGGATGACACGCGGGAGCCTCTGTGTAGCTTAATTGCCATAAATATATATTCATAGCTTACTACCTAGCTATACTTACGTATCGAGCACTGTTGAAGTAAATACTAAAAATTGATACATAAAAAATTATATTTCCTTATAAAATGTTATGTAGATAGATGAAATAGTAATATATATATATATATATATATATATATATATATATATATATATAGTATCAGTGAGTATCAGCTTTTTGGACCAGAGTTTTTTCTATATTTGCACATATATAGAGGACTTTATAGAGAGTTTTATAGTAATAGTTCTGAAATGAATTGTGTGTATGATGACCACGTATGTGATGACCACGATCACACGCTCTCGGCGATTATCAGATGACCAGCAACATGGATCCTGCCTTTCCATCCTCCTTGACACTTAATGATCATTTTCTGTGATACCAACCAATATTGCTAACACCTTGTTTTTTGTGTGGCGCCAGATTATAAAATGTTTCTTCTTCTTTTTAGCTGAACTTTTTTATAAAGAGTTCAGTTCGAAAGTCCGGATAGGTTCCTAAGTTCGAAAAAGAACACCTGAAGGAGGTCGGGGGTTTCATCGGCCGAAACGTTGTAAATATAATAACCAAGATGAGAATAGTTGGCCGAATGATCCAATAATATAAACCACAAATGTAGCATAGTTTATATCAATGTAGTGCTGACTCGATGTAATGCTCAGGCGGCTCTGGCTCCGGCTCCCGCTCGGACTCTCCTGTTTCCAAAATCAAACTATTCTATGAAATCATTCTTGTGTAATTTGAGAAACTCTTTGAAATTTGAAATCAACAAACAAAATTCTTATTCATTTTCAAGTATTTCTCCTGCAAATAGACATTTTGCAAAATGGCTTCCGACAGAAATAAACAAAACACTTTTGTCAAACTTCCTCTTTTCTTGTATCCTTTCTTTTCTTTAGTTTTTAGACAAAACAAAACAACTTTCGATTTAGAATTTTATGAATAAAACGTTTTTTGTACCTACTTCTATCTGTCATGATTTCTTCACGTCATTTTTTCAGATCGAATAACCTCGCCTTTTCAGGTTGCCATACGGAAACAACAATCATCATTTGATATAACACTAGAAGAATACCCGTCCCAGGACGGGTAAACTAAATTCACAAGTTTGAAGCACTTTTATGTCACCTTACATAGATTAAAAATGTAAATACGATACTAAGCCTTATGTCTAGAATCCTTATTCTAATTTTGATCAAAATCATGATTTTGATTCTAAATAATGTCTGAAATTTAAGGCTTAAGAGGTCTTAAGAAATTCAGATAAACTTTCTTAATTTGTGTCCAATAACTGTGGATAAAATTAATGCTTTTTAAATTGTAGGTTGTGGCTAAATTACGCTTCTTTAAACTCTATAAAATTGTCCATAGAAACTGAAATTCATTCATCGATGTCTAATACCTAATTCTAGAATTTCCCAAACGTCGGAGGTATCTTAATTTTCACGAAGGGCTTATATCCTGTTTTTACCCTTTTGCAAAAAGCTGAATTAAACTAAATATAGCCCATATTACGACCCTTTATGCCTAGCAGCTGTGTTCCAAATTCATAATGATCGGTTAATTAGTTTAGTCATAAATTTATATATATATACAAATATATAAACATATGCACATAGCCGACTATAAATAAATGGTTATTCCAATGAAAACCTATTATAGAATTAATAAACAATTCTTTTTATTGGCAGTTTTGTTATTTTCCAATGCGTGCTACACTCCTAGAACTACCACAATTTGTGTTATTTCGGAATTTTCCTTCTTCTAAATCAGTTGTCTAACTGATGCTTTAGAATCCAGTATAACGGACTGTAACTGTATATGTTTAAGAAAACGCGACTGGATCACAAAACTGGAAATTTTGTTTATTATTATTATGATGATGATGATTATGATTATTATGATGATGATTATGATTTTTATGATGATGATTATGATTTTTATGATGATGATGATCATCATCATCATCATCATGATCATGATCATCATCATGATCATGATCATCATGATCATGATGATCATGATCATAATGATGATGATTATGATGATGATCATCATCGCAGTTTCTGGAAGTGGGGTTAGCAGCAAAACACACAAAAACACGCAATTTAAAGATTATATGTTTTTCTTTAATTTACCTTTCCGGTGTTGTTATTATGATGATTTATACAGTGAACGCGCGTGCGTGGTGTGTTCGTAGTGTGTTGTTCCAAAAACGGGTGTGTGTGTGTGTATGTCGTCTGCGACAACAACTAACTGACTGTATATCTATTTATTTCTTTATATAAACATTTCATCCTTTGTTCCTTTGTTTTTCGGCATACGTATTCCGACACCGACATTATATTTTTCAATTTCCCTCTAACCTAATTATTTTATGTCGATCAGCAAATTTTGTAATTATCCGATCTTTATTTTGGTTAAATGTGTGTCGACATTGACAATGCATTGGTTTGCCGATTTCTCTCTAACCTAACTCTTTTCTGTCGATGATTAAATTCCGTAATACTAAAGAATTTTGTGGCAGGATTCTACTTTCAGATGCTCGTTTTCATTTGTATTTTCCATCATCGCATTTGTAACAGTTATCCTCATTCTTTTCTCCCGCCTTACATTTCCCCACGTTACACTACTATTTAATTGCTAATAGCATGGAGTATTAATAAAAGTGACGCAATATCCCCGTCAGATCTTGAACTCAACACGCTGAGTCCATAGCTCGCGGCACTTCCATAGAACCTGCCTTATGACGCTTGTATAGTTCGACAATTCTGAATTAAAAAGTTTTTTTTATTTCTAAATCAAAAATAAAACAAAACAAAATAGAAAGTTAAATGGGACGCCATTTGCAAATTTCTATTCGTGGAAGACGCGCGTTTGAAATTTACAGAATGTTTTTTGGTGAATTTCCAATTTCAAAGAGTCAGCCATATTGTACACAAATGATTCCATAGAGGCTTTATTTTTAAAACAGCTGAGGCGACTCTTAGTCGCCTTAGCATTCACAATGTCAACACGACATTGTTATAATGGCGATTATGTGTCTGTCTGGAACCAAAACTCTGTCAATATTCGCATCACAATTCCATTAATTCTGTCTTGTAGTGAAAGTTGAAAACGCACACACAAAAATCTCAACTTTCGAATTGTATTAACAATTCTCCAAAAACACACCAATCTCGTCAACAGCAGAACCAGACACAAACGACGCCAATTGTCTCGTTCTTTTTGCCACCATAGTTTACTGCTGACTAATTTGCATAATCATACGCTTTCGACCATCGCTTTTGAAATCTTAGAGTTCATGGGTCGCCTCTGTGCTCTCTCTCTCTCTCAACGGGAATGCGCCAGATGTGACCGCTTATTCTGCGGCCTCTCCTTACCGTCACCAAACTCATATTTAAGACGATGATCAACCCTTCGTCGAAAATGTATACATCGTTCGCACTAACATTCAAAATAAGGTCTCAATCGATAAAGTTTAAAAAATGGTCTCAAACTGTAAATTTCAAAAAAAAAAGATCAAGTGAAAAAGGGAAAACGTATCAATCAGTATCGAAAGAAGAAAGGAAAAAAAGAAATGAAAACGTCTCATGGTGGAAATAGATTTCTTTTTAAATTCGTTTCAGACGGCAGAGGTTGTTTGACTTGCTATTTGCTTTCTCTCTTCCCCTAAACACTAAAAATGGTTTTGACTAACACGTCTTTTACTCGCGTAACGGGACGAGAAAGAAGTACATTCTGCCTGGCACTAGGCACATGGAGTGATGAAAATAAAGTATTTTTCCGCTCTGGGAGCAATACGGATTATCGCTGTGAATACACGGAGGAAAAAAAATTGGAGCTCAGTCGAGCACCTTCAATCGAAAAAACAGTAGAGTAGAGAGAGAGGCTGTAAAGAGGAGAGAACAAATCATTCCTCGGAATATTTCATAGTTGCCTTTTCAATCTGTCAAGACAGGACAAAGTGCTCTGTGCTGCACCTCTCCAGGTGTGGCAGCAGTACGCCATCTTAGGACGTATCTAACTCTTGTATAGGTAAAGGATTGCATCTGTAGTCAGGTACTTTTTGGAGCAGTAGAATGATCCAACCATTTTTCCTGCAACCTGAGCAATAGATTGGATAAAAGTCTTTCATTTTAGATCTGGAGTTAGTCCTAGGAGCTTATCAAAACAAGGCACTTCTCCAGGAAGAGAACCATTCATTTTAATTGGAGAAAACAGAGATCCGAGCGTTGGTAATGAAAGGAGAGAAGGCCTGGAGAGAGAAAATTAACGAGATTTTAATCACCAGTGCTCTTCGATGTGCTGCCATAGATATGTTGTCTGCGTAAATGTCAACAAATGATCTCAGAATATGATTTGGCAGATCATAAATGAAAATCGGAACAGTGTTTGCGTCAGAATCGATTTTTGAGGCACAACGATGTTTCTTCTATGTGCTTCGTCCTCTGCCCATCAACAATTACGTTTATAAACCGACCTCTGTTCACCAATTGCGGCTTTAACAGATTTGGCAATGGATTTTTTCGCGTTCGCAACAATCCATTTGCAGTGGTTGCAGCAAGTTTTAAAGTTGGCTTTGGATTCAGACCATATATTCTGTTGGTAAATATTCAAATAATGATTTCTATGAGCTATGACAGCAGCACACTCACGAGTGAACCATGTCTGGCTATTTGGTTTCTGTTGGAATCTTTTACAAGGTATACGACACTCGATACCAACAGTTAACCAGTCCGATATATTGGAGATGGTACAGAGCACAATGGAGTTTAAAGGAATTTGCGAGATGAGAGATCTCGAGCTTTCCCAGTTTCGCAACGTTTTGCAATGGCCAAAAGCGTTAAGTGACAATCTTCTGAGGTTGAAAGTTCGATCCTCAGGCGATAATAACTAAGAATAATTGTTTTAATACTTAAAACTTCTACCCGGTCGTGGCTGACGGAACAAGAACAATCTACTTGCGTAGATAGCTTTAAAAAATAGAATTAATCTGAAATGGGATACATTTTTAATTGTCATAAAGTTTAATAGAAGCACATTCAACTTACATATGATAGTGTGTCTAAGGCAGATGGAGTGGGCTCCGACAGTTACAATCATTATCATATAGAAAATAATATCTGCTCTATTTCAGACGTCTCGATTGTCTTGTGCGGTTTGTGATGATCTGCCTACGGAAGCCAACTCGAACTGGAATCAAAAGCCGATACAACAACCAAAAAGGATGATAACCCAACAACCTATTCTTAATAGAAGAAGATATAGTTTATTCATCTAACGTCGTATAACAACTAGAGGGTGGCAAGGCGAGGAGCACAAAGCGCATATGTGTTAAAAGCTCATATCTTTGTTCAAACTATTTGCTTACAGTACTTATCCCATGCATCCCGGCTCTTTTCGCACTCTCCCATCCGTCATTCAACGTCACTATCCCTCAGTTTTCGTTCCCAGGCCAGGTGATTGTCCAAAATGGTTAACCGCCTGACCCCTGCTTACCTCCAATTCCGTTTACATGACAATTTTCTCAACAAACAGAAATCCCTAATGATTACTAGTTGACGTAGCCACTAAGATTTAACATGCAATTCCACCGGTGATGAATTAACTGTCTATTTCACTATGAAACGAGGACAGCGAAGTGAACGCACGAAAAGAAATAATTAACACATTTCCATAATCCCGTTCTAACTGTGGTCAACTACTTTAATAAAATTATGAAACGCCTTCACGTGTGTGGTTTTTTCTCGCTTTCACGTAACTTCGATAATTATGCATCGAATTAGTTTATATTAATCGAATATTTATTGAAATCAAAAATGCGTAAAATAAAACGAATTAAAAAATTTTAGTTCGTAGTTCGTTTAATATTCAATTTTTTAGACCTTCCCTCGCACAAAAAAAAACGGACACTGTATAGTCAGGTTTCTCCTTCCTGCATTCGTCACCTCTCTCTCTCTCTCTCTCTCTCTCTCTCTCTCTCTCTCTATCCTTTGTGTTTTCGCATCCCTATATGTGAATAAAAAAGAAAAAAACAAACAAAAATGAAACTAAAAAGTCTCCCGGGGAACGTCAGATAGGTACAGCTAGTCGACAATAATCTGTTAATTTAAAAATTGCCCAGTAAACGATGTGGACTCGTTTCTTTCCTTATTTTCATTAATTAACCGCAGAATGTCCACAGGTCCCGACAGTTTTTCATTTCTAATTGATTGCTTCCACCTCCTCGGGATTCTTGAGGGCATCCTCATTTTGACGGTGAAACAACAACAACAAAGCGTTATTCATTAATAATGAAAATGTAATTACCCTGGCCAACACGGAAAGAAAATTCTTGCAATATTGCAAACACGTGGTAGTCGATCGGGGGGGGGGGTAACGTTGTTTCTGTTCTTGCAAAATTATTTTACATTTTCAGGTTTGCGTTGGTCACTTTCATACGTAACTGAAGAAGGTATACATTTGATCGAAACTTCATATTTATGTAATAAAGCCTCGTTTCGATTAAAAGCTTTTCCAATATTCATAGTAAACTCTTGGATATTGTTCCATATGTATCACGAACGTTTTCGATTCTTCGTCGAACCATCTTATAGTGATCAAAGCAAATGAACAAATGCTGACTAAATACACGCACAATATATATATATATATACATATATATATATATATATATATATATATATATATATATATATATATATATATATATATATATACACTCTGAATGTGTACTTTTATTATGTAATTTATATTTTTAGAGTACTCAGTATTTTTGTAGAGTGTACATATATAAGCGTCTGCATATTACATAACATACATATATTTATATATATTTAAAGAGGGTGGTTAGGGTTAGGGTTATGTTATTTTTCTTCTATATTTACCTAAGTCGTCGTGTCAGCATCATTGGGTTTGTCTTCATATGCTCCGCTTGTCGTTTGGTACCAGCGCCATTTTATCTCAACTGACCTGTGGTTAGTCAGTATCACGACCTAAAATGACCGGCTCCAGCCCCTGTTATAATTTCTAGATAAAAGGGGACCGTTTATGGAGGGGGGCAGAAAAAAATAGGATTTAGACAGGAAAACGAGTGGGGTTGGGTCTTGTTACTGAATCAGAATATCTTCTCATTCAGTTTATTTTAAAGGAAATATAAAAAGAACATATATCAGCACGATGAAAAACGAGTAAGAATTGAAAATTAAATGCAGGAGCCGCCACGTTGTATGTAGGGCAAAGGTCAACGGAAAACAGTTGTAAAGAACAAGGGTTTATGAAAATGCGGTTTGTTCTGATAAAGTCATTTATGATAAATAGCATATGATTCCTTTGTAGGAATTTAGGTATCGAAATGTAAAGTTGGCTATCTATAATGAAAATGCACAAAATTAAAAAATATCATTAAGTATCCCTATTTATAAACACACAAAGAGAATATAATTACATGTATGTATAATAATATTTCTGAGTGTGTGTGAGAGAGAGTGTGATGTGAACAATAATGGTAAAACGCAAAAGGATTCAGAATTCTATATGTAGTCGAAAAGTACTTATATAGAATGTATATATAAGGTATTATTTATAATACGTTTATATATAACAATTTTAAATGGAGAAAATGTTTTGTGTGTCAAATAAGACACATGACACATAAATTATTTTTGGACGTAGAAAAACAGAAATACATTTTTGAGTTTAGTCAAATCATTAAAATAGAGATATATGTTTCAGAAAAATGTACTTCCTTAAAATAGAAAGATAAAAATGGAATTATATTGCTTTCTGAGTGTACCGTTTATTTTGGGGGGTAGAGGAGGATTTTCTCTCTCCGGAAGTCTGGAGGCATTTTTCCTCTACCAAGACTAAAAAACTAAATTAAAAATAATCACTCCCCCTCCATTGAGATAAAGGATGAATTGTCACGTGACTAAAAAAATAATACCAAAATTCTTACTCTAAAGAAGAGGGGGGGTCTTAAAAAGCGATAGAAATGGGGAGAAATTCTGTGTGGCTAAGATTTTATTTGACATCAGACAGCAGCTGAGAGAGTTTGCAGCTGACTATCTGTGGGTCAGGAATTCCAGAAGATTCCTGGGTCAGTACTTTTATCTTAGCGGACATTCAGACACCAAGCTTTGGGTCAGCTCTGGAAAGGAGGACAGTCCATAACACCTGTTTATGTGGATTGGTTTCAGCACTCCATGATTTAAAAAAAAAGTATATTGGCTGATTTCGTTATTAATATAGTTTGATTTCAGTTTCTTCCAGTCTTTTTCCAGATTTTTCAAAAGTGTTCCTGGTGCTCCCTGAATTATAAGTATTACCGTAGTTTTGATGGTCTATGGCCTTTACTGCTCCTTGCCAAATTCCACGTATTTACTTTGTTTTCTGCCCCTTCAGCATCACGCTGTGATCGGCTAGAGACTAGCCGATCGCAGAATAGAGATTTTGTTATCGACTATTATCATTTCTGTTCTTCTACCTTAGACGAGTTTGTCTTGTAGGATGATGTTATGCCTTTCATTTTCCAATGTTGGCTCCGATTTGTGTTTGTACAATTATTTCGTAATCGATGTGAACATATCAGTTTCTGTGCGAATATTGGGTGAATGGTGTAGAACTGACGTCATAGTCAAACGTTTGTAGAATCTTGTTTGCTTGGATCAGACTAAATACTCCGTTGACTTCCAAATGTTTACTTTGCGTGGTAAAATAATAAATGCAACATACTTCTGCAAAATGTGTGTGAGCGTCTATTGTAGGATCAATGTTAAAAGAAAGGGAGAACATTGACTATCCATACACAGTAATCTAACACAAACGCATATTTCTGGATGTTTAAAGTCAGACCCAAATAGCAACCTGTCTGACATATTGATTCGAACTAGCCTATGTTTTCCTTCCACTATCTTATTGGTACGAAAATACTTTATTTCGCTTGACGTATTTCTGAAAATACTTATTCCAACTAAGAAAACGAAGAGTGGAGAAATGTTCGTTTACTCAGTGAAATAGATTAAAGAGATGTTAAATAGATGATGCGTTTTCTGATAGTAAAATGATCCCCTGGAACCGGTCTTGATGTTTGGAAGTCAGTTTTAAAAATGTATTTCATGTGTACACTTTTTTAACTCCGAGTGTGCAAGGATGTTAACTTTTAAAATGCGATCTAATTTGTCAATATTCACATCCTCACACATCCCATGTTAAAAAGCAGCTAAAACTGAATGAAATTAAAGATGCAATGAAATAAAACATTAGTAATTATAAAATTTACTTCTTATTGTTAAGAAAAAGTAAAATTGGCCAATCATTTTCATTTGTGCGTTGCTTTCAAGTCGAGCAATCAAGTTTAGATTTCACACGATTGTAGGCTACGACATTTCACTTATTAATGGACATAACATGTGTATAAATAAAACATCAAAAACCGTTGAAGACAAATGAACAAAATATTCATTTGTTGCAACTTGCACTGTTGCAACAAATGAATATTTTGTGATCTGCTTCAATGAAACAGACAGTACTCAGCTATCTAAAGGCTGACTGACTGCAGTTGCAACGATATTCCCTCAAAGGAAAACATCAGAAGAAATGTTTCATGGAAAGCAGAAACTAGAAACATCAAAATCGGTTTTGGCAAATCGGTTTCGGTTTTACTGATTATCATATGAAAACCGGTTTGAATGGATTTTATAAAATTTGTGTCAAGCCTTTGTATCTCCATATGTTCCATACTGCATTACTAGAATAGTTACTAGAATACGTAATGCAATAGTTGTATTGTATTAAAAATATCCGGTTTCTTTTTGTGTTATTTCTCCAAATCAAACTGTCTTGTCTTTTGCTGCATAAATATTATTATGTCCTCATCATTCTATCAACCGGAAAATAAAAAGACGAGGAAATAAATAGAAAACTGAACAAAAGGGGTAATTATTATCCATCGCCGCCTTCGTACTTGCAAAGTTATCAAACTGACAGCCGTGTTATGAATTATATCAATATTACCATTTCACTGCACACTATCGGCTCAAAATAGTGTATAGCAGTCGCCATCTTTGCATCTCGGTCCGCTAAGCCCATGTGCACAGCTTTGATAAAGTCCATCAAATCAATGAGCTTCATATATATATATATATATATATATATATATATATATATATATATATATATATAATATTATAAAGTAATCTATATGATAATACGCTGTCATCACCCTCCACTCCTGTTTTTTAAAGATGAGATCGCCGAAAATGCAACTTTTTTCTATTTCATCTGATGTCATTGTTCTATCAATTTGAACTAAAATATCCTTCTTGGTCTTCAGGATAAGATCAAAGTGTAGTATATGTTCTGTCCAAAAATGGTACAGTAATATCGTGGTCTCTGGGTTCGTGCCAGACGTCCATAAAATGGAAATATGTCACAAATTTCTACAAGGGTTTTTTGAGATAGACCCCCATAACCAGATATATTCTGAAACTACATTAACCAGAGTATTTCGATCGGTATGTTTCAGTTTCAACAAAGGTGTTACAATCATATCGTAGTGTCTGCGTTCGTGCCGGGCGTCCATAGAATACAGGGCAGCAATATATATATTTACATATATATATATTATTGCATGAAATGTTCTTAATACAGACGCATTGTATTTAACAGGAAGATCACGTTTACGTGTACATATTTACATTTATGTTTAATCTAATTTTAAAAATAATGAGTTAAGAAATGTGGTTAAATTAGGATATTAAGACGATTACAACTTCAATAATATTCTAACGGCAACTTAATATGTTTCTGACCTACGTCGAATTCGCTTTACGGGTTAGGGTTAGTCATAACCATTTGTGGTCGTAAGCTGAGGACGACCCGAATATAGATATATATGAAATAAGTATATAGACATCCCACAAAAATAACTTATACATGTCTAAAGTTTCTGCTTCCTTCACCGACGGCCAGCACTTGGAGCAATACAAAGCAGTAGTAAAAGTTAAAGACGTCTGTATTTTATACAAATTGATATTTTTGTGTTTCAGATATAAATATATCTATCATACATCATCATTTAAGTATGGCACAAGGCCAAAGAAGCATTAGAATTCTCAGAGGGAGTCATATTATAGATTAATCTGAAGGTGCACTTAATAAAAGTCAAATAGTCGCAAACCTCGGGATTTAATTTTTCACTTTTAACCGAGTGATTGTCCAATTCATCAGTGAAGGAAAATAATCAATACTATCTTGCTTAGATCCAGCAGCAGTCTTCATTATTAATGATAATACGAGTGTATGTTTTTACTGCTTTCTCATCTGTGTATAAGTTGGCTGGGGGGGGGGGCACATAGATACACCCCGGCTGATATATCAATAAAAGTGCATTATAAATTCTCTGAATCGATCAGCATCTTCTTTTTCTCATCCTTTGCATCTTTCTTTTGATTTCCTCCTACAAAATCGGTTCTGTCAACAAGAAAAGGGAAAATAATTGGAAATATAAAAACGTTGAAATAAATACAAGCTAGTAATTATTCATCTCCGCTTCGTACTTTCAAACTTATCAAACTGACAGCTATGATATGAATACTATCGATATTACCATTTCAGTGCACACTATCTGTGGGAAATAGTGTTCACCGGCCACCACCACCTCTGCCTGCCACTCCGGTAAGTCACGTGCACCGCTTGGATAGAAGAGAAAAAAAGCATCAAATAAATTTCATGGATATTTTTTGTTTCGTCTTTTAATGCCATTCTTCTTTGTTTAATGCACGCGTACTCACAGACACACTTAGTCCCAGATATACAGATGCACACATACAGATACACACGCAGACTCCATAGACTTGTATACGTCGTACACAAAAAAAAAGCTTACATCAGCGATTAATTCATGAAAGTAAAAAGTTCGCTGACAATTTTTACTCCCGAATAAAATCATATAGAATACTGCACGCCCTCCCTAGAAACATGCATACGCAAACAAACTTTCCACATACAGACACGCGCTTACTAGGAGCAAAGTCTAGTATCTGTTCTGATACTATACTTTATGTTTTCTGTCAGTGAAGGAGAGATCATTCTAGACTGAGGCAATTTAAATTTTTGTCTCAAAGTAGCATGCCCCTTTTGGGGGAGCTGAATTTTCTCCGCATTAAAAATACACCCCGTGTCTCACTCTGCCCTCAGTAAATATGGGAACTCACACATACACAAACATACAAATATACTTACACATTTACATACCACATAAAACACCATACATACGCATGCTTACTAACGCACACACACAAACACATCTTACACATTCACACACACAAATACATCCTACACACGTTAACACATAATGATACACATACACATATGCACACATACTAACACATAATAACACATGCACCTAGCCTATGCACACTCATGCATACATAATATATATACACACTATACACACGCATGCACAGAAACTTTACACTCCTACACACATCCTCCACATACTAATACATACACAACCTACCGCATACATTCGTGCATTCATACTCACACAAGAACACTCCTAATACAGACATACACATATATTCAGATACGCACCTGCACTCTGTATACATACTAATACATACACACACGCACACGCCTACTTTATACACTCATATGAACATACACACTCCATACAGACATGCAAACGTATTCAGACACACATCTAGAAACATACATAAATGCTCAAACACACACACACATGATACAGAACATACATACACGTTAGATTATTATGTTAGATAGTGAGGAGCTTCCCGGAGGGTTGGTGCCCTAAAAGAAGGCGTGCCTAAAAACGGAAGTCAAGAAATCGCGGCACTTCCGTCAGAGAGCGGTTCTGTCTCTTAACCTAGTAACACCAACGTGAACGGACATAGAAACGCGGCGGTCCCGGATAGCCCGACGGGGGGGGGGGCAGGTGTACCGAAGTCGGTCTGTCTCTATATGTTAAAGGTATCTCTCTCTGTATTCCATTCCTTCTAAATCTCTTTCTCGTACATATGCATTTGATTTCTATTTTTATTCTGTTAAAAATACAACTCTTTAAAGCCAGCCGGCGTCCACGAGGTTTTCGATAAACAACTGGGGGACACGAGTTAACAGGGCACGCATTAACGAAACCTAGGTAACAACAGACGATGACAGGGAACAGCGTCGGTTAAAAACGCAGACGAAGTTCTCTCAGCTCGAAACCACGTAATGAAAAAAATAATAATAAAAGAAAAACCTCGAAACGATTAATTTTAACACAATGGTGAAAGATTGGAAATAACAACATTCCTTTGATCTAACATCAATAAGGCGAAAAATAGACAATGATAAATATGGTTCCTTAAAATGTTTTGAAAGGAATTCGATTTTCGACTTCTGACTAAAATAGGATAACAACTTCTGTGAGAAATTGGACAGACAATGAGACAATTAGAATCTGGGGGAAGTGAGCCAGAATATCTGAGGTAATATGATGCAAAATGAGTATAAGTATATAAACTTGGAGCAAAACAATAGCAACAGCAATAACAAGGCCCGAGATGACGAAGCAAGGATGTGTGAGGTCCCAAGTTATGCAAAAGTTCAGCTATTGTTTAGTCATCTTGTCTTGTATGTGAAATCAACGAGGAAAAGATAATCATTTTTATACAACTTATTGCCGTGGTATTATTCTTTCAGGGTTGGGCGGGACCTTTGCAACAACAGAAAAACACGAAACGGGTAATCTCCCTTATACGCTAAATGAGAGTTTATAACCCAGGAGACATCGTGTAACGTTATTATCATTATTTGTACTCACTAGGAGTTCTCACACAGATCATCGTCAGTGATTGCTCACCGACAATAACCAGTGGTATTTCCTGGAGTCTGAGTGAAAACAAGCCTCCCCAGATTTCCAGTATTCTTCACCTCTTTTCGATAACGATGCGGTATCGCAACAGTTTCTAACCCTTGATTTCTCGCTGGTAAAGACAATTGGTCTTCTCTGGGATTTGGGTGCAATAAGCCTCTCCATTCTCCGAACTTTTCCAGTGGAGGTCTGGTTTGTGCTGTCCCTGCTCGGTCTTCTCAACCTTCCTCGACCCTCTACAAATATTTAATATATATATATATATATATATATATATATATATATATATTTAAAAAAAAATGTTCTTTCTTTTTTCCCTTTAATTTCTTTTTTTTTCACTTTATTATTATTTTTATTATTATTATTATTATTTAGGAGATTTCACACGAGTAATGATCAGTGATTGGTCACTGGCAATAACAAGTGGTGTGCCCTGAAGTCTTCCCAGATTGCTAGCACTCTCCGCTTCTTTCGATAACCGTTGAAAGCATTTTGCATTATTGCAACAGCCATTTACCATTGATTTTTTGCTAGCAGCAGCCATTGGCCTATTTTGTTTTCATCATTGCCGTTCGTTGTATGGTCTCAATCTTTTCTTTTATTCCAATTTCTCCTAGTTTTTTCTTGTCTTATCGGGATTGTTTCTAGTGATCCGACAATTTTTATTTTGCTGTTGTGCATCAGTTTTGTAGCTTTGTGGATTGGTAAATAAACAAAGTTTAATTTATAAATATTAGTGCACATTGTTATATAATGCATGCACCGCGTAGGGCGTCCAATGTCGGCGCTCTCTTTTATTGACTATCATTTGTAATACATCGGGGTTCCTTGAGCTGCTTATATTTTGTCGTGTACACTTTTGTAAAAAAATTAAAAATCCTCTATCTGTGTTAATGTCGTAAGAACTATCTTCGGTAACATTGAATTTTAACACCTAAGATGGCGGCAGAATGTGACGTCAATATGTCGTCTGCACGATTCCGTCGGTTTTTATGTTTAAAAAAAGTTTCCTAAGTTTTATCTGTTAATTTCGCACCATTCGATTCGGGTGGATTTTTGTATCATTTAAAATAAAATATATTTCATATCTAATAAGTTTTACCAGCCTGCAGATACAATTATTCATGGCGCCGTGTATAAAAACCAATGTCTTTGGTAATATACTCTCTTGGATACGGCATCACTATTAGGTATAAAATGAATGTTTGTTAAATTATAAATTTTTAATCGGAAAAAATACTGTTTATAAAAACACAGATTTTTTTATTTTAAAAATTTGAAGAAAACAACCTTTAATGTTTGTTAAATTGTAAATTTAAAAATAACACTGCAAAAAAACTGATTTAAGTATGTGAAGAAACAGAACAAAACAAATATTACTCAAATTTATTTATAAAAAAACACTGATTTTATTTTTATAATTACAATGAGAAAAGAAAAATGTTCTAGTATATTTTTACCGCAAAAAAACAACAAATTACTAAATTACCGGCGAATCGTATTTTTTTTCTGTAAACTATGGGTCTTTTTACCTTAACAGGTGTAGACAACACATTGACGTTACATTCTGCCGACATCTTTGGTGTTGAAACTCAATTTTACATCTTCATATTAAATCGGTAGGAGAAGATTCAGTTTCATTTGTGCCGTTTTTCATGGCTAAACTTGCAGATTAAATAGACGTATGTTAAGAATTCCTTTGTTGTATGGTTATATGCGCCGCCATAGTGATGGGAGATGCGTGTATTCATTTCAGGATTAATGCGCAATGAATAAAATGGAACGTCGATTAGCTTCATCTTCCGAGTTAATTAATGTCTTATGTGTATAAGATTCTATCGATTAAATTCAAAATGGCCGCCATCGTCTTTATCGACCAATCAGAATCGCTCATCATACGGACATGCGCAGTCGAGACAATTTACATGGATAATAACGATTTGTTTACTTTACGTCAATCAATGAATTGTAACATCTATTAATAGAGATGTTCATTTGCCGTCTTGTTTTTCTTTCTCGTGTTTGTTTTTTTAACTGAACAATATTATTCGACTGAAATAGAAGATAGCACTTCTTTACAATCACCCCGTCATTAAAATAGCGTATTATCTATTATTATACTGAAACTAAGCTAATCAACGTTTGTGTCTTTAAGGCTGTTTTCATATATATATATATATATATATATATATATATATATATATATATATATATTTATTAATCACACAAAATACTTGCTAAAATATTAGTTTGTTTCAGGGATTCAATTATGCTTTAAAGAAACATCTATTCAAATTGTTCTATAATTGCTATAATTTGCAATTTACGGACCAAGTTAGCCACCTCTAACTAAGTTTCGCACTGTATGTTGTTTGACCCTCTTCCCCGCTTTCAGTTCATATGGTATCTATTTCTCTCGCTTCCGTCCCTCTCTCTCTCTCTCTCTCTCTCAACAGTCGAAAGTAATTAAGAAAGAAAAGAATAAAAAATATCGCAATAGTAAATGAGAATATTACGATCCGTAAATAATAGTATTTAACCTTTTTATTCTCTAATATTTGACTGGCATTGCAAACTCAGTTTTTACTCATTCAAACAATCTACTCTGACCTCAATGGGTGGCCCAAAGGGTCACATTTATTTCTAATTATATATATATATATATATATATATATATATATATATATATATATATATATATATATATATATATTCCATTCGGTCGTATAGTTTTGCTAGTCTGGAAGGACTGTATCCTAATGAAGGAACCTATACTACACCGACCCAAAAAAACAGAGGATAATACCATGACGAACAAACACTATGCGTCACCCAAAAAAGAGTTAATGTCTGTGAGTAGTGTAGTATCTGTTTTGTTGTCATGGGACCATGCTCTCAGGCATCGTACGACAAGCGACTAGAAGAAACGAGCCAAGTCAGTCGATGGCCGTGAATGAAAACGGGTAAGCGCCCTTTAACTAAAGGTCTTAAATCCACATCACACCGCCGGTGCATTACCGATCTTAACCGAAAATATATTGCTCGGTAATCCCACCCCCGAAACCCATAGAATAATTAAACATCACATATTAGTCTAATATAAGATAATTATATATATATATATATATATATATATATATATATATATTGCCTATCTGGTACCAAAGGTACTTAAGCTTTTTTATGCATCTTTTATTCCTATATAATTTTATATGCTAACAACCATATCGCAGAATAGTTTTGGGGTGTAGAGTTTACATAGTATAATTATTATTATTATTAGTAGTAGTAGTAGTAGTATTTGATATGTAAATTACCATATCATACTGTAGTCTAAAGGGTTATTATTATTATTATTTATTTACTTATATATATATATATATATATATATATATATATATATATATATATATATATATATATATATATATATTAGTTAAATAAAAACTGAATTGTTTCTACATTTGGGTTATTGAACTTATGCAAGTGCTAAATCTGCGAAAATTTGTGATTTTATATATAATTCTATTGGTCTAAATATTGTTTAACTTTTAGTCAGGGACACGGACCAAACAAACGAATACCTTTGATCATAACGATAACGATATGAAAGCTCTGCTACGCAAACACTACTTTGGCGCGTATTGGCTGCCGAGAGACCAATAAGATACCATCGGGCCTTATTTGATTAGAAAAACCGTCATATCAGATTAAGTTAGTTAACGTAAATAATGTTGTAAACCAGACACTCTAAAAACGTAGCACTATTTACAAAAAAAATGACTTTTAATTACGCTAGCCACACTGATGATTGTTACTGAACATGAAACATATGTCTGTTATATATATTCACAAAAATTATTATTAACGCTCTCTTCATGTCGAGCGCTTTGAGAGAAATGTATAAAAGTTTGTATTTAATTTGTAAAAGTTATTTCACTTTTTGAAAGCTCGAATACTGTCTGAGACCGACTTTATTCGTAAATAAATATAGGGTTTATTTCTTTCACATTTAATATGGTTGTCAGGGTAGCCGAATCAATAAAAGTGTCGAATTTGAGTAAATAGTGACTCAGGTTCAAGATTCGAATCGTTCGACCGGTAGTACAGTATAGCCACGCTGATGATTGTTAGTAAACGTAAAACATGTCTGTGGATAATAAATATTTATTTATAAAAATAATTATATATATATATGATATTTTTAAAGTTCACACAGAAAGTTGATTGAACGCTCAATATTAATTTAAATGTTTTAGTTTCAAACATTTTATTTACTCCCAAACGATCGTTTCAATCGTCTTAAATCATACATTTCCTTGTTCACAATAAAACTAAGTTATGTTCAATCGGTCTCATCGATAAAGTCAACACTGTAATTTTAATTTTGAAGAAACGTGAATATTTACGATGAATATTTTCCTTGTCAAAACAAACAGTTCATTTTCAGATCGACAAATACAGCCTACGTTTATCTAAAAATAAAATCTGTCATTATAACATCATATTCTATCGGAATAATTCTATCGAATAAAACACAGGTATTTAAGTAAGAAGAAGAAAAAAAGCAACGTACATCATTGTATTCATTATCAATCTATTTGTTCTTCTTAATAAAATACCGTTTTATTTGTTTCGATTATTCTGATGGAATACAATGTTATAATAAACTTTTGAGAGATAAAGGCTGATTGTGTCTGTCGATCTGAAAATGAACTATTTATTTTGATATAGAAAATATTTCTCACAAATATTTATTGCTTTTTCTTTTCTTATTAAATGTTTCGAATGTATCGACCCCACTGATGAGACCGATTGAACATACGTTGGTTTTCTGGTAAACAAGAAAATGTATGATTTAATACGGTTGAAACGATCGGTTTGGAGCAAATAAAAATGTTTTAAATAAAAAAAAAACTCGCTCTATTCACTTGGTCCCAACCATAATCACTATTTCTTCCAGTTTGATTTCATTTGAAAATTCAGAAACCGTGAAGTCAAGAGAATTTTTTCAGATGAAGATAAAAGTTGCTTGTGCTGTGTACAGACATATGCATGTAAATTAGAAGTCAACGTGGGGGAAAAAGGTCACAATTTCTCTAAATGCTTACAGAGACATTATATTAGAGAGTGGTTGAATCAATATGGAGTGAGGGGAGGCAAAGAGATAAGCACAGATAGCTAAAGGGAGGGATGAGGGACGTATTCAGTTAATTATAAATTACAGCTACTTAGAACAATTAAAACAGGTTTTCAAACATAACTCAATTCTGGAAGTAAGCAATATTTTAGCCTGTATTTTTGGGTTATTAAATTATACCTGAGATTTGCTAGATAGAGTGAATAACAAAATGTCCGATGCTGTCTCGTGGTCTTGTCTCTTAGAGAGGCAAGAAATCGCCCTTTTTGTTGATCTTGTCTCCCTATTTACTTGCCTCCTCACGCGGACAGGGTTATATCGATCAACAAGTCTTGAGACTTCATACTTCCGCTTGACAACGTAAAGATGGGCCAAAGTCTTATCTGGGTTTTACTTCTCCATATTCTATAAAGCAATGAATATTGATAACTCAAAAAACTATCAGGCTGAAAATGTTGCATGGTTGTTAAAGAGTGTCAGATCAATTCATTAAATTTGGTAAAATCGAGTCTCTACGAGGAACAGAAGCAAAGTTATCGCTAAAAGTGTGACTTTACATTTTCCACAACCTTGATCTAGATATTACGAAAGTAAATAAGTTTTAAGTTAGACTATGACCGATATTTTGACCAAGTTTAGTGACGATTGGTCAAGCGATGTGGATGTTAAACTGTACACAAACAAACCAACTAACTAAAACCATAACCTCCGCATTGGCAGAGGTAATAAAAGAACAAGAAGGGATAGAGAATAGTCGCCATCAGAGGAAAAGAAAAAGAGTAGATGAATATATATATATATATATATATATATATATATATATATATATATATATATATATATATGAAGCTTGTTTTTGTCAAGCGAAATATTAGCCAAAAAAAAAAAATCAAGATGAAGAAAAAAAAAACGGAAGGTATTTCGAAATATTTTATTAAATGTTTCGAAATATTTTTATTTTTCTTTTGATTTAATTACTCGCATCTAATACATGGTTTTTGAAGGCTTGTTAGCCTCTATATTTATATTAACTTACATAAGATGCTTTATAAAATGAACTTTCCTAATTTATTACTCGCAGCGACCATGCGCATTCAAGTTCTATTCTATTTAAAACAAGACATTTTCAACAATAGTCCACAACACCGGACGTGACACTTCACCAACACCAGGAAGTAAATTATGAAAAAAAAAAAGGTTATACCTTTGTTTGTCTTGGCTCTGATGAAGCTTGTTTTTGTCAAGCGAAATATTAGCCAAAAAAAAAAAAAAATTAAGATGAAGAAAAAAAAAAACGGAAGGTATTTCGAAATATTTTATTAAATGTTTCGAAATATTTTTATTTTTCTTTTGATTTAATTACTCGCATCTAATACATGGTTTTTGAAGGCTTGTTAGCCTCTATATTTATATATATATATATATATATATATATATATATATATATATATATATATATATATATATATATATATATATATATGTTAATTAAAATGCATGCAAAGTGTAGAGCGGATAACTGAATGGAGAGATTTTAGTATTAAAAGCTTTTCCCTAATAAAAGCCGCTAACAATCGACTAATTAGTTAAAAACGCGTTAGGCAAAACGAATGTTTTTCTCTTGCCATTTCCATTGTTACTAGCTGTACATGTCGAAAGCAAAGTTGTCTGTATGTGTGTATGTCTGTATGTGTGTATGTGTGTCGTGGCATCACAGTTAAACGTTTGATCTGAGAACCAAACTAACCGCAGATTTGAAATCACTATCTTCGATCTGATGTCAGAAGTTATGTGGCCTTTTTTTAATTCATTATTCAAAATTAAAAGTACCTTAAAATTACACTAGAAAGAAATGTTCCAACCTTTTAGCGTTGCCTTTTAGTCAACCGAACAACTACTGTTTACTTCAAATCATCGTACGTATTTGGCGTATTTTTTACTTTGAAACAAAAAACACCTATTTTATCCTTCATGAAAAATAGATAAAAAATATTTGATAAATGTTCATATTTTCTTATTTTATATTTATGTTTCTTTATTTATTTTAGACAATCGAACTATTTTAGATCTATGCGAAGAAGTAAAAAAAAATCTCTACTCCGAACTCATTTGAGTAGGTTACAAAGACAAAATATTTCCCTTAGGTCCGTAGTTTTTTTGATAAGCGTTCGTCTTCAGTTCCAATATTTTATTCCATCGGGGGTTCGAATCTCACGCTAATCAATTGTTTTATTCTTGGCTATAGCATTTCAGTTATTTCCTATATAATATCGATTGTAATCGTAAACCTGAATATTTTTTAATACAAAATGGATAAAAAATATTACTTTCTGAACTTTAATTTAACAAGAGTTAAGAAACCCGGGTACTTCCGCTAATCATATGATAAAGTTATCTCGTCGGATTTTCTCACGTAATACCTACATAGCAATGTGTATGACAAATCGATATTTGCTTTTGACTAAAGCAAATATCGATTTTTTCATACAAATTGCCATGTAGGTATAACTTGGAAAATCCGACAAGCGATTTCTTCTTCTTTATCATTGGAGCATGTTCTTTACACTAAAAAGTGTAATATCTTTCTGAAAATAATTATTCACGCAAGAGTATTACAATAGAGACAATCTTTAAGGATGACATTAAAAGACTCAAAATCTAAAGGAAGATGATTCTTATTTAAACTAAAAAAAATTTGAAATATCAGTTATCTCCTGACATTTTGAAATATTCCCATCTCTTTGTAACTTACAAATTTTCATTTAGGAAAATTTAAATTACGCCATGTAGGTACAGCTGATATATATATATATATATATATATATATATATATATATATATATATATATATATATAAGCTGTACCTACATGGCGTGATTTATATCAGTTCCAAGAATTCAAACACAACGTTTATTTGGCGTACGATCGTTTCCAAGACAATTTAGAACTATTTTAAATGTAAATATATATATATATATATATATATATAAACAATTATCACTTTTTATAGATAAATATTTATTATCCCCAAACATATGTTTCATGTTCACGAACAATAATAAGTGTTCTTATATATATAACTGTATCGCCAGTCGAACGATTCAAACCGTGGACTTTGTGTAACTCACATACAACCATTCGGCCATTGTGACAGCCATATTAAATGTGAAAAGAATAAACCCTATATACGATATATATACGTTATATATATAATATATACGATATATATATATACGATAAATATATATATATACGATAAATATATATATATATACGAGATATATATATACGATATATATATATACGATATATATATATATATATACGATATATATATACGATATATATATATACGATATATATATACGATATATATATATACGATATATATATATATATACGATATATATATATACGAGATATAAATATATACGATATATATATATACGATATATATATATATATACGATATATATCTACGATATATATATACGATATATATACGAGATATATATATATATATATACGATATATATATACGATATATACGATATATATATACGATATATACGATATATATATACGATATATACGATATATATATACGATATATACGATATATATATACGATATATACGATATATATATACGATATATACGATATATATATATACGATATATATATAATATATATATATACGATATATACGATATATATATACGATATATATATAATATATATATACGATATATACGATATATATATGATATATATATATGATATATATATATGATATATATATATGATATATATTATATATATATATATATATATATGATATATATATATATATGATATATATATATATGATATATATATATATATATGATATATATATATATGATATATATATATATATGATATATATATATATATGATATATATGATATATATATATATATATATATATATATATATATATATATGATATATATATATATATGATATATATATATATGACTAGCGGTACCCGTCGCCCGGCGTTGCACGGGAGAAAGTACTACCTATTG